>JAPMOQ010023642.1:2769127-2889154 GCA_026543055.1 Argiope trifasciata
AATCTCTCAAAAATTAAGTGAAATTCTTCAAATAATTTAAGAATTAACATTCAATTTTAAAACGTCGGATAGTGGGGATTTTTACTAAATTGAAAGGCTGTGAATTCTGTAAGTGTAATTAACACACATATTTTCTCATTTTCTGGAGAATTAAACAAATTCTATGAATATAGCACAGTCAATTTTATTGGAATAGTGAATAAATGAATTGTTTATTACTGAAATGGAACAGTACATTGCTTCTACTTGAAAAATAAATGCTAAAAAAAGAATTCCAGAGCCACTGTTTTCCATATGACGTTTATTACTGATATTCGAGTAATTTCTGAATTTTACAGTTGATATGTACACACTGATTCTGTATTTACATTTGCTTCAGATTAGAAATCAGTAAATGCTTTTTGATATTTATAAAACCCTCAGAATAGATTCTTGACGACTGAAAGAACTGAAATGAGACACATTACAAAATTACGTTGAAAGTTCACTGGAAACATTATAGAGAAAGAACATTCGGTAAAATGAAAGCGCAATTTGTTGATTGTAAGAAAAACATTTTTAAGATGAAAGAAAACTTTAGAACAAAATTGCATTTAGACAGCCACAAAGAAATTTCTGCTTTCGAGTTTTGAGTCTGAATACAACAATATCAATAAAATATACAAATTTCCAAGATAAAATTACAAACAGAAAAGCCAGTTGATATTTGTACAAAAAGAATGTTTTCTTCTGATTTTTGTAATAAAGTAATAAAAAAAAAGTAGTGACTCAAGATTCCCCTGAATTGTAGTTGCCAATAATAAAATCAAAACGAACAATGTTAGCAAACAAAAGAGAACAAACATAAAACTTGTTACAATAAAATGCGGTAAAATTACTTCATGCAAGTCATTTCCATAATTAACGGAATTTCTAAATAATCATCAATACTTAATTGTTATCATCAATTATTTGTTTAAGCTATTTGTTCCCTCTGCACAAATATTTCTCCCTTTTGTTTTTTCTAAAATTTAAACTAATCTCATATATAGCTTGTTTTTAGAACACTTATTCTATTAAATTAAAATACAGATTATAGATTTAAACTAGTCAGTATGCACTAAAAACAATAAAAATTAAAATATCTAAAATTAACTCCTAAAAACAATTTATAAAAATGAATTTACAATTAAAAAAATATGACAGAAATTGATTTTATGCTTGAAACAGCGGAACGACATTTTTATGCATGGTAATGGTGCTCGCTAACAATGTTCATCTTGGTGAATTGGGGGTAAAGACATATACGCAAAACTTTAGGAATAACAGCATCTTTATAACTACAAAAGATAACAGCGTCTTCAGGCAACTTTCAACAATGCAATATTTTGACAAACACTACTGAAATCCATTTAAGAATTAATGATGTATTTGAAAATTCACTTTTGAGCGAATATTATATTGCATAGGGCCTCGTCGTGTAAGCTGCAGAATTTTTTCGCGAATTGCAGGAAAGTTACTGATGGAATTCCTTTTGCTTCGCTTGAAATTATCAACACATTTAAAAATGCAAATGTTTTCAAAATGTTTCGCAATTGAAAGTATAATTAGACGCATAGACTTTATTTTACTACACCTATTTTTTGTAAAAATAAAATGTAATAAGTAGAAATGTGTGAAAAATTAATTAAAAACAGCATCGTTTTGAAATAATTTAAAAGCTTGCAAGTAGAGTTTCTTTCATAAAGTTTTATTATTTTTTTTCAAAGAAAAACAAACAAAATTTTAAAAATAAAATATCATAGATGCATGGCTGGAGATTAAAACAGCAAGATTCTGTCGATTGTACTTTAAAATAATATCACAAAATAGGCATTTCTTAATTCTTTAAAAAGGAAAAGGCAATTTTCCATGCAAAGATTTTGAGACCTTATTTATTCAGTCAAAATATATCAATAAAGTGAGTAGAATCAATTTGCTGAAATGAGTATTTATAATTTGAACGTGTTTACTTGAAAAGAAAAAATGCATGTTTAATGATCTGTTACCAACATTTTTTACTAAGAGTTAAAGATAATTGCACGTTTTGCAGAGTTTGACTCTTATTATCTTAAACCTGCAGTTTACACTTGAAGAGGATTCCCCAAAATCTAACATTCTCAATTCTTTGACTTTTTCAAAAACGCATGCAAAATAATTATTTCTTTTACGTCTTGGACAAGATTCGTTCAAGATATTAAGCTGTTGTGAATTAAACACCTCCATTGCGAAAGGTGATCATAAACAAGATTAAAAACACTTAAAAGAAAAACATAATATATATATTTGTGTGTGTGTGTATATATATATAATGAACGGTTACGTATTTGGCTCCACAGTGACGAAAAGACTTACTGGCCAATGCAGCCTGCATGAGATGGGAAATGGACGATGATGTGTCATGGCTTCTTTATTAATTCATTTTTATAATCTTGGAAAAAGTTTTTGTAGATTCAGGATGTAGAGACGTGTAGTCCCTTCGCTCGTCAACCCACGTTGAGATTTTTCTCCAGAGATCCAACTTCCTTGATAAGGAGATTCAATTGAAAATGCCATCCCTCCGAACAATGCGTGGAAAGGTTAATACTGAGGAATTCAAACTGAGAATTTTTTTTCCTTCATCCACCTATTAAACCCCTCCCACGGCCGTACATGAACACTTCTTTGAGGGCAGGTGGGGTGTTGCACAAAGATGAGATTTCGATTTTTTTGTCGTATATATAAGAACACAAAACACGCTATAAATCACACCGTCCAACAAAGAAGGAGACATTGCTTTTCTTTAAAAAAACGATCTGATTTTTTACGGTATTTTTTTTTAATCTTTTTTTTTTTAATTTTTTTAAACCTCGATCGTTGATTTTGTTGTAGTCCAAAAATTCAAATAGCAAAGTCGGGAAAATTTTCTTAGGTGAGAATTTGTTGATTCATAGAGGGGTCCGTCTGATGATACCAGGAGTACTGGGGGATGTAATTGTTCGTGACGTTCATGGCGGCCGCTTTGGACGAGGCCATGTCCCACGAGGAGATGGGTGGGCTCATGGCCGGGGGACTGACGGTAGCGTTCGGCATGCCCTGAGCCGAGGGTGGCGGAGGCAGAAGGCCGACTGACGGAGGGCTGTGAGCGTCATGGGACTCGGGTGGGGTCTGCGGCGTCGACACAGGGTTCGGCGGCTGCTGCGGCATATTCGGCGTGCTTCCCGCCGTTTGTTGGTTCGGCTGTTGGCTATTCTGTTGCTGGTGCTGGGCTTTCAGCATTTTCTTGTACTTGGATCGACGGTTTTGGAACCAAATTTTCACCTATAAAATAAAATAAGCATTTTAGAAAAAAAAAAACATAGAATCTTAATTTTTTTTGTTTAGTTCAAAATCTTAAATCTCGAAAGTAAAATATAATAATTATTACAAATGAATGAACAAATAAGGAAATGTGTTCAAAATGTTATATTAGAATTTGACTAATTAAACATGCAATGATTTACTTTTATTCAGTCGCTTATTGATAATAAGGAATTAAATCTAATGACAATAATTTATTTTAAAAAATACATTGTTTTTTTTTTAGAATTAAATACCGAAATATAATAAAGTTTAAAGTTTAAATTTGTCTAAAATAAACATTTATCCCAAATAAGTACAATTTTTTTCTGCCCTACGATAGTTTAAGCTATTGCAAAGTCAGTTCAACTACTTTACGAAAATTTACAAAAACTAACTGAATAGCAATAATTAAATTTCGCCGAGTTAAAAGTTTCAGATATAAAAGGCGAATAACACTTGAATATTTAAAGAGAAGGCTCGTTTTTTTTGTTGTTGTTGTTTGTTTGTTTTAGCTTCCTTTTGAATTGAAATTTTCTTAACTTCAGCAACTTTTTTTCCCTGCAAACTTACAGCTTTGTTGAAGTTATATATGACTTCTTAAAACATTAAAATTTACTGCTTAAAATTGCACATATGTCATCTTAAATTTCAGAGACTCCATCTGGAAACGATTGCATTTGGGTGCGACGCTTCTATTTGTTTGAAATTAGATTACAGACAAAAAAAATTTTTACTGAAAGCTTTTATTATTCCTGAATATTTCTCATTTACTGATTCATGTTCTAAGAAGCAAATTATCATATACTATAAAAGTTTCAATAGATTCGTCAGAAACCATTGCTTTCATATTATCAACTTATCCATCAACAAAACTACAATTTCTAATAAAAAATGATTGTTTTCTTATTTGCATAAATTAATAAAATTAATCCATTTAACTAATATTTTCTGTTTATTAACTAGACTTAGAAAGAAATAACGGTTGTCTTATAATTCGCACTCGGACACACGTGCACTCTTATTTATTAGTTAGTATTTCCATTGTTTAAGATCTTGTGTTCTTTAGAAAATTAATCTATTTTCAAAACGTTAATTTTCGGCACTGAAAATTCCCATTTAAATTTAATAGGTGGACCTAAACAACTATACTGAATTTTGAAGCATGCTTTTGATATGGCTAAGCTCATTAAGATAATATTTTAGTGCAAAGTAAAATGAGATATTATTAGTTTTATTTGATATTTTCAAAGATAAGGCACTTTATTTCAAGAGGCTGTCCGATAACACTCAGAGACATGAAACAAATTTGAATGAATGAAATGTAGAACGGAAATTAGCAATTATTTGTGCTCATGCAAAGAACTATAATTTGACAATATAACAGTCTTAATGGAATATATTCTATGTTATTTGACCAAGATTCATTTCTAAAAGGGCGGATTTACATTTTGATTTTAGTTTAGTAACAAATGAGTATCGATTATTCAAATATAAGATAAACAAGATGAACGAACTTCCGATTAGAAAATTATCTAAATTTGATGATCAAATACTCTTTGAGTTATTCTAGTATGTAAATATAATTTATTTTGAAATTTTTTCAAACAGTAAACAAATACACTTAGACATTCTTTAAAAACGTGATGCTTGTAAATCAAAAGTAGCCGAAGCAAAACTTCTATTTACGAGAGAAAGCATTCAATCAACACCTTCTAAGCACGTTTCCTCCGCAAATGAAAGAACGAGAATCTATGATTCAAGCCAGTGCTTTTGAATCTTCGTCAGTCGATCACATCCATTCGATTTAGTCGCTATCGAAACTAAATACCGGAATGAACAAGACAACTTCTCTTTAACGCTTCAGCGTTTTTCTTTGCGCGGTCTCAACGCTTTGTTGGACAAAACAGTGGAGAAAAAGTGGATGCGACTTAATTGTGGTGGAAAAGGCAGAGAATGGAGAAGAAAAGGACATCCGCGAAGTGTCTTGGATATATTTAAAACAAAATTAATGTTCCCTGCTCTTTCGCAGATATTTCGTTACACAGATGCTTTATAATCAGCTTTGGAAGATAAGATTCTTCGATCAGTTTGGTGAAACATAATAAGTGTTTTGTTTCTTCACTTAAAACATTTTCGTTACGGTAGTCTCAGAAAAAATAAATCTAACACATTCACTGAAATATAATATACTTTTTTTCTTTTTTAATTGATATGTTAGATTGAATCAACAAAATCTAGACGGCTAGATATAAAACTTATTTACAAAGCATAATCTTTCTTTGTTTTGTTTTGGATTCAGGTGGATTAAGTGATCATTTAACAGTATAAGGATTCAATTTGAATAGGTCGCACTAGGCCCATACTTTTGGATAAATTGTAAAAATAAAAACTCTTCTGAAAAATAATAAGAATGCAAATTTAAAAAAATCAGCATTTTGTAACAGAAGTTTTTAACTGCAAAAACTGTTAAAAGATTGTTCAACAAACAATGGAAAAAAAATATTTTAAATTTACGTTCTAACCGGAATGCTCCCACTCTTTCCTTTACATCTAATGTTTATAAAATGAATGGGTTTGTGCAAGCAAACAGTCTGATGTCCAAGTATCAATTATATATTTTCATGCGCGTATCATTTACAGAAAAATAAGCATTGAATTCATCTGTTAAATCAGAATAGAATAGACAACTGTAGGAACTGAAATTTCGTTGATAAAAGCCTAAATAAATTCCTAAAACAAACTACAATTTTGGCTTAAAGTGAAGTATTAGTCCGAACAGGCTTGCTTATTTATGCATATAATTCCTTCCGGACTTAATTTTTCCCTTTTAAAATCACCCCCATTACAATAAGTAACAATATTATATTGCTACACAAGTGGGAAAAACTAAAAACATCCCCTAAAAAGGCAACAATCGCTAAATATAAGCCTATTGATTTGTTCAAATGATAACACAACTAAAGACGAAATGAATTTTCGTTCTGCTTAAAAATGACTCTGCGTAGGTACAGAAGTTAGAACTCGGGATTATTTTGATGTTGTTATCAAATGGTGGCAATTTGGAAGGACGAGGCTCAGTATTGAAGAAAAAGATGCAACTATAAAGTGGAATGTTAATCACAAAATTTTATTCAATTTATGTATCAGATTTGATTAAATGCAAAAATTTGTTTTGTCAAATTAGTTAAAAGATTGATTCCACTTAAAGATCATGTCCAAAAATAATAATTCCATCTCAAGCTCAAGATATCATTTGCAAACGAATATTTGACCTTGACTCCATGAACTACCCTTAATGATTGAAGAAATTATTCGGCTGACAGATAAAAGAAATGCTTAACTTTTTCTCTAGTATTTCGAAAGCTAAAGCTGAACTCTGAAGAATAGTGCACCAAGCTAGGTTAATGCCGCGCATGCTAATGCGTGCAAGTTGACATCGAAGAAACGAGTTCGTTCCATACTCAAATGACTGGAGGACATATTTTTGCTTCTTGTATTACACTGCGGGACATTGAGTGAGTATGCTGACAGTGCTGAGCCGTTCATCATAGTTCTTATTTCCTGTGACCCCTCCCATTCTAGGCTGGTTGGATATACACATACATGGGTTCGTAAGTCTGATCGAATCTTTTCGAAAGCTCAGCAAACTACTACTTTCTAGGATTTCATGGTTGAAAGTTTTCTGAGAAGTGGTTTGTAATTTAGCACTAAAAGTATTCTAAGTTAATTCTTACTGAAGCTGAGGTTATTTATCTTCCACCAAGAAGACAAAGAACATCACAAAGATAGTATTTTAATTTAGAGAGAAAGAAAATGAAATTGTGATTGTGATTCATTTCATCGTATATACTGAAGAATCGGGAATTAATAATAATTTCATAAATCTTTAAAAGTTAATAATCGTCAAATTCTATAATTGATAAAATATTGTCAGAAATATAAATTACATGTAGATACATTTTTTTAAAAAGTATTTATCACTAAACAAAATATTTTGAAGTATTTTTTATAAAAACTTATTACTACTCAGGTGGGAGCTACTTAAATCAATCTTTTAAACAATTTTGATTTGGTAACAACCAAATCGAAGTGTTTTGAGGCTCTTCATATTAACAGAGTGCATAGACACAGTTCTCTACTATGAATTCGGGCATAGATCAGGCAAATACACATTATGTATGAACCGTATGACAAGAATCTTCAAGGAGGAGTTGCCAGCTTTCAAACTCAGCTCGCGTATTTGACAGTCGGACACAGGGTTGCAATGAGGGCTATAACAACCTTGGAGACTTCCAAATTCCTCGAGTTTTGGTATATTACATACACTTTGATAGCGAATGCAATGCAAATTGCCCTAAAAGGCACGAACATTCACTGCACCTCAAATGTCCAAGCATGAAGTGCAGAAGCACTTCCGCGAGATAGAATCCCAATTAATTCCTTCCGAGGATTACATGCATATTAATTAAGTATGCTCAATGCATCTTATCTCTTTATCATATCAAATAAAGATTCCAAAACTAGCTATGCCAATTTCTAAGCACTTCTGATAAAGATTCAGGTTTTAAAATGTTAAAACTTATTTTGAATAAAATTGTGTCGATACCAAATGCCTCAGATGCAATGTTTCAATATTTTTCTGTTTCAAAGTGCTTCCCCAAAAATTGTGATGATATCATATATAACTTGCATTAGCTTAACTTGTACAGATTAAATGCAGTAAAAGATGATTTGGTAACAATTATTCGCCAAATAAAGATAAATTTACTTGTATAGCAACCCTATCCCAGATCGGATCCCGAAAACAAGACTAAAAAAGTATCACGAAAAGTGAAAGACAAGACCCGGACATAAGAGTGAGACGAGTGTTATCGGTTTTCTATACAAGAGACGCGAAGCTTGGTTCAAAGCATCTATGATGGGTGCAAAATTGATTGGTGAAAAAGAGCTCTGCCACCATATCGGCTACACTCATGTTCAGTGCTAAAATAAGGAAGAAAAAAAAAATGGCATATTGTCAATTGCTAAAGAGATACTGAATCCACTAAAACGAAAATGTTTTTAAAGACACCATTTTTTACTTGGTTTAGCTATTGATGGATTGCCTATTCAGACTAAGTGGAGCTCTGAGGTTACTATGTAATGTTTATGGCGTATTACAAAAATTAAACCTTTAATATGAAGACTCTATTCAAAATATCAAAGTTTTATTAGATTTTTCTATTTATAGTTTTAATTAAATTTGATCTAAATAATGGATTTTTCGACTAATTAATATTTGAAAAGAAGGGGATAGCAAAACATAAATTTATACAAACAAATAATAAAAACATATTTAAAAAAGGAGTCTTTATCAAAAATATTTTTGTGTATTGAAAACATAAATGGATAAACATTGGATAAGTATAATTGTAAAGAAGGCTTAAATCATTAAACAAGAATAATCGAAATTTGCTTGCTGAATTCAACATATTTGTTGAGTAAGCGGTAACTGTAAGAGATTGGATCCTTATGTTAAAAATGAAAGGCTATAATAAACAAATTAATTGGAAAATTCAATTAAACATGTCTTATTGACTGTTACTGCTCATATTTAGGCTTTAAATAAACTATTTTGTTAATTCTATATGAATAATTCTTAGACTGTACAGTTATTGGACCTGCCAATACCCGTGAATTGCACTAATTTTGTTTCAAAAGGATTAGGGCAATTTTTTTTCAGCGAAAGTTTCTTTGAATGCATATTTTTGTCGATACATAATGCATTCAATTGCCAATTTATATTAATTGTAACTGTATAGTCTTTTAAATTTTTTGCTTCAAAATTAAAATTAGAGAAACTTTAATTTAATTCCAAGTGTAGACAGAAAAGTGAAAAGCTTCCTTTTATAAATTAGTATGATGAAACATTAATTAAAGTGATATGAAGCCTGTAAACTTAACGTTTAAAATGCGTAATTCTGGTTATCGGACATTATATTAATAATAGACAGAATTGCAAATTTAAAGACAAAAACATATTAGCTTATACATATGCCTTATAAATGCTAGAGCACTACCTATTTTATATCTATTAAATACGTTTTGTTTGTTATTAACAACCAAATCTTTTTCTGATTTTATACAGCTTCGCTGAAACGCATTTCAAAACACTGCAAAGAAAAAATAAAGGATTCAGCATGTTATGAAAAATCTCGCCATCAAAACGCGAAAACAGCTAAGTATATCGAACCTAACTTATTTTCTTTTGAGAAATTTAAATTAAAAGGACCTTTACTATTCTTTAAAATTTAACCTGCCTCTCATTGTTTGGATTTATCTTACGAACAAAAAGATAAAATCCATTCACGACTCAATGTTCGGAAGGAAAATGAGGTGCCGTTCAAAGCAAAAGCACTTTCATGTTTCTAGGGTTCTTTTTTTTTTAGCCACCGTGAACAAATTCCATGCCGAAACCCTTAATTTTGCTTTCTGACCTAGATAGCCCCATCTAGTTTACCCATGCCCGCTCTGGAATCAGAACTAAAGAAAAATTACGCAAAGCTTTTTTACGATTTACTGAAAAACCGTGAGGCTTCGATGAGCACGATTAAAGTACTCCCATTTCATCCACTTTCTTTGTTAAACTGAAATCCGTTTATAGTATAAT
Organism: Argiope trifasciata; assembly: GCA_026543055.1. NCBI lineage: Eukaryota > Metazoa > Arthropoda > Arachnida > Araneae > Araneidae > Argiope > Argiope trifasciata. Next base: position 2,779,116 of record JAPMOQ010023642.1, read on the forward strand.
GATTGCAACTAAAGCTGAAGCTTAATAAGTAATATTGCTAACATATAAAACACATTTAGGATTTGATATTTTTTTAATCATCAATTAAAGCATTAAGTAATGTTTAAACTTTTTCATCAAATTATATATATTATATGTATATATATGGTTCTTAGAATAAATATTTACTGCATCAATGAAGCAGTTTGGGAAAAGCGGAATGGATTGGACTGGTTTATGGCTATATTATTTATTGCCAAAAGAATCACATTTAGTTATATTGCTCCAAACGCATAACAAATGCACAAGCACACAGTAATAGGAAGTAATTGAAAATAAGTCAGAATTTCAGTAAATATTGAAAACAGCAAATTCGCTAAAAAAGAGCAATTGCCAATGACAAGATAGTGGGAAATTTAAGGAAATAAATAAAATTGTCTCAAAAATATTAAAAGAAATTTACAAAAAAAAAAAAAGTCTCAACTACAAATTTTAAAAAAAATTATTTCAAACGAGGGACATGCGAAGGTTAAGTATTATAGTCTTTTATTAATATTATTATTATTTCATTTAATGAAATGTAACAGCAAAGATTGTTCTATTTTATCAAATGCACAAAAATTTATAATAAACTATGTTATGAATATCCTGCTTTCATGATATGCGACGCTTTACCTATAAAGAGCGTAAAAAATGCTGAAGTTAAACGTTAAACTTTTTGTAAATGCCAAATTTTTATTTAAAAAAAATCACTTCATCATAAGGAAGGGAGAGCATAATAAAAATTTCAACGGAAGAAAAATCTATATGTATGTTCATAGATAAAGGCCTCGCATTAATAGGGTTAGGCAATCTGAAGTAGGAAGCGAGGGAGGGGGGTCAAGCTTTGCTGCACCGAACATGCGATCAGTCCTTTATGTTAACTCTAAAAATGGAACGAAAACTACTAAGTAAGCCACAGCTCTAAAGAATTTGATTCAGAAGATAGACAGAGAGAGCGAGATTACTTGTTACTTATCTAATATTACTTATTTATCACTCCTCAAAAAATAAAAGTCTTTGGATTTGTTCCCTTTTTCGAATCGTTGATTGAAATTTTAAAGAAAAGCTGGCTCCCTATAAAGGCTTATCCCTTAATTTTTCAATTACTGTATTTCTGTGTATTTAAGTAAAAATAATTTTTTTTCTGAAATATATTTTAGATATATTTCAAAATAACATAAATATACTGAAGACTGTCATTTTGATGTCCCTAATCCTAGGAAAATCGGATTTGGAATAAAGCCGTCTTTATTCGAGCAGTCTAAATATCAATAGCAATAAACCATAGGTAAACAATTTCTTCATGAAAAAATAAATGAGTTTTTTAAAAATAAATTTATATCAAAAATATAATTCGCTTCAATTCCACAAGTAATATCAGATAGCTATTGTTTTTAAGACGCTATTTTTCAGTAATTATCTAAATATCTTTCCAAGCAAACATTATGATTTATCCTATCTTATCTTAATTGGAATTTCAATTTTTCAAAAAGAAAAATATATGTGTATGTGAAGAATTGATGATTAATAAAAGCCCTAAAGTAAGTGCTGTTTTTTGTATATGTTAAAAGAATAAAAGGCAAAGAAACTTCTCAGTATTCTATAATTACGAAAAGGACTTCAAAATATGTAAATCCACAATGAGACTAATTCAATTAAAGTATTTCTAACTTCACATTTTATTGCTCTTTATTCGAAAAGAGTTTCCTTTTTCTAGATTAGCATCTCCTGCTCGAATGGGTGTTCACTTGCATGTGACGTACGCGGGAAATCTAAACATAAAAGGCTAGATTTCACAATCTTTTTCATTTGGGGTCTAATTACAACATTTATCGCACGATATTAATACTGCATGAAACCCAAAGGAGGGGTTGAAGAGAGATAAGCTTGTGAATCAGGCAAGGGCAGACAAATTGAGATATCCTGATCACAGTTTTGAGAGAAAAGGGTATCATCTAGCTTATAAAAACTTTAATAGCGATGTCTAGATCGTATCTGCTTCAGCCGTTCAGTATTAGATGCGTCATTTTCTACTCTAGGTGTAAGCTGAGCTTTAGAAATTGAGTTGTAAAATATAGTCGGGATGATTCAAGCTCTGCTGGATGCCATTTGTAAATCTGATATATTCATTCAGCATATTTTTTTCCTCCCTACAAATATTTTTCAAATTATATGTTTAAAAGTGCACGAAATAATAACTCTTAATTATTAGTGTTACAAATGCTAATGATTTGCATATTTTTCGCCATTGATATGCGAGTTATGGCTACTTTCGCAAATTTAGAGCTAAAAATTACAAAATAACGCACATTAACAAGCTAAACTTTTGTATTATAAAAATACCAATTATATCATATGAAACAACCAACTAGTTTCGCAAATTTATCGCTGCAAACTACAAATTAATTTACACTAAAGAAGAATTATTTAAAAAGTTTGGATTACGTTTCAAATAATGCACACATTGGAAATAGAGAATGCTTTCATATTATATGTGAAATACTACATCATTTTCGTTTTAATGATTATTTGAAATATTATCTATGATTTGCAAACTAATATGTTGCACATAATTTAGATGACACGATGAACGTGGTGTCAAAAAGCCGAATATCAAACTCAAATTAAGTTTTATATGCAATAATTTTTTGCGTTGACTAGATATCATTATTTTTAGATTAAAAATCCTATTATGTGCATAAGAATATTTTTTTATGATTTCAAAATCCTTGTACTTCTTACAAGAGAAAACATGCAGTACAAATTAATACTGGAAATTAAATGACAACCGCAATTACCTTTGCCATGTGAAATGGCTATATTGATACGCTTTAAAGAAATAAAAGATTCGCTTTTTCACAGATATAACGGAATTATTTGAGTTAATGAGAATTACTTTCATTAAGTAAATATCAACATAAAAAAAATCAAAAATGGAAATCCAAATATTATAGCAGCAAAATACAATAATATTTCTGACCATGTAAACCTATGGATATTTTTGAACTCATGCTGCTCTGAATAAAAATCAGACTGGTCTAAAAATTTGCAAGGAAGAAACCCTTATTATGATAACTTAAATTAAAATGGTTTCAAAAAAAAAGTTTGAAATGCATATTAAGGCCGTTAAGAAATTGGCTTAGAAATGAGGATGAAGTACATAAAAGTAAAAGGAACCTCAATTCTTTTGAAATGAGGCGGTGATATTCACTACTTCCCTGGAAATATAAAGAAAAGTAACCGAAATATAATTGGATTGTAATCGGGGACTGATGATGACTGAGTTTACAGTCAAATTTTGGATTCCTGCACTTCCTAATAGACAGATTTTCAACTTCAGTGAATTCTATGGGATCATCAATTAAGCAGACAGTGAAATTTTCCTTTAAAATTTTCTGTTTCCTCAGAAAGGTGAAGAGATAACCATGATTCTGTGCTAGTCGTGCCTATCGCTGGGAGCCGATGACTCAGCTTTCCCTTCCTTGATGGCGGATTAACTTTGAATAGATGTATCATCGATGACAAAAATGCTGATAATAATTGATTTCTTTGTCTCGCCTATGATTTTAATCAATGTCGTTACTTTTAGCTAATTTTATCAGTAACGTTTATTGATTATAGTGATTTAATTAAAATTACAGCGTTCAGAACATTGTAAAAAATTAATAAGAGCATCAAGAGTTGAGGGCATGCATTTATGAAAAGAGAAGGAAAATCCGATCAAAAAAATCGCCATTCCACCCTCTCTCCAAGAATTCCTGATATGGGGTAACTAAATTCTTCTGAAGTGTTTAAATAATACACACCATGACTTTAAATAAGTATTAAATGACAATGATGGAAACATTTGTACTTGATATTGTTTAAAAGTAATATTGTTTATTTTTAGTACGCATGATGCATTTCAAAATATGGAAAAGTATGAAGATTGGCATTGATTTGATGCAACTATCCCCCCCCCCCACATACTCACTTGAATACTTTACACAGTGCTCTATGTAGAGCAATGTGGAGAAAGGAAAAAATTATTTCTAATCACTAGGGATATGCATAATAGAGGTTTATAATAGATATAAAGAAATGAAGGGATTCTGAAATATTTTGTATGGCATTTGTTGCATTGTATTTTTTTTTTTTTTCCTATAGATTCTGGTTTCATATTTCACTGCTGGCGTAGAATACAGTAAATGGGAAAAGCTATAAATGAATGATGATATTTAATTTTTTAAAAATTGAAATAAGTGATTTATAGCAATCAAAAAGGAAATTAAAGACCCCAAAATCAAGCATCAGAATCCTTGGGTTTGGATGAATTTATTCCTTTCAAATTTTCATTAAAGTAATCACTGCAAATACAATAACTCAATACTTTAAACTGAAAAAGGAGATACCTTGCCTCCTATTTATAAGTGATATGATATTATAAGTGATAAACTATTTATAAGTGATTGGTAATTTATTTTTGTGTAATATAGTTTCAAATAAAAAATACATTTATTAAACAGAAAAAATTACTAGAATTTAAAAGTTAAAGACACTGCCTCAAAGTTTCGACATTTATTATCTTCAATAGCAAAAAACATTTAAAAAATTGCACAATGCAAAATATTTCTCTTCAATAAATATTAAAGTCTATCTTGGACACTTTTGAATAAAATGATTAACTGCTGTAGGACTAATTAAATTAGAATTTGAGAAAGTGAATAGTTTCCTTTAGAATAAAAAATGAAAGAATGCAAAGCCGTAAAGAAACATTTTGAAAATAATAACTAAATCCAGAAAGGAAAGCTATCGTCAACCTTTTGCCTTATTTTCATTAAATTAACATGAATAAATTGAACGAGCAATGCGAGATTCAGCATTAAATTAAAATCAAAAATTACTTCTATTTAAATAATGTTATACGGATCACAATTAAAATCGTCAATAACGCAGACTTCAAAAACAGAAAATCATTGATAGGTTTATAACGATGTTAACCATTTCATAAAGTTTCAAGTAAAATAAAAGTTTATAAGTGAAAAAAGAAATATTCAAACAAAATGTGTAATACTAGATAGTTTTGAAATAAAAACTTTTAATATATGCTCGACTTATTGAAAAGATTTTTTCTTTGTTGTTAATAGATCATTAGGTTTTATTAATAATAATAATATTATATGACATGATCCATTTGCATTGGTAATTGGCAGTTCTGAAGGGTTATCACTCATAATTAAGTGGCGCTGGAGGTATTTTGATCGGTTGTTTCCTTTCTACGGGTAAAAAGAAAGTGTGTAGTATTTTTATTATTATTAAAATTCTCTCAAACTTTTTAAATTCATAAAATTTGAGCTGATAATTTTAATTTAGAGTAGAATATTTTTTAAATGCATAAATTTAAAGCAAATTTAAAAGTTGGCATAAACATAATAGCCCACAAAGTTGTTTACAGGTTTAATTAAATTAAATGTTCAGCGTCATCTGTTAAGGTCGGTTTCAAAATATTTTGGTACTTATTAGTCTTTCAAAGACAAGAGTCAAATTTGCTTTCAGTAATAAATTACGCTGGTTACTATTTTCTCCATTTTTCATTAAAAATTATTTTCGGCTTATCTTATGATCTAGGAACATTTATTCAGATGGAGTCAATTTTCAAGCAAAATATTTTAAAATTAGAAAATGAGTTCTCATTTTTTAAACATACACAAGCAATATTTTCCAATTTCACCAAAACACTATTCAGGCAAAATATAAGTACATGAAATATTAATTTCTGTAATCACTCCATAAATGAATTATAGTTAAATTCCGAAACAAAAAGAAATTTCAATCCGTTAACTCAAAATATTTTACTGTCCCCTTTGACAATTACACTAAACAATGTGTTTGAATTAAATCTTAAAGCATGGAATTTCATAACGTTTCATTGATGATAAATTTGTCATTGCTATGATGATAAACTAAAAACAGATTTATATATATATATAAAACCATTTTTTTAAATTTTATTTTAAATCAAAAACAAAAGTTCTTTGAATCCTGCCACATACTTGTTACAGTTTGCTTTCAACAAGAAAGAATGTAATACACAGGCATAATTGATCATACTTGCTCGGATTTTTTTTTAAGCCTGACTCTTTATAATATTCTCTGAGCTTTGAAACGTAGTCATTCTGAAGGTTTAAGCAGCAACCAACTGAAAATACGCCTCCATCAGAACCCCACCCCCTCTAGTACGTGTGGTGGGATAGAAACCCCTCAGCATCGCGTAAAACAGTAGCAGAGTGTTAGGCACCGGAAAGGCGTATACCTAGATGATCACATTTTCTGTTTCAAAAGTAGGGGGGGGGGGGAGATATAGGCCGAGAAAGAAAAAACGTACGAAAAAAAAAAGGGAATAATAAAACTATCGCCGGAAGTAAAACTCGTAAATATTCCGAGTTGAGGGGCTTTTCTGTCCGTTTCCTTCCGGTTGGACGTTCTGGCAAGATTTTTCAACGATACCCTGAGGCTATGACAGAGGATTTAGGTCCTCTCAGGAGGCGAAATTACATGGTAGAGGCAGATTTTGCAAAATAAATCTACCCGAGTCTACTAGTAGGTCTAATGAGCAGACTAGACATCCAGTAGCTTTGGAGATTTTTCTTCCCGCAAGAAATAAACCCAACAATTAAAAGTCTGGGGTTTTTCCTACATGCCTTAGAAAAGACAATTACGTCGAATGATTATTGTCTTACAGAAATTGCACTTTTTATACAATCAACAGAAACATTTTCAGTTTATCTTTTACTGAAAAACGTTTACTATACATCGTTAAAGTTAGCTCCGAAACAGATGGAACTTTCATTCAAGTATTAGGCATTCAGTAGTTACTCATTTGTGATGCATTATTACTAATACATATATTCAAAAATCAATATTTGAATATAATTTAATATTACTTGCTGTCTGTCTACAGCTGCGAAGTTGAATATTTGTATAATTAATATTTGCCAAAAATGTAAGTAATCATAAAAATTTGCGATTTATATAAAGGAAGAGTTTCTGTAAGAAAAAGAATTTCTCTATATCCAGAAACGTCCTTTGCTAATAAACCTATTTGTGGGAAATGTAATTTTTTAAAAATTGAATTTCAAAGATCTGCACTTCAGTATGAACAATATATTAATACTGAAATACATGAATTACCATACATTAGTATAAGAAACTTATATTAATGACGGATTATTCATTTTTTTTGTATGACATGCACAAAAGAAAAAGTTATAAATTTGTTCCAATTTTTTAACTGCAATTCAACAGCCCTATAAACATATCATTAATTGCATATAAACATCTGCTTATCCCATTTTATGCAAATATAATGATCTAAAAATATTAAATTAGCTTACAGAAGGATGCACTTTAAAAATGGTACTCCTCTTCTGTACTATATTTCATTGAAGCCTTGCTTACTAAATGCCGATCAACCTACTTGAAATGACCGTTCATTCGACACAGAATGGAAATTTTGCAAGTTTTATCTTGTTTACATCTATTTTCTTTTCATCTAATCTTTATTATTTTTTCAGGGACTATACGCATAGTTTCCATTGAAAGATATCATGAAAAACTAATATTACCTTATACCATTTCGAGATTTGTCTGGGAAATTTAAATTAAAAGGTAACTATATTGCTCAAACAGTGTTCTCGCTTTTGAAATCGTTTCCCACGACTGAGATACCGCGTTGCATAATGCAGTGGGATTTGAATTAAATGCGAAGACGGAAAAAAAGTAAGTTTGAGGTAAACAAACGCAAGGAAAAAAATACACTCCTCAAAACAAAAAAAAGTTTTTGCTAATAAACGGGAACATCCAACATTTTACCGTGAGAATGCTCCAGATAACTATACTGTGACGAAGAAAAATGTCGTTGAAAATTTTACTTCCGTATGCATCGTGAAAGTGAAGGAAAACTTGTTCCTTTCGGCTCGAGTTTTCTTAAACGCTCTGTGGTCCAGTTCCCTGAGAGGAAAGAAGTCAGTTTCATTCATTCTGAAAGCATCTGTCTATCTACGAGAATCAGAGTTTCCCACCTAGATTTAAAAATAAACAAGTTTGTTTTTCCCAACTTCTTGCTTTCTTTTCCCCCTTTTCTGTTCTGGTGGTTTCTTTTCTACGCTCAATTTGAGACGCGATGCCGAATTCCCTTACTTCGCCGAAAAATAAAGAAACGAGAGCATGAGTAAGAGGAACGATTACACCCGAGGAAGATTTTCATTGAAACAGAATTGCTTCGGAAGAAATCGGAGCACGCGGAAGAGGATGACCGATCCCGGACATAATGCGGATTCAAGGTCAACAAATCCTACTTATAAACAATTCATCGAATTCAAACAGCACTATCCTTACAAAAATTTTAAAAGAAATTAAAAGAAAAACGACGGAATTGATGAAGATTATGAAATATTTTCAGTACTAAATTTGTATTCCTTCATTAGCCGAGCTCATGTTTTAAATAGAATTTAAAATTTATTCTCCTGCATAAGAAACTACGAGGCCAATAATAATTGATCTCATGATTTTAAATTATAGTCGGATGATAGAATAGATTTTAACATGTCAAGCTGAGGAAAGTCGCAAATTTAAAGTTAACTACAGTTTATTCCTAATGACTGCTTTGCAGTTCAAAAGCTTAATGAGTGTCTTTACTACACGCCATTAAAATATGGACGTTGCCGAATGTTTATTTTGTTTTTGAATCTGCTTCACTCCATCTGAAAAGGAGATTTATCCTTATTAGCTCTAAAGGAGGTTTATCCTAAAATATTCGAATTTTTTAATGTAATATTTTATGTAAAATATTAATGTAATATTTTATGATAAATAAGCAATTTTTGTATTAGAAATTTTTTTATTACATATAATATCAATTATTTTTGCTTTAAGTAAATCCTGTCCTAAAACATTACCTTCTCTACCAACTGCTGATCCCACTTTTCCCGATGGTTGATAGTTTATTTTCTGTTGCATCCCGCGTTTTTCGAGATTTAGTGTGTTTATCTTTTACTATTGCAGACTTTCATTATATCATACTATTATAGGAAAGCAAACAGTAATAATTTGCTTTGTTTGAAAAATATTTGGATTTATTTGCAAACATCCCATCTACATAGCGATTTTTAAATATTGCTCAATCAGAGTTAAGATATTCTATACAATCATTTCGCATTGGCAACCTCAGTTACTTTTTAGTTTAGTCCCAGGATAAATAATATTTGGATTTGAGATCTAGATAACCTTCCCTTTCTGAATCTCATAAGATTCCTCAATTATTTCAGTTTAAAGAAGTAAAACATAGCATTCAGCTACTGTAGAATAAAAGATAATTTATATAGTGATAATTACCACCATTATCATTAACTATATTTAACATTTCACTCGTTTTGTTAAAAGATGAATTAAATATCAACATGGTTCAAACTTTAATACATTTGCAGATAATTAATTTCAACATTATTAACATATTAATTCTATAGAACTTAGGAAATGGCAAATATTCAAGCCAAACTTGAAAGCTTTTTTTTAACGCTAAGGATAACTTAAGTTTTAGAATTTGGGAGATTTCGACATAAATTTTCTTTACAGAAACCACACAATAAAATAAGCCTTCTTCGTGCGACTATTTGTTTGTACTGTATCTTTCTTTTGCGAAAAGGCTGTTTGAAATTATTTATTTACCTTCAAAACATAGAAATTGATCACAATGTAAAACGAATCAGCAATTTAAAAGATAATGAAAAAAAATCTTAAATTTTAAACAGAGGAAGAAGTTTTATTGAACAGAATCTAAAATTGTTAAAACAATTCCGAAATTGGAGTTTTAAAAGTTCTTTTTCGGCAGTTCCGCGAAAACAATGGATGAAGTAAACTTAGCGAAACAATGGCATTCAGCAAAGACGGAGAAACAAAAGTGAAACTATGTGAGTTAACAATCATAGGAAGTTTATTGATCTTGAATTATTGTTGACAGATGAGTGGCAAAATTAACCTAGACTTTGACAAATTACCTTTTATTAAATTTATTTCTTTTTTTTTTCATATAATTAAAAGAAAGACATGGTAAAAAGATAACGAATTTCTATGCATTTTTTTTGTTGTTGTTCCGAGTTTCTTGAATCTGTCAAATAAAAAAAAAAAAACGAATTTAACTTCCTAAAAAATAAATTTTGACGTTTCGAAATCATAAATAAAATCGGATATCATCTTGTAAACATTTTAGTCAAAGAGTTATGAATCAACTAAGGAAATGTTTTTTGAAACGGCTTGCTTTGAGGTGAAAGCCACTTTAAACACAATCTATCGAGACTATAAATCATGTACGGTGTTTAGTGACCATAAAAGGGACAATAACACGCACAAATAAATGTTACAGGAAAAAGGAATCTCCCAAAGGGGTCGGTTAAGTAAAAATGAAACCGTTAGAGATCACTTTCCTTGCTCAGAAAAATGGGTACATAAATATCATTCTGATTCACATATAATTAGTTTCTCCCTCCGAAAATATATTTAAATATTTTTACACTTGGGATGAAAAATATACTTAATGAATCATAAGATTTTGATAAGATATATTTCAGTTATAAATATATATCAGGGTTTCTCTTTAAACGTTTTTTTTAATTTTGCATAGCAAGAATAAGAAACAAAATTATAAATGAAATATAACTCTTTCTCAGTTAAAAATCAGTGCATCCAAAATGAAATGATTATTATAAAAAATAATATATTCTAAATTTTTATTATAATTTATATTATTTATATTATATTATGTATTAAATTTATAAATAAATATATATTATTCAATTATATTCTTTAATGAATCATTTGCATTATAATGGAATATTCTATTTTTAACTAAATGCGGATAGTATATAATGACAAATACTAAGATTCAGCATAGTAGAGAATTAAAAAATGTCAAATGTGACCGCTGCCATAGGTGCCATATATACATTTATTTTAAAAATAAAACATTAAAAGAACCTTCTTCATATTCTTTAAGAAAATTAATCTTGTCAATTAAAAAATTACATCACAGAAAATAACAATGGATCATTAGCAATACATGCACCATAGTTTGAGTGACCCTGGTCTGAGTTGAGGAAGGAGTTTATTTTGCATTTTTTTTAAATAAAATGGTTGATTTGTTAATTAAAATTAAAAAGTCTAGCATTTTTTATGAACTAAAGATGTAGTTATCAATAAGTAAGATAATTAGTAAATGTGCAAATTAAAAGTGAATGTTTCTGCTTTAACTTTTTAACACTTTCTACAGATTTAACTCAAGTTTTAATTCATTATTCATAAATTCTTTTTAAATAAAACGGTTAAAAATTTCGAAAGAATGCGGAAAAAAATTATTGCTTACTGTCCACATTATTGTTTTTATTCTCAGAAGAATTTGATAATTTCTTATATCTCAGTTTGCAAATATCTGCACAGAAGCTTTGTCTAGTTTCGAAATGAGAGCTAACACAAACTTTGCAATGCAAAACATCCTGCTTTTTGAAGTGCCTAATAAAGAGTTTCATCTCATTGTCAGACTTGTATGAGTACAAATTGAAATTTCATGCTTCGAATGGATGTCGGTGAAATAAAATAAAGTCTCCTATTTAACTCGCATTTAAGAGAGTGTTTTTCAGAATTACGCAAAATAAATCTTAATGTATTTATGAAAACTTTTATGCTTATTAATTAAAGTTTACCATGAACGGGTGAAATGTTTTTGGAGCATTGCCTTAGCAAACTGGATGAAAATGTTAATAAGGATTCTGCTTCGACTTGGATTCCAGCCAATATTAAAGATGCATTCCTGGAATTCTGTTCAGAAATGTTGAAACCGTCACAATAGCCTTGAGAATACTCATAAAGCTCTCTTCCTAAAGCTACCATATCCCAACTACACAAATTAGATTGCCATCGGTATAGAAAATTAGAAGCCAATGTTTTACGCTTGAATTCACCCTTCACTCTTTCATTTGAAAAAAAAAAGAAAGAAAGAAAAGAAAAGAAAAGAATTGAAAAGCATTTTCTCATTAATTCATTTTATTTGAAGCAATCGCATCCCACAGAAAATATTTTGTTTAGTAATTACATAGAGCGCGCTCTTTGTAATAAAATTGTTTATTTTTACAGGCCGTTTAATATGAAACCTGATATCGAGTCGTTTTATTTTATTTTTTTTAGTAAATGAGCCGCAGTGCAATTTTTTTGAAAATTTTAAAAGGAAAATAATGCAATAATAACAGACAACATAAAGTGATGCGAGACATGTTGTAAATAAACGTACTTTTGTATTTTATGTTTTTGGCAAAGAAACAGTGCAGTAATGACCACTTTTCAGCCCTTAACACCATTTTTTTTTTTTCGATCTTTTGTTTACTCAAAGAATTTTTTTTTCTTTTGTCAAAATGATGAACTGGGACAAAAACTGTTTGTATATAGTCTCCCCCACCCCTTTAAGTAGATTTTGGCGTCAAGCTGAAAAAAAAAATCATTTTCCCTTTTAGCTAACCGAAAAAGTAAATATTAAAAATTCATAAATGCCCACTTTTTTAACGAAAAAAAAAATGTTTTGTCTGGCTTGCATTCTTCCTAGCCCTCAGAATTAGAGCTTACTAAACTTCTCGCAACAGTGAGTTACATTAAAAAAAATAATACCTAAATAAGAATGGCATTCTTATAGGAGAAAAAAAAATGAATCGCACGAAATGTTATATTTATGCTTTCAAAACTCAAAAAATTAACTGTAATACTTGCTTCTAGTATAATCTTTCATGCAAACAGTTTTATGGAGAATAATCAGTTAGTTGACCTTGAGGAAAATATTAAATTTTATATTCCTAAAGCTTTATCGATTTGTTATCGGAAGGAAAGGAGCAATTTCCATTTAGTCAGTTTGTTATCGTCAGAGACGAAAGTTGATTTTGACAAGGAAACTTCCTTTAGATATGATTAATAATATCTCAAGGTCAGACCTTTCCGAGGCTGCCTATTGTGATTTCTATCAACTATGCAGTGAAATAAATTAATTTCTATTTTTAATTTTGGAACAAAACTACACATTCAGAAAGGTGTTGTTCCTCCAATCTAATTTGCACTTTCGCAATTTTTATAAAAGATTAGATTTTTCAATTAATTTTCAATTAACTTTTTAAAGTATTCTTATGTTTTAAAAAATAATCTACTAAAAATATTTCGTCAACTGACTGAAAAAAAAATAATTTAATAAAAGAAATCTATAAGGTTTACGAAAGAAATTAGAAGCATGCTAGACTTTGAAATCAATTTTTTTTCAAAGTTTAATCAAAAAAATTTGAATTAAGAAGCTTTACAGTGAAATTACAACATACGAAAAACATGACGAATACATCGACAATAGATATATGTGCCTATTAAAAACTTCTATATAGCTTGACAGGCTCCATACTTTCAAAGATGGTATTTTATTATAGATTTTTCCTTCACTTTCTATATAGCTATAGTTTTACAATTTTGAGTATTTGTCAATCCTCCATCTCAAGAAACTATTAAAGATTTTCAATGCATAATTGTTATGAGCTGGATTTATTAATTTAATTTTATTTAAATACTAAAGGCACCATTTTGAAGTTGATAAGTGATTTTAAGATTTCAGAATATTAATAATAAGGAATAATAAATGAAAAAAAATTCAAAGGGAATATTTTTTTAGAATAATAGTAAAAACCTTTTTAAAGTTTGTATTTATTCCCTGAAATTCTTATTATACCTCACTGATTCTGTCTTGAAATTTATAATTGATAGCATAATAAAAATGATAAGACTCATTTCATCAGCAGAAGATTCGAATTGAAGAAGAAACTTTCATTCGACCTTCACTCATAAGCAATGATGCTGAAACATAAGCAATGACTTAGAAAGAGAAAGATACTCTTGCAATATTTGAAAGAGGAATTTTAAGAAACACATTTAGTGGAAATAAATGTCACAATTATTGGAGAAGTACCAACACGAAATTTGCAAACTATTTAAAGAGCCAGATTGATTAAATTGATTGCAATACAAAGAATTAAATGAGCAGGATATTTTATAAGACTGGATGATAATCAAGCTACTAAAAAGATCTTTTTTGCTGAACTATAAATCAGCTGAAAAAAAGGGGGACCAAAACTTAGGTGGGTTAACTATCTACAAAAGGATTTGAAAACTATTAAGAGGACAAAATGAGAAATCGTATTTATGAACAAGACCGCATTGAAGGGAATTCTAAGGCATTGCTTTTCACTTTTACTATTTACCAAAAACATTAAGACAAAATTTAAGAATTGCTGGAGAGTTCCTTTTAAATTATATTTCAGGATTTGTTAGAGTGGATTCGTTGGCAAATCATCAATATAATTGACCATGTACATCAATATTACAGAGATACTAACTATATACAAATTAAATCCTTAAAAATAAATAATTGTCCCTCTTAAGCATTAATAACTTAAACTGCGTTTCAGCTTTTGCATATGAAAGTCCCTAAAATATTATAAAATATTAATAAGACCAAAATTGAGATTCTTTACGCAAATGATAAAATACTCGTGCGCTTTAACGCTAATAGTCAGATATTCTCTGTGAATAGAAAACTAAACCTATTCTAAGCTTGCGATAGAGACTTACTGTCTGCTAGCACAATTAACCGAAAATGTTCATTTGCATATTTCCACTCTACTTTCATTGATGCCTAATTAAACTTACATCGTGGCAAAAGTCAGTCAACCAATGACATTGAAATGGGAAAGATCTTCTCCGAAGGTCCATTTGCTTGTAGCATCCAGCTTCGCGGTACAATGAATACTTCTCTGGAGCGCGGAATATTAAAGCGAACTATAAAAGTACGATAAAAAAATAACTCGAATTCAAACGTTTTGGGTTGGTTGGCTGTGCGTTACATCTTTCTTTGATCACTAGGAGGCTGCATCTAAAAGAGAACGGATAGAGTAGGGAGACTAAAGCCTCCAAAATACCTCTGTAATATGTCTCATGCTAAAACGCAATTTGATTTCCTTAGAATGTGTCACTAAGCATTTTTTTTTAAATTCTAATCATTTTTATAATTAATTTTATCAAGCAAAGGGTTTTGATAAAGCGGAAAAGTTTTCCTAGAAAATATCTTCTTTCATGAGCAATTGAAATAGAAGATCAAGAATTTAAAAGGTCAAGATGCTTAGGTAACAGAATCAATTGAAATTCAAATCGGTGAAATATTGTATTTTGGAATGAATATATATATATATATATATATATATATATATATATATATATATATATATATATATATATATCGCATCATGCTTGATACATTCTCTGCCTTTTCAACATTCAGTTACCAACTTTTGAAAGAGTGAATGAATTAATGTTTTCTTACGTAGAATTCCTAATTGTTGTTTTTCAAACTTAACTTGATTTAGCAGGTTTACGCTCTCCTTTAATCATTTATAACTTATACTTTTGAATAACTTAATATCATACAGTCTTACTACGATTCATCAATATATATTTTATGCAATGAGTGCCTCTTTTATATCTTAACATTTAAATTTTTAAAACGCAAGGTCATTGTTATGCTGGGCCATTAAAATACAAATCTTTTTAACCGATTGTGCTAAAACAAAATAATAAATATGAAGAGATTTTCGTAAGTTTAGGAAGGTGTTTTTTTTTATATCTGAATATTAAGAACAGAATTTGGGGTGTAAATGAAATACATATATATCTTATGTCATCCACTCACTTCAATAAACTCATAAGTATATGTGTTTAATTTAGTTAATAGTCAAATATTTAGAATAAAAATAAGGAAGGTGCCTGTGGCTAAAATCAGTAATGGCAGAGTGACTGAAGCATTTAAGAAAGCGTTTCGTAAAATTATTTGTTTGTTAATTTTGATTCATTAACACGACTTTGATTGAATATAAATATTGTTGCGTTAGGAGGGGAAATCAATTAGAGATTCGTAGAGCTTGTAAAAAAAAAAAAAAAAAAGCACATAAAAGTGCATTTTTCATACCCAACTATTCCAAAACACATTGCCCATATGTAAAGATCTTTCCACATTTGAGTTAAATTTATTATTCGAATCGCACTTGATATAAAAAATTTTAATGCTTCATCAGTTTGGTGCCCGATTTTAAAATAAAAACAGAAAAATGAAAGAATACTTTTAATATGATTTATCACATAATTTAAAAAAATAAACGATGCATATTGAGAAAGCAAGTGATTTCAATTACACTGCAATTACATTTATTTTTCCGACAGACTTTTCTTTCATTGCTTCTTTATTTAAAAAAGAAAATGAGATGAAACATTAATCTATGTGGGTTTGCCGAATAAATATGCATTAAATATGTTTCCAAAACGAAATATAAAGCTACAAAATCATTCTTCATTGCTCTCGTGTTGTCATTTCCCCCCCTTTAAAAATAAAACACTCCCGCTCTCAATAAAAAGCATCATTCTTTAGCCAAACCACATCTCCGATAACCCGAATTCGCAGTCCTCACTAATAACTCGTCCGCGCAAAGCGAATGTCATCTATAATTGCCGACCCCATTAGAAAAACACCAGCGAATGTTCCCTCGCATTCGTAGGAATTGGACATTAGTAACAAAAAGTGTCAGGGCAAACTTTAGAAATATTGGGTAAATGATAATAGGCAAGCCATTCGTCATTTACGGCATGAATTCTCGTTCACACTTTTCCATTACTTCAATGTGTGAAATTGATGAGAGCAAACGACAAGAGGAAGAATAGCATTTATTTTATCGGGACCGAGGTGATCTTCAAAGACTCCCTTCGATTCCAAAGCACGATAATTTGTGGGGAAGCTCAAAAGATTGTATTTGATATAGGTAATCATTAAATTCGGTTATTCAGAAACTATATTTTATTTTTATCTGTCATTTTGAATCCTTGTGTTTATGGGCCATTTCTTTACTTGTGAAAAGTCTCGAAAATATTATTGACTAAAAGTTAAATCTAAATTTTGAAATTAATTCTCTGCTATGCAAAGAAGAAAAAATGGATAGCCATTAGAAAATGGATCAAAATGCATCGTCAGAAAAAAGCAGTCAGAATATTCTGAGAAATATAATGAAAATATCGAATTCCGAATAACGATTATTCATTAGAAAAATGTCGATGTATTTTACATGAGCATTTTCGTAACAAAAATTAATGTGATAACTTATTTTCGTGATTATTTTACTTTACATGAAAATAAACAAATGAAACTTAAAAAAAGTTATAAATAAAGAAATATTGAGAATAAGTATAGATTCCAAATAAGAAGTTGATGCCACAGATCGTAATTAAAATTTTAAATTGTAAAGATGTCACCTGACAAAAGCTTTTCTTAGATACTCTTTAAATAAATAAGACCTATTAATGCGTCGCTTACCCTAAGTTAAATCATTTATAGTACCGTAGCATAAACAAATTTGTCCAT
This sequence comes from Argiope trifasciata, assembly GCA_026543055.1. Classification (NCBI taxonomy): domain Eukaryota; kingdom Metazoa; phylum Arthropoda; class Arachnida; order Araneae; family Araneidae; genus Argiope; species Argiope trifasciata. The sequence continues at coordinate 2,796,643 of JAPMOQ010023642.1, forward strand.
TGAAAGTACTCTACTTTAAGTTTATGACCGAAATTCGCAATTTATTTTTTTAATTTTTTACAATAAAATACATTCATATTAGCTTTCAATATAAGAAGGATATTTTGACTTGTATTGTGAGGAGTGTATTTTATTTTTCAAAGTAAAATATGTCGATAAGATTGAACAAATGGTATGCACTGGCTGCCATTGTCTCTCGCTTTGCGAATACCTTACATGTTAATGAAATTCTAACAGTATTACAATAACCGAGTGCTTCTATTACTTTAAAAACTGTTTTATAAATAATTGATTAAATGCTGACTAAGCAACAAAAAAATTCATACATTTATTTATTTATCCCATCGAAATTTATGAAGAGTTTGAAAGATTTCCCTTTTGCTTTTCTAAAATGTAAAAGTAATAATATATTATAGTCAGTGGGAAAGCCTGTATAATTTTAGTTTATTAACCTCTTATTTTGTTGTTCTTTTTTACACTTAGACGCTTAAATATGTATAAATTAATAACCTCTTCCTACATCTTGTGGTCAGTATTAATTATACTTGTCTTAATGCCAATTACAACTGTCACTCCTGTCAATCTCAACTCCTTGTAGCTACCTGTCTCTTCCACTTGATGCTCTCCTGTTATTCCGCTACTGCCTAATTGTACGCTTAACATAGACAACGGACAATTAGCTCGATCTGAAGATCTTCTTCATTAGACTGTTCACTTCCTCTCCATAATTCTCCCATCTCGGATTTATTCTCGTATTTTTTTAAGCTAACAATGCTTTTGAAAAAGTCATGTTGAAAAGCTTATGAATAAACCTATTTTATAACACGCCTGAAAAAAAATAGGCATACAACAAAATTTATTGCAATTGGTTGAGAGATAAAATGAAAAATACTTTGATCTTTATTAAAATATTTTCACTTCCTATGTAAAAAGTTAAACTGCAGCTTTCTTCAGTAAGCTTTAAAAACTTGTGAGATATCCTTAATAATAAGTGTTAACCAAATTGTTAACAATTACCGAAATAAAATCTATGTCTTAAAAATAATGGATGAATTTAAACACATCATCAAGATATTCAGTATTTTGAATATATGACGGTTAAATGCTTCTTTAAATATTAACGTATTTTCAAAAAATTCAAGAACTGTCTTTTTTTCTAAAGATGAACAATCAATTCAGCTTTCTGCAAATCCGATATTTTTCTAAATTATAAATTTATTTATTTAAAAAAATGATTATTTTATTTAATTAGTAAAAATGTATGGAAAAAAAAGCCTAAAGCGTTAAAATAAAATTGTTACAAAATTTGTCATGTATTATTTTCCGAAATTATTTCAATATATTCAGAAAAGGTAACCGAACTTTTTAATTGAATTTTTCGATTTTTAAAGTAGAAAAAGAAATATAATTTGGTTTATTAATCACTAAAATATATATCATTATGGACAAAATTTTGTATTTCAGAAAGAAAAAAAAATCTTTTTTCTTCAAAATCAAAATTACATTATATTTTAACATTTCTTTCCTGATTTCATTCTTAAGTATACAATTTAAACTTTCTTAAATACACCTGGTAACCTTTCAGTTTCGAACAAAAACAGAACAAAAAAAAAGAATTGTAATCCTTTAAACAGTGATTATATGCATAATTCAAAATTACATTTATAATCATTGTTTAACAATAAAGAAAAAGTACTCGAAAAAAATTGCAAAATATTTTCTGCCATAAAGGAATTAAACTCTCATGAGTATGAATAACTTAAATTACAATAAACTAACAATTTTGCAGGAATATATAGCTTAACATACGCTTTCAGACATAGTTTTATAAGTCAAAGTTACTGAAGAAGTAAAATCATTTATATAGCGAAAATTATTCTTTTTACAATTCATTTCATGAATTGAAGTCTTTTATCTTAACATTCGCGATTTTAAAAATTTGCATTACGGGTTACAAAATATTTCTTTCAAGTTCAACGTAACACAAACATTGCTATAACTTTAAAAATAAGGGGCATTAAAAAAATCAGGGTTGTCCAGCTGTCCACTAGCGCCCTCTGTCCCCTGGGTGAACACTAAGGAAAGCGTGTTTCCGGCACAAGCGAGTCTGAAATTTCCTGCTTTGGTTGTGCAACCGTTGCAAAAGAGACAGCTGCCAACCGTGGGGGGATATGCACGACAGCATTTTTGGTCACAAAGTGCCTATTCTGCAGGCCCATTTGTATTATTTACTGTCGCTTTCTGTTACCATATTTTATATAGATTTCACTTCAAAGAATGCGCCAATATGGACTGGCTGCCGCTTTTATTTGGATGGTCACGCTCGAATTAACTAAACTCATGCCGTTGAAAGGACATATCTCGTGCTTTTTTTCCCAATCGAGATCATGTTGAAATTATTTATTTGATATTGATATATTAAGACCATTTTTAAAAAAAAGCGTTTGTCGGAGAATAGAGCCATTTTTACTTTCTTGGTGCTTATAATGAGTAATATCAAATATACCACACAAAAAGTTTTTTTTTTTTTCTTTTCGTAAAAAGGGAAATGTTTTATTAAAAGTTGAGATTTAAAATATTTCATTCTTTGCGTAAAACAAACCAAAAAGCTAAACAAGTACAAAGAAAACGCTCCTTTCGTTTACATTCCTTTAATAAGGAATTTCTTGCGAAACAAAGGAGGGGGGGGGGACATGGAAACTAAAATATAAAAACCGAAATTAAATTCCTTTTGATACGATAATTGAATTTTTCAATGTTAATTTGATTCGTTCATTTCTCAAATAATTTGACTCAGAAATAAGTTGGCCTTTGGAAGGCTGGAGTTTTTAAAAAATCTGGAAGTTTGGACGGTGTTTGTAATAGTTCATATTTGGACATTTAATTTATTTTTGATTCAATGAACTGAATATAAAAAATTAAGTAGTGGGATACATTTTCAAAGGCAAGGACGGGAGAAAGATCTTTCACAGATTTTTTCCACCCCTGACGAATTTTAATGCTCAAAAGTTATAAATTGAAAATACCTTTGTTTTTAATTACGTATAATTTCGTTCTGTTTCAAACAGCCAATTTAATTTCAAAACTATGGTTTCAATAATATATGCGATATTTTATATAAAAACTTGATTCACAATAACCAGAGCATCTAATGAATAACAAGAAATCAAAAAGCACATAATTGATTTCTTTTCGGCTTGCTTTATGGATAACATAAAATTCAAATTTTTCTTGGCCATTCAATTCGTCTTTTATTTAGAATTTATCTAATTCCTTTTTAACCAAGATTTGTTAAAATTTTGTTCTCCGTAATTATCTAATGAAATAGATGTCTGGAAGTGCTGTATTCGTAAAGAATATCTATCTCACATAGAAAAAGCATTAACTTATAAAACGCTGAAAATCGGTGTTTAATATCATGCGTCAAATGCCTTAACAGTTAATTAATTTTTTGAGGTAATTATTATTTATTCTTTCTTATTCCTTAAATTTCTTATATGTTCTTTCTATCACATACTACTGCACGAAAAAGCCCCTTCTTTCAAATATCGAGGACGGTACGTACAAAAATTTAATACTATCATTTTATTATACCCCCAGCATTTGGATGTGAATCTGCGAAAAATAAATCGTCTAAAAAACTGTTAAACATTTACAAATAGGATTTGTGAGCTGTAAATATCAGCAATCCTTGTAACGACATGCCTGAAACTCAGTTTTTCTTCTACATGTGGTAAACACAGAGCCAAATGAGCTCACCCCAGCTGCCTTGCGAAGTATTTTATTCATCATTTGCAGCAAAAAACCCAGAAAATTACTGACAAATCCGTTTTCACTCTGCGTGTTTACCTCTCAGCGCGGGGGTATATAAACTAAGCAGAAGGGGGATTTTAATGCGATTCTGTCGACTATGTCTCTTCCTATGATTTCCCGTCTTACCAGAAGGGGGGCTCTTTTTTAGTTTATACCTAGCCCCCTTCTCATGCGAGACAGGCCAAGAACACCCCTTGCGGAGAGAACAAAGGCAGTTCAAAGACAGACGGACAATCTATCACCTGCTCTTCCACAGGTTTTGTGCTTACGTCTCCCCCTCCTTTCATACTATACAGAGTGTGGTCTATTCTTTTTTCTGTTTCTTTTTTTCCTTCCTCTCTATCTTTCAGTTTGGGTCCGTCCCTGTCCCGTAGCTGCCGTCCGTCCGTCCGAAAAGCTGTGCTCTTCCCCTTTCCCCTTTCCACTTCCATCAAACCTCAGCCAAGTTTGCAACATTTATGGGGGATTCCTCCATATTGAATATCTTTCAATGTAGCTACTTAAGATGATTTGGAATAATGGTTAATTTCCTTGAGAAGAAATTCTTATTAATTTCAATTATTTGCTCTCCCCAATAGTAGCGCTGAAAGAGAATTTACTATGCATATGAAGTAAGAACTTGAACCTAGATTTTTTTTTACTTAAGATCTAATATTAATAGCAGTAGTTAATAAATTAGTCCACATATGATTTTAGTTATTTTCCCATCCTAATTTAATATACTTTATCTTAGCAATGTTAATAAAAAAAATTGAAAGAATTCCTGTTTTTTTAATAACCGTTATTTGTTTTCGAAAATGTTGAAATGTTATTGATTCATTTCAATTTGTCAGCATCGCAGTTGATGCAAATGACTTTATACTAGAGTTCAATTAATTCAGTAAACAATCCTTAAGCAAGGTTGGATGAACTTCTTGCATAATCTTCTTCAATTAAACCACAGTTAAGGCCAGAAGGACAAACTTTCACCCTCCCCTCAATGAAATAAACATAGTTACAGTTACATTTTTAACTTGCGGAAGTTTTCGAGCTCTGTTTGCTACTCTTAAATGGGTTGTACTTCTATTTGTTTAAAAGCTTCAAGGTTATATTCCTTCCTGCAGTCAGAATTGCATAGATTCAGTCCATAAAAATTATTACACGTCACATATATGCGTTGCTGTTTTGGATCCTTATTTAAAGGATGAATTTCCCGATCCTTTACTTATTTCTATTCAATATGGATAAGACCCCACTTCGCGGTTGGAGACGACAATCAACTGGGATTTTATGGATGTCGTTATAGGACCCCCTCTCAGAGAGTTTACAGAACCCCGTAGCGAAAGCGAACTAGTGGTTCTGGCACGCGCTCCCCTAACAAAGACATCTCCCAGATCCCCCCTTTAGTTGCGGTCGCTCTCTCAACAAGATACCATCGAGATCGAGTGGTATCGTGAGAGGGCTTTAGGATGAGATGATATCGGCATTTACGGCGGCACCGCCCTACACCAGAGGATGCTCCAGGTTCGACTAGTGCACAGAGCAGTTTGACAAAGAATATCTAAGTGACAATTTACGAGCTTTTTGGTCATAGAGAAAAAGGCGTGATACCTTAATACATTTTTCAAGGTCAAACCAAAGGTAAAGTCGGTGGAATATTTATAAAAGATCGCCGAAAGATGCTGAATTCGCTCAAAATTCATTGTTTGAAATGCACATTGTTGGGTTTTATTTATTAGTTTACATAGCATAGGAAAAGTTTAAAAAATTAATTAAGAAAAGAGCACTTTAAAAACTTTTGTTTCTAACAATGTAAAATGATAATATCCCATAAAATTGTTTGGGGTTACGAGTAATATGTGAAAAAAGGTATAAAAATTATTAATATGATTAAAAAAGATTAATTAAAGATACTGACTCGCCTAGCTCTACACAGATGTTCCTTCTTTCTTGTAAAATCAGGCTTGACTTGAATGAAAAAGAGCCAACTCAAATAATCCATTATAATTGAATGCGGAATGCTCTTAATTCGTTTGTATGTTGCTGTTTTCGGCTGGAAACTTTAAAATAATCCCACAATTTAAAGCACTATTCCATTGCCGTCAATTCTGTTAGCATTTAAATTGTAATTGTTTATTCAGCAGTTTTATTTTCTTTCGTCGTAAAATCAAAACTCTGCCTTTAAAATTCGCGGAAGAGAAGATAACTAATTCTGAAAGATTATAAAAAGTTATAATTTTAACTATGTTGCCCTTAATACACGACAATATTAAAAGCATGTACACATGAAACATACTTAAAAATTCTGAACGTGGGTATCCACAATCTAACTCAAACCAGTTGCTGATATATTCATTTATTGCTTCTTCTGTGTTTCAAAGCTCTTAAAAATTCATTTGTTAAAATAATAATAATAAGCAACCACTTAGGTTTCCTATTGAAGTTTGTCGTAATTCTGTCTACATTGCCTTGACTCTCATTTACTCGAGAAACACATGGGAATGACGCGTTTTAGAAAATTCTACCCTTTTATTTGGAAGAATCTCTACGACCTAGTGACACTCACTTGAAGACCTAAAAGGAATCTCTGAATGAAGAGTACTGGAGAGGGATCCGCGGATTCGGTAAAGGCGGAGTGTTCAACAGTGTTTTCGTCCTTGGCAATTGAGCGTGCGTGGTGTTTGTGTTCGCTACACTCGAGTTAAAGGTACGAAAAGAAATAAGTTGTTTCTCTTTTTTTCTGAGAACAGGTTGAGTAAGGACTTCACTTGCGTAACGGTCTGGCTGGGGCGCATCGGACCGAGTCAACAAGGAACGGGGAGGATCGCCTTCAACTTGTTACTTCCACTCCAAGCTGACGCTCGTTGAAAGACAAAACTACCAGTTAAAGTAAGATCAGAAGACCTAGGCTTTGGAGTGCTTATTTTAGTTTGCTTACACTTTGAACGAGAAAAATTTCGCAAAGGAGAATTTGGTTCTGTCGAGAAGAATGATTGCTTCGGAAGAACAAGTAAAAGAAAAGCTGACAGTAGCTTTGAAAGTAAAATAAGTTAGGCTTTAAGAAGGCTGGATTTATATTCAATAAGAAATATAAATTATGTAAATTGAATTCCCTCCCATTTTTATAGAAATTGATAAATAAATTAATATTTTTGCATATTTCATCGTTTTATTATTTGAGTAATTATTTTTTCCATAATGCAATTTTATTGAAAAAAAAAATCATGGAATGCCGCACTGTTAGCAATAGATTTCATTTCATACTAAATTCATTCTTCATGCCCCATTCTTCTAAATTTATACTTTCATTCAAAATTTCATACTAAATGTGTTCGGAGGATCTGTTATACGTTTTCATTAAAATTATTCTGAGATCAGTGATTATTAATTCTTGATAAATTATAGTTAAATATGTACAGCTCATTCTTTTTAATTTATAAAAGATCATTCAGTTTAGAGTGAGTTTATCTATATTTGATGACAAAAATGCCAGAGCATTAAGCAGGCCATCGAATATAGAAAAAAACTAAATTAGGAAACAGTATCCGGTGAGTATTCGACTTGCTAAAGTTCTTAGAATCAAGGGAAAAAAAAAGGGCTACATATTATGTGCACCGATTATTTTAAGACAACCTGGGTATTTTGAAAAAGGTTTGCAATTCCTAAATATGCTTTAAAAATCATTAAGTTTTGATTTTTCTTGATTTAATATATAGATATATTTTTTTAAAGCGAATTTTAATGGAATCGGATAAGTTTTCATAATTGTTTTATTTGTTTTTCCCTTACTCGTTTAACAGCAATGTGTTATTCACGATGACACAAAAGAATAACCAAATCTACATCTATTTTCAAAATTTATTTTGCCATTTCTGTTGTTTTAATGTGTTTGATTTCTAACAAAACAGGCAAAAGATTATAAGCATTACCTGTACTACGAGGCATTTGGCATCTTGCATTCAAAACCAAACAAAGAATTATTTCGAAATCGCTGTCATTCCAAAAAACTTGCAGGAAAAGAAAAATAACCGTTAAAATGTTTCAAAGAAAACATGTTACATTTCTACGAGTAAATATTTATATATGGCCTTATTATTGGTACTGAGAATATCTAGCAAAATACAAAAATTATGTAATCAAACAAAATTTCAAGAATAAATCTCTCTGAGCGGCTTGCACATATACGCGAAACACTCGGGATTTACAACAAAACTAGAAAAACATTGATAATACCTAAGCAATTTCAATACAAGTTCAAATCAAGTATTAATTATGAATTCGATGTTGTATCTTTGTCTTAATATTCAATTTTAATTTACCAATAGATTTACTAGCAATATAATACACATACTATAAAAATTTGAAAGGAAAGTATTTAAAAAACTAACCATCGTTGTTGTAGAAGCAGAAGCTGTAAATGACGTTAATTTAGTTCAAATATTAAAAAATAAAATCCTATACCCCCTGCAAAAGATATCGAAACATATGCGGCAGCTTCATCCTGAAGGAAACATATAATTTTACATACCTGGATATGCTTATCCAGAACTTCGCAAAACACACGACTTTTAGACTAAGAAAATAAGAAATTGAATACTTACCATTTTTATTTTGATTTAGCATTCAAGTCCATGGATTATCTAATCAACATACTAATTGCCGAATTCATTTGCATCACTTCTAGTGAATCCCATGCAATGAGCCAACATTCGAAAACAATGAAGATAAGACTAATATATATTTCCCCAAAATTAAACGCGTTTGAAAAAATAAATCTTCATTGCTCCCTCACATCAGTTGCATTGCATTACCATCACCAGACAATGAGCGGATTTACTTGCGTTTTATTTAACCTAATCTTGTTAAAGTAGAAGCCCCTGCGAACTCATTAAAGAAATGCTTTTATAAATATTTAAAGACAATTTAGATAATTTAAAAAATCGCTGTTATAACAACGTCATTTATTGAGATAATTTTTTTGAAAGATATCAATATTTAAACGAGATTTCGGTACACATACTGATTTTATGTTATATTATTGATCAAGCATTTTCAGATTCGCTGTATGAAGGAATTAAAAAATTCAATTCACCAACTGGATACTATTTTCTAATACTTGTTTATTTTCATATCTTCAAATATGTGATCTTCATTTCTCAATAAGAATAATCAAATCAAATTTATTTGGTCAACACTATTCGATTGCAAAAAAAGAAAAACTCGTAAATTTTGTTCATTAGACATTTTGGTGGGCGGGTAAGACCAACTGGACATACGAGTTGGCACGAAAACCCACCATGTGTACCGCATAAATGACGGGGGAAGGGTTGACCTTTTGACCGAAATCTTTTAAACTAGGGAGGGGGGAGGGCATCAGGGAAGGTCAATCTTACCTGCGTTTGGGTGAGGCCTAAAGAGGCCGCAAGCTCCGCTCGCTCGGGTAGGGCGAGGTACTGAGTCCTTTGAAACCTCCTGTTCAGCTGTTGCAACTGGAGACTGGAATAGATTGTGCGAGGTTTCCGCATTTTCTTGCCTTTTCCGTTCACTCTCAACGTCTCCTCCAACTGAGATTTATCTAATAAAAAAATAAAAATCATCAGCAAAAATCACTTTTAACAAAACAAGAACCTGAAATTGAAAGAAACATCCTTAATACCACACTGCAACAAGACAACTGATTCAAGATGATAAATTAGGGCAGTAGCAAAAATCATCCCTTGAGGTCCTGATGAATTAACATGTATAGCTTAAAATCAAGGAAATGCGTCTTCAATTTTTTTTAAAACACACTCTCGTTCCGATTTACTAAAGTCATTGATAGCTTAACTATCGTTTTTGAATTGATAGACCATTTTATCCAAGTATCCCATTATAATTTCTTCATACTGATGAGCAATAGCTATACGATCTATAAGGTGGTTGTACATTGAATTAGAAATAATTATTATCAAAGCTATGAAAATGGAAGAAAAAATGTTAAAAAGCATGAAAGCAATTTCACAGCTCTATCAAATAATGAGCTTTGAAGAGCTGATGTTTTATTTTTACTATTAAAAAGTTATCTTTATTTTTACTTTCAAAATGAAACAACAAATATTTCTAAGACTCGATTTGATGTTTAATATTATCTTCTCAAATTCTTTCTATGAATTGAGATTGGTTATTTACACGAGTCATTCAGGGAAACTGAGATATTTGTCTTGGAATTTGTAGGCAAATTCTAACTAGCACTTGAATATTGTCAAAAAACTCGCTCATTTTATTTAATTAATTTAGATTGCCTGTCTATTTCAGGGTAATGGTTGCAATAGAAAACTTTAGCTAATTATTGATATGTATATATTTTTATACTAATGAAATGCATTACAGTACGATGAAAATATAATATAATGCATTGATGGACGATTTTCAAGCAAGATGATACTCAATATTAAATAAGAAAGTGATTGCCCTGAAATTGTGCAGATTTGAATAACTATAAAATTGTTTCTTCTCGTTTCATTTGTAATCGAGCAATATACAGATTATTTGGACAATTTTCAAAGATTTTCTATAAAATTTCACAACCTAACTCCATTATTTCACATGCGCAAAATCCCAAAAATCTATCTTCAAGAAAAGATCAGCACTAAATTTATTTCAGATTATAATATCTAAATATATTAAGATCTTGAAAGCATAAATTGTTTAGCGTTTATTTTTTTATTTTTTTTTTTTATAAAAAAGATACAGAAAATTTTGTTTTGTAGTTTCAAGATTAGATTTTCTCTATATGAGCGTAGAATAAAAAATTGCAATTCATTTTGGTTATAAAATAAATTACTCCATCAGGCACACAAATACAATTGGAAATAAACATTATATAACCTAATACAAAAGTTAATAAATGGAAATGAAATTTAATGCCAGGAATAAATTTATTTATAGCAAATACAATCGGATTGCAACAACTTTTAATCTATAAAATATATATTTGGAAAACATAAAATATTCCAACGGAAAAAAAGAGATATCTATGAATTCTCTGTAATTTAACTTTTCAGTGAATAGTTTTTGCATTTTTCAATGAATCTTAATAGCTATATTATTTAATACATCGTGATAATTAACAGATAATCAAAAGTACTTTGAATTTCAAAAATAATGCTTCGTCTACTTTTTGAAATGTAAAGGAAGGAAAATTTCGAAATTCTTTGAATAGGTGGAGTTGGAATTCTGAAAGATGAGTCTAATGTCACCTGCTTAAGGAGAGGGATGTATGCTCTTTGTGAATGAGAAGTATGACCAAAGCAGTGAATCGCCAATACCAAGACAGCAATAGGGATTTATGGTTATTGAACGACAATGTTTAACAACCTGACAATTCACAACGAGGGGAAGAACGACCGACTGGTTGATAAATAGATTTCAAGGTAGCTGTAAAGCTTAACAGAAACCTAACGGCAGCTTTCACGAAGATAAAAGGTGGGAGTGGTAATCGGGACAAATGCATTGCACTATCTCAGGTGGTCACATTTTCCAGTAGACGCCAAGATAACTAGTACTTAGAAATTCTCAAGTAAACATTTCTTTCATTTTCTTTGAAAATTTTGGAGCTGATTAGAATGGCAAAAAATATACAACTTGCTTCCAGTTTTAGTAAATCCTTTCTAAAGCATAAGCATATATAGCTTATTTCTGTACTCCGTCTTTTCTGCAATATATTTTTACTAAATGAGATAATTAGTTTACTGACTTGTCACGAACTGAAGTCCATAAATGCTCTGATTTGACAGCTTGCAATGAAACCACGTGCCTTTCTTCAATACAGGAAGCCATGCGAGTCCAGGATATCATTTGTGTCACAGCAGGGGACAACTGGAACCCCAACGAAGCACGTCTATGTCCTGCGCTCATTTAACAGTTCTCTGCATGAAGTGTTCGTCCACGTGGGTGTTTGAAGGGTCTGGCAACCTCTCAAGATGGAAAGAGTAAAACGAACAGCATGCTTGTTCGCGAAGTATTCAAAAAATATACTGTCTAAAATTGCATTATTCTGTATATTGTCTTCCGATATTTAAAAATGCGAATTTCACAAAACTCAATGCGTATAAGATTAAAAGCATTTAACATACGTGAAGTTGCTTGAATTTTCTTAAGAAATAAGTTTCCATTGAAATCTTTTGAAAAAGCAGTAGTATCTTAGCTAAAATCTGCAGGAGCATAAACGCTTGAGAACTACATTAGAGAGAAATATCTTCTACACAGCGATTCAAATAGGAATGGATAACAGCAGCACCTTTCATTCCTTATAGATATGCGTCTTTTGATATTAAATTTGTCTTATCAATGTTTTACCTTTTTGAACGAGTTGGTTCTACGAATTCAAAACTGATGAAAATCATGAAGATTATAAATAAAAGCTTGATTGTGAAGAAAATTCTGATGATAATTTTTTTGAGAAATTTCCGTGCTTCAGGTCACCATACTAAAGATGTCTGCGACTTCAATAGTTTTTGAAGAAGTAAAATAAACGTATGTTTTATTATTTAATGAATGCATATAATCAAATTATATCACTTAAAGCATTTATATCTTTGCATGATAAAAAAGAGAATTAAACGAAAAGAATAAAATAAATTATTTTACAAATATTTCATTGCAAAATAATTATATATGCGTACTAGATACGCTTCCAAAACTTGAAATGCAATAATATTGTAATAGCTAAGTAGAACTACCGTAAGTAATACCATAAACTTAATCGAAAACTATGATTAGGGGAAAACTCGAACTTTTTTTTTTTTTGGTGAAGATTGAAATGCTTCAAAAACAACAAATTTCTATAAGTGAGAAGGGAAATTACCTGTATTAAATATGCAGGTCTAAAAAACGGGATTAAGTTAATTGTATGGAGTAATTAATTAGTTCATGCAATTATAGAGTTATTTCTTAAGTTATTTTTCAAGTCTTCGGATGGTAAAATAAATTCAGCTTTAAAAATTAATTTTCATAATCTTCTTACTTTTTTGCTTCTTTTCCATATTTATGTTTCCAGATAGAAAAAGAAGCGGTCTTTTCACTCCATGAAAAATGCGCATTTTATATGGAAACATTTTAAGATAAATCCTTTTTTAAATGAAATACATCAAATTCTTTATTCCAAATTATATTTATATTATTATTCAAATATCATATTCGTTCCTTTGATCATCTAATAACCACCTTACTTAAAGTGCAAAAGACCATTCTGTTATGATATTCCTATATTTTAAGTCTCGTTATACATTGCGATAGAATCGACCAGACCCTTGCATTTCAGAAAATATTACTTTTTGTTTCCGACGAGCCTACTTTTTAAAAAGAATATTATTGAATTAGATGGCTTTCTGAAATATATTTCTTGAATAAGAATATATTCTAAAAGTTAAACAATTTTTCCAACAAATGAGCAGTATAAACTACAACATCCCAGCAAGATGATTTATTATTTTTAACCAAATAAAAAAATATAAACTAGATTTTGAAATGTTGTAAATGTTTTTAATAATATCGATTAAATTTGTAATTCATTATGAAACAAAATTTAGAAAGGAAAATATACTAAAAAAATTAAAGTTTTTTTTTTAATTTTATTTTTATCATTACTAAAATCCAATTTTAACAACAAATTTATACATTGCAAAGCAAAATGATCGTCAAACATACTAGATGGCAGTTATCAATAATCATTATCAAGAGGCTATTTATGGAAATTTTTCAAAAAACCAACAGAAGAAGGCTTTGTTTTTGCTTAGGTATTAAAGGTAATAAATTCATCAACTCAAATTGGAGTCTTGAGTTTAACTAGTATCTTGTCTAGTGTCTGACTGACACATAATAGAAAGGGCAACCATTTTTCCAGAATACTGGGTGATGACAAAATATATTTCATTGACAATCAATTGGCCGAGGGGTCGGGAACTAAGAGGGAGGGCATTTCCGCCCCATACATAAGAGGGGAGATCCTTTATGATGTGTGACTAGTCGTCGAGGAGGAAGATCCTGATATTCTATAGAAAGGGGGAAATACAAAAGACCATTGAAGTCCATTCCTTTCTCTTAGAGTTGTTCTGAAGACGCGTTTTACTACAGTAAAAATCGCAAATAAATATGCTTGTTAAGTTCCAAACTGAAAACGATTCATGAGTTAAGTTTTCTTCATGATGAACACTTTAACTTAACGGATAATGTTTTAGCAATTTCAGTTTAATAACTTCGGGAAAAGCGATGCCTATTTCACATTCAGAGAAAGTGTGAATGATTCACTGTTTTTTAAACAACTTGAAACTAATCATCAAAATGATACAAAGTTAAAAAAAATATATGATATTAAAATTTAGAAAGTTTTTTTTAAACAGTACTCATCTTGGAAAAAAAATAATTGATGCGATTGAAAAGGTTTACGAAGAAATAAAAACAAGCTGCGGATTCACAGAATAACTTCCACAAGAAAGTTATTTTTCAATCTACTACTTTGTAAGAAAATTTTTAAGTGAATAATGCATAATAATATTTGAAGATGATAGACCTAATTACGATGAAGGTAAATTTTTAAACACAGTTTTCCACAACATCAATTCTCTACTATATTAGACTGCATCGGTTTACTTACCAATTTACCTTAACGCATAATTTCTATATATGAAATCCCTTATGTTCATACGGGGAAAAAAGCATATCTATTGGACCAAATTCTTTTTGTATAATGTATTTATATATAATCTCCCCCTCTTATTCACCGACTCTTAATTCTAAGTATTTCGATGTGGTATTACTTTATCACATAGCTTCTCACTTGATTTCATAAGGAGCAAGATTATAAAATAACTATAAATATTACTTAAACAGGATTTTTTTTCTTCAGAAATCCAGAAACTTAAATTTGACTTGAATGTAAATGACAAAACAGGCAAAATTGAAGTTGAATAAAAGCGCAGTGAAAAATTCGACCAATAAAGTTTAAATAGAAATTCTCAGAAAGGGGTTCATTACTTTTATTTGATGAAAGATATGAACATGAAAAGAAAAATAAATATTGGAATATTTTCTGAACCCAAACATAGTTCAGGCAGATAATATATTATGCTCGGCTTGAATGATATGTGCTTGGGGGTTTTAGAGTCCTAAAAATGGAAATGACAAGACTATTATTTTAAATATCGTCTTTTTTTCTTTTTCTTTTTTTTACAAGAAAATTGATTCTTAACATTTAGTACTAAATTATATTCATAGATATTAAATACTTTAAAATTCATTAAAATGTTTTGAAAGACAAAATAAACAGGGTTTTATACTTTGGGTGACTTCCCGAACAATCGGGTTAGCAATGAATACAATGAATTTCAGGTAAATTGCATCTACCAAATTTTTTGAGACCGGCAGGGGAACTTTTGTTTGATGCTACTCACCATTAAATGTCAAGCTTAGAGCTTTAACAATTAAAACATGAAATCAAAAAGAACCATATTCTATTTGAGAAAAAAATACAGTAGAATTATAGAATTTTCCTATTTTCTGTGAGAAAGATTCGTCTACTACGCATCACTTGCAATCTCTACGTGTGGGCAAGAACAATCGGAAGGAGGAAAACTTGGCAGACGCATTCCGCTGAAAGAAATGTGCAATTTCCAAATAACCTTAACAAGATAGGCCATAATGATAGCTGTAGCTGCTAGGAAGTTTGGCGACATTTTGGATGACAGAAAAGTTGAACACCCTTTCATAAATCGAACATGAGTTATGTTAATTGCGGCGCAAGATTCGGTCATGCGCACACGCTATCTGTTCCGCTTAGGCTATCGTGTTATTTTCACTGACAAGATCCGAATCGGATTACAATGAAATTAGATGAACCTGGATTACAAATGAAGCGATTTAAGCGTCTCCCAGGGTGTACGTTGCAAGATTAAGATAACGGCGTAAACGAAGCATGCGGATGGAAAAAAGAATTAAAGGAGGAATTAGCAATCATAAAAAGAAGCACATTTAAGAGAAAAAAGAAAGGGCGAGAATTATAGAAGCGCACTGCACAGATGAATTGGATTGTTGGAATTGTAAACACACAGCAACATAATCGGCCCTCTTTCGAAACGTTGTCAGTAAGGAAGATTTGAAGTTCCTACTGGAAGTGTAAGGATAATTGTAGGATATTCTGAGAAGAAATAACTCTAATATCACTATGGGAACAAATGGATATGCATTTGCCTTCGTACCATATTAAGTAATAAAGAAGAAAACACAGAAATGATATAACTTCTACTGAAAAACAGACATGAATTTTTACGAAGAACTCTACCACTTGTTATTTTATTCGGATTGTCCTTCACGCTTGAGATCAAGAAATCTAGGTTTCGAGCAGATTATTCTACTGCAATCTTCCTGTCAAATTCAGCTGTCAACTAAGCAATATGAGGGTAGATTTATTATTTTGCAGTTATGTCTGAAACTGTATTAGAATTATGTCATTATAAGCACAACACTTTGATATGTGAAAGTTCTACTGGAATAAAAATTTTACTACTTTCAAATAAAATGAAAACTGAGATGTATAATTGCAAAGCTTTCGTCAAACCGTTATACATACAGAATTAGAAAATAACACTGATATTTTTTTCGCTTAAAAATAACGTTTATTTCATAAATTGTTTCGTAATTATTGGAATTGCATAATTTTTTTTTTGCTTCAGTTCATAATTCAATATTATCTGCATAGAGACTCGCCTCTTCCCAAAAGAAGAGCATTAATGCCAATAACTTAACATAGCCCATCTCTCTTATAATTTCATATTGGATAAAAAATTAACTGTGTTTAATAAGATTTCAAATTAGCTATCAGCTGACTAATGTCAGTTGAAGCAATTTGTTTTTTTCAAACTGATTTGAGCAATGTCTTTAGACATTAAATTGAGTTCACGATCTTCATCAATGGTTGGACACCCTAGAGAGGATTCTTGTCCTCTCAATTAGTTTATTTCATCTTGATTTGTTTTCAATAGCACTTTCCAATAAATTTTATCATATGATATTAAAGTCTATCAGCATCGATAATTTCATTTAATTTCGGATCTTTCTCTTGATGTTCTACTTTTGAGTTTACCAGAAATTTGGTTCTAGAGGTATTACATGTCAGTAACATGACCTACTCATCTCATCCTTTGTATTTCAATTTTATATACAAACTTAATATCTTTAAAATTCTTGTATAGCCCCTGATTATATCCTCATCATACCCCATCCAATTCTGTTCCACCATATATGCTTCTCAAAAATAACCAAAACAAATTTGTCTCCAAGTCATGGCTGAAATCTCTGAAGCATAAACTGAAATGTGTCCAACAATGAATTTATGCAGTAAAATTTCAGTTTTATACTTGATGAGCTTAGATTTCTGAGAATTTATGTACCATGAAATGCTCGAATGGCTTTTGTTTACTTCATCTATTTCAGTTGCCTTATATCATTACAAAATACTGCAAGACAATTCACAACAATGAGTTATATTGTCAGTGATTACCAGAACCTTTAAAACAATCTTCGATGCAATACTATGCAAATTTGAAAGATTTAAAAAGAAAAGTTAAAGATCTTTCACCGATTTAAAGATCTAAAATATATTTTTGATCTTATATGAAATGCGTCAGAAACTGTTTTATATGAAAAATATTGAAAATTGAGCGTGACATTTTACTGGAACAATAAATATCAATACATTGACATCAGTTACCTTTAAAGAATTAATATAAAAGATGAAACAATACAATTTAACGAAATAGATTTTAAACATTAAAGGAGCCACGAAAGACAAATGACGAGCAATAAATGTTTCCTCTAATAAGTATAAATAAAGAGAAAGTCTTGAATCCACTTAGAATAACATTTAAGAAGCCAACTTCCAAAATACAATTACGAGTTAACAAGATCGCGTCAAGGCGAGACTAGAATCGCAAATAAAGGCTTCCGAAAAAGTTTAACATGATAATGAGAACATTGAATCACGCATATAAATGATTCGGAGTTCATAAAACACGGATCCTCGCACATAAAGAATGCAAAAGTGAAGTTTTTACACCATCTTTATAGTGTGAAAAGATTTAATATTCGAATAACTTGCTCTTGAGATCTTACATGCATTGAAATACGCTACAACTTAGAAAATGGGTAAATTGATTTAGATCTCTGGCGATTGGAAAGTAGAGCTTGTTTTGCGGATGGGTAAATCTGCAGCTCGATTTAAAAATAAAAAAAAGGATAAATGTAATTAAAATAAATGTTTATTTATTATTTTACTCCAGAAATGATTTTGTTACATTTGGTAAGCACGTTTATTTTTAAAATACTCGACATTTAAAAGTACGTGACATCTATTAACTGTATGCAACTTGAAAACAATAAAATTAACTGTAACTGCTTCTATTTTATTATACAAAACAAAAATTTTACTCTATTAAAATAAAATAAAGAAACAAAATTTATACATTTAAATTATTATTTTAGAATTATAGAGCAATCTATAGCTGAAATTAATGCAGATAAATTAAATATTGAATCCAGTGAAACCATAATTGATTTTTAGTTTTAATAAAACTATGATATACTACTATTTCTGAAAATAAATGTGCATCAGTAAAACAAAAGGTTTCCTAATCTTTACCTTAATCAATAAACGCATTTCAAGTGAAAATATATGAAACGCGCAAAATTTTCTTTATTTTAAAACAATTTCGAATAATATATTTTCCCTTTTGGTTTCTTAAAATAATACTACTTGAATTTTTAAATTCACTCTAATCTACGATTAAGTGTGAATTTATGATTACGTTGCATACATAATTTTTGAATGCACAAGTTTAATTTTTGGAAAAATAAAATTTAACACTCTCCGAAAAGTTATTGATTGATCAAAAAATAATGACAAAATATAGTAATTTAAAATAAAAATTCATTTGAAAACTCTCCTCGTCGAGCTTGTATATTGAGAATAAAAGTTAATTTTCCAAATTTAATACACTTTATTAGCTCTATTAATTTCACTGTGAGTTTGTGGGATGGCACTAACTTTGCAAAATAAAAATTCTTAAAGATGAGAGTATTTTATTTCTTTAATAGTATAAAACTGAAAAATATATGCCTCATGTCATTTATCAATAATTATGTTAATAAAAAGTGATTTAGAGAATAACAATAAAATAGGGTGCACTTCAAAATCGACAGCAAAAAAAGACACCGCCTAAATATCTTTTGCAAATTTTGTACACAATCTTCAAGGCATCTTTTTCTTTTCCCCGTATTTTTAAAATTAAATTTCCACATTCTTATTTTTAAGATTATTAAGATTTAAGATTAAGATTAGATCTAGTTTTAATTAATTTTTTAAATAATATATTATAAACGCCATTACTGATAAGATAAAATTATTTCCCAAAAACGCTGCACAGATTTGAATACGTCAAGTGGGAGATATATTGTTTTTAAATATCTGATGTGATTCATCTAAAGCAATATACGAAATTTCTAGTTTTTGTGTTTTCTCGACTTATGATCAAAACAGAAGATAACAGGGATGCTTTAGTTTGCATGTATGGAAAGATTCTGTGATTCTACAATTTCAAAAACATAACAGTTGCTACCCAATATTATTTCAGCTTTGCAGCTGACAGTTAATTCCAGAAGAAACCTAGGAAGTATGCAAATTTAAAAATTGAGATCAATAATCTCAAAGGACGTTAAAAAATTATCAATGCTAAAAAATCAAAAATTTATATTCCATATTTCCAACATTTAGTCTACAGTTTAACATTTAATCTACGAAAAAAAAATCATCAGAATACTGCGATTGTAAGAAATGTGCGTAGAAAATGTCTGAAATATGCTATATACACACACACGATGCGTATGAAAGTTAGACTTGCAAATCAAGGTTAAAATATCCTTATTACTTAAAAATTCCGTGCTTAAGGACAAAGAAGGAAACACTGCCGAGAGAAAGATGATTTTGAATGAATTTAGCAATGAAAGTGTCCAGATTAAAGCACAAATAACAGGTTCGCAGAGTCTTCTTTGATATCAGCGATGCTTATTTCTATACAATGCATCAAATATTTTGCCGCCGTTTCCACAACCTTGTCATCGCAGCTCCCATAACAACTTATTTTTATAGCCTTCAGATATATTTGTTACAATTAATGATAGTTCATTTTAAATTATCTTATTATATGCTGATATTTAAGAAATCGGCTGCTAACCTTACATCTTGTGCAAGAATGCGATTTGTTTAATATCTTGCAATATTTGCTATGTAATGAATAGTTTTACTAGCATTTCTTTCCTTTAACAAACAAATGGATATCTAGAAACATAGAGCTCTCATACTTGATTGATAAAATCAGCTATAAATCAACAGTGATTGGAAAATGTGATAAAGCCCAGTAAAAAAAAAATTTAATCCTTTGCGTTAGTATTAACTTTTGTTCAGAAACTAAATTTCAGTAGTTTGAAATTTCCGAACTAACTTTGTTTTTGTAGAAAAATATTTTGACAATTTCAAGAGAATTCATTCAATCAAAATGTATAGGATAGTAAGTCAACAAAGATGCATTCATGCTTAGGAAATCATTTTACAATGAATGTATCGTCCACTCTTTTTTAAATCATCCTCCAACAGCTTTCAATAGTTTTAGAATGAGCTATTTTAGCTATTTCATCAAAATAAAAGAGGAATTCTATTTGATTCAAGTTTACAGCATGGGATAGTAGAATTCTACTTATCTACAATCCCGAGCAGAAATTCGAAGAATTACCAAACTTCCAAGCAAATATATTTGAAGAAATCGTTTAGATTTTAAAGTATCCTTTTTAATAGCGTTAATGTTACATTTTTTTATAAATGAAACATGTTTTACATGTTTTTAAAAAAAGCGGTTGAATAATCGCTCTTCAAAATAAGCGAATAGTAATATTTCGTTGAAAACTGATGCGATATATATAAAAACGTAAAAAGTATCCCAATATAGAATTTATTCTTTTATTTCTCATTATTTTAATTTGAGCTAAAATTTATTCAAATTTGATTGAGTTTCCTAATCTTAATTTTAAAATCAATATGAAAAAATTTCGAGAAGATAAAGCATATTAAAACAATAGATTTAAAACATCTTTAAATAAATTATTGATTCTTCAGTAAAATATGCCATTTATATTTAACGCTATATATATTTAACGCTATTTAACGCTAAAATATGCCATTCATATTAACATCAGTTTATTAGAAATTAAGTAGAATTTTTTCAGATGCCAATTCTAAGTTGACATTATTTATTCCTCTCAAAAGGATTCTGGAACCAAGAAAAATAGCATTCCCTAAATTCTTATGAGATCGAAAAACATTTTATTGGTTATTGCACGAGCTATTAGAGTTTTGATTGTAAAACTGACGACCTGGAAAAATATCAAATATTAACGATTGATTCATTTTCGTAATTTCCGTAGTTTTATTTTTTTTAAATTCAAGTAAAAGACAAAACCTTTCAACTTTTAGTATTTATTTGATTCAAGGGAACCAAAGTCTGTGAGCAGAATAAATCAATTTTAGTTTTAAATAATCTTTTTCTCTGGATAAATATGTACCAAAAATAACGGCTATTTTAATTTTACTAAAACAGCGAAAAAGAAACAAAATTTAAATTATTAAAATGATTAAATAACTTTTCTTTTCAATTTCAAATTTGAAGTTGATTTGAGAAAAACATATTTGGAATTCAATTCACAAAAACGAAAATCTAAAAATATTAACTATGAGTATGAAGAGTTGTAAAAATTTTATATTGGTTAACCTTTTCGGACTCTTACTAAAGAGACCCGATTCTCATGCCACTTATACAAGTAATATCATTTTTAATTCCTTCACATAAATTTTATATTGTATTTAATATAAATATTAGAAAACTAAATAAAACAGGAAACACACACACAAAAAAAAAAACGCTGATAATAGCCATATCAAATCAAAATTATTTCATTGATAAACATACTCCGCCTTATAATTACAGAAGAACAGTGGAGTGTCAATACGCATATAAAAACCAGTACTGTTCAAACATGTAAACTGGAATTTTATAGCAATCAGTTAAAGTAATTCCAATTTGCAACTTTTAAAAAAAGATCAAAATGCCAAATAGAAAACTTCTTTCCTTTATTGCAATACTTGTGAAACAATAACATAATAGCAATTATTAGAGCTTTCAATCGTATCCAATAACGATATTTTCCCACGCTTTATAAAAAGGCTTAAATAAGAAGATATTTGAAATAATGAAGACAGAAGCTTTTATTCTTTTAAATGCAAAACAGGAAAAATGTATTACAGAATAAAAGATGTTTCAAGGAAATTAAACTTCACATGTTTTATTATTTACATTTTTATTCTATCACTCCAAATGAAAAGTTTATATTTTGCAATTATTATTTTCCTTTTTTTTTTTTTTTTTTTTTTTTTTTTTTTTTTTCCGAGCGGTGTTTTTTTTTTGCTATTTTTTGGGGGGGGGGGGGGGAGGGGCATGCAAAAGGGATATAATTTACTTCCGTATAAAAAGATTATTTCATCGAGCTTTTATATTAGTTTCAAAGAATTGCGCTATTGTTTCAGATTTTTCCTACATTTATTAGCCATTTAATTTGCCTTCTCCGATTTTTGAAGAACTTAAGTAAAATTATTTGAAAGTAAAAATAATGAGATATTAATTTTTTCTATTGGGAAATATTATACTATTTATTAAAAATAATATTGATAATTTAAACATGCCAGAAAAAAATGTTTGAAGTGTTTTTGTTGAAAAGGTAAATTTCGTACTTACTGAAATACTTATTTAGAAAATATTTTATTACTTAAAAATACTTCATTTTTTTAAGTATTAAATAAGGCTAGAAAAGAAAATTACTAATTTTTTCCAATATATGCAGATGAATATTTATTATATACACATGCAGTTACAAATGACAAAATTACTGTCATTGCAAAAGAATTTAATTTTTAAATTAATTCTGGAAGTTGCAATATTATTTCTTTTGCATTTTACAATTATAGATTTTTTTTTTTAAATCAGCGGTACCAAAAGAAGAAAAGGTATATGCTTTGTCACTCCAGAATAAATTTGATTCGTCAAAAAATATCGCTGCCTGAACATCTTGATATAATTCCAAATAAAAATAATTAAGTTATCAAATACCTACAAAATTAGATAAGTGGGTCTAAGTGTATAAAAAATTAAGTCAATAGTAAACTGCAACTCAGAAAATTCTAGGTAATCTCTAGATAACATTATTTCATTCCAATTCTCATATTCTGTCAAAAACATGAATGAAAGATTCATTTACTTTTTCTAGAAACCTCCAATTTGTAGTTATTTCATCCATTCCTTCTCCCGAAATATACGCATATTATGTTACATTTCATTTTAAAGAATCCTGGGAGCAATTTGTAGCGAAAATATACTCGTATTACTTTATACTTTGCGCTAGGGATATTTTTTCTGTTATAGACTCTTGAGTAATTTGTAGTAAGAAATTTCCAAAAAAAATATATCCCTTTAGCTCTTTGAATCCGTGCCTGGAGGTGACCCTTGATAAAGTTTTCAGGCCGGATTCAGTTTCTTGCTCAAATACTTTTACTTAAAAAAAAATTTCCCAATAGGTTATTTTAATTTACATACATACATACATACATACACACACATACACACACACACTCACACACCATATTATATATATATATATATATATATATATATATATTGCAAAGTTTTACTTAACATTTTTCCTTTAATGAAATCTTTAAGCTCTTATTTAGGAAATGTATTCGAATGAAAATCTAAAAACTTGCTGTCTCCTAAGAAAATGAATAACTATTTCCAGAAAATTGTCAGTTTAGAGGCAGGATACCATGTTTTCAAATAAAAAGTGCAAATCGGATTTGATGGTTGCTCTCGCTACTGACATGACCTCTTCAGAAACAAGGCCTTTCTTTCAAAACATCAGTTCGGAGGTGGATCCTTTATAATGTGGGGTGGTTTCCGCAGTTATAGGAACTGACTCAATTGTTTTCATGTAATGTGAAACCAATTAAGAGACATATCGAGGTATGTTACCTGAAATCTCACTGCTAGATGTACCAGTTACCACCCATGCAGTAAATTTATTTGTTCAGATAGGACAATGCTTCGATCCATATCTTAACTGTATCAAAGTCGTAATTTCGAGCCGATTTCGCAAGCCTGGTCGTAGGGCAATTGCCTGCTTAGAAGATTCAAAAAAGCCTATGAGGCTTTTAACTCACGAATCAACAAAAGAAATTTAAACAATTTGAAAACAAAATGCTATCAGCTGCCATGTATCCATCTTACTAAAGAGAAAAAATTGCCAAATTATTTTATCTTTCACAGTGTGTGATTGCGTAAGTGTTTGAAAAATGTGAAAAGAAAGTTTTGGTTCACATTAAAATGGTACAACAATATAAGTAAATGTTAATTTTATATCGCCTCCAACATGCAGGAAGAATTCGCTGTAGGTTACTTTCAACTTGTTATTACAACGCCAAATATCTTCCTTTCAGATCTACATGATTATTTCCTAAATGCAATTTTTCAAATATTTTTGAGATTATATTTGTGCTGAAAATTTTTTAAATTTGTAGTTTAGGTTATTTTGGGGGGGGGGGGGGGTCCATCATTATTTCAATTTGTGGTCATCCCCTCTGTCACTGAACTGTATGAAGAGCAGTTTCACAACGCCTGACGCAAAAGTCAGCACTACGCACGTAAGGTAATGTTTGAGAAATAATGCTTGCACGATTTTGCCCTTTTGGGGGCGTACCTAATTTATTTATTAAACAAAGAATAATTATGCTAATATTGACAGAAAACGCAAGTGAAATGGATATTCGTGCAAATCAGTAGCAAATTCAGATTACCTTAAGAGCCCCTTAATTACTTTATAATCGCCGAGATTTTGAAGGTCAGAAATCTAGCTAATGAAATTAATTCAGAGATGATTGTTCATGCGTTCCGGTGGATTACAAATAAAAGGATCATCGAGACAATTTACACATAAAATTGGCTATTTCAGAAGCACATTTTTATGAATTAAACTGCCTATAAGCTCACTGTGCGTTCAGTGATCGAAGAAACAAAAATTTATATTCTGGCATTTATTTGAAGGATTATAGAAGCGATATGGATAATCCTGAAGAAACCCCCTTTGATATAAGTTAATCACGCTTAATCAAATTGTTTATAGGTTAATAAAAAATCCTTCGAATTATTTTGCATTATTTTATCAAAAAACCAAGGTATACAATGAATAATCTAAAATCTTCCAACTGAATAATAATTGTTTGTGAATAAGCATAATTTTTAGGATTTGAAATAAAAGAAATATCTTTTTGTGTTCTAAAGCTCTAAGTTTATAACTACATCTTTACTAAGGACACTAATTATTGCTTGATAATTCCTTAAACTGTTTGCACTTTTAAATATATACGTTTGTACTTGTAATTAGGGAGCAAGTTACGTAATTTGTATAGCACTATTAGATTATCGAAAAGTATATTTAAATATAAATATCTTATTCTAATTATTTTAAGTGATTTTATCATAATTCTTTCTTTTGTTCAATAAATTTAATTTACGTAAAATAAAATCGAAATCTTTTTAATAAGACTTAAATCACATTCATCATCTTAAATTTATATTAATCTGAATTGTAAACACTTTAATGCACATTTCTAAATATCTTTAGACATGGAATTTTTCTAAATTACACTAATTTTCATTCATCCTAAGTACAATTTTGGAAAATGATAGTTATTTGCAAAAAATTTTTAAAAAGTGTAGAAAAAAATAATAACTTTTGAAAGAAAATTAAATCCACATAAAGAAAATTTAGAAATATACATAGAAAAAGATCACACAATTATTTATGCAGAGAAAAATTTTAAATGTACAATGGCATAAAATTAATAAAGACAGGACGGCACTGCTTACATTATTCATGGAAGACCGACCATTCAATTCATCAATTAATGTAATTAAAGACAACTTGAGAATTAATACACTAAAATTTAAGTTTGTTTCTGCAGATTAAATCAATAGCAAATGAAAGGGTAATTAGGTACAACATAAGTTATACAAGAAATGAAAAATAAGCTGCTATTTAAAATTGGAACTAGATATGCAAATATATTTTCAAAGATTAAAATATCCCCATAAGGCAATCAAATTTTAAAAAAATTGTAGATTGAACGAAAGAAAATAAAAAAGCTAGAGAAAAAATGTTGCACAAAAGCATAATAATTTTAAATACACTTTATAATTTCGGGAGAGCTGGTCGCGAACTACAAATACTTTTTTGATTACTGAAAGAAAATATTAAGGCATTTATCATTTAAAGCATAATAGCGTAAATACGCACATATTTGTGAAAACTGCTCACAAAATATTCATTAATAATTTGATTTTCATCGATAAAAAAAAGCGAAGTGTACCTCAAATTCTGTACATTTGTCGAAATTGGCTCAGCATATTTAAGAAAAATGAATCGTTCACAAAATAATAACTTAGCAAGATCTATTACCAACCTGCTGTTAAAAATACTTCATTTAAATAAAGGCAAACTTATCTTCACAGTAAATTTTGGTAATTAGTTCCAAGATCCGAAAGAAATCACGAAAATTCTTAAGATGCCGCAATTTTCTTTATCCTGTAGCCCACCTTCAAAGCCGCTTGATAAACATTCTCCTAAAACTAATAACCGGGTAAGTGAATTATTTCCACTTCTATGATACAATTTCTAAACGTTCAAATTTCACGTTCTCCTTATTTCAGTTTGTCAAATGAGCTAACAAAATACTGCTCACTTTATTTATATTTTCTAAAAATATTCTTGATTAAAGGAGTCTTTTCAAAATTAATCTCTAAGGCAAAATCAGTCACTTTTATTCACGTTTGCTAACATTAAAATTTGGTAGAATGCACTTATAGTTTACATTTATTTGTATACAAATAAGTTAAAATGCAAGTTAGTAGTATTTACTTGTATTTTCCTGAATGATGTACAAAACGTTTACTAGATTAATCCAGCATTATTTTTAAGCCCAAGGTATTAATGAGACCGTAAAATAAATTGAACGCTGATGCATACTTTTATTATAATTAGTAAGTGAGGTCTCTAATTTAGCTACATTCATTTAATACTCTAACTTCCTTATAGCCAATCTTTATTTCTACACACCAGATGATAACAAATTGATTGCTGCAAATAAAAATATAGACATTGGAATATTTCACAGTTACTCTGCAAGAGTTAACAAATCCTTTGTTATAAAAGTACTATACTAACAAACACACCCCTTACCCAAAGTATGTAGATTTATTCCATGAAGATAAAACTCAAGTTCAACCCCATTATTTCATAAATGCTTTTCTGACAATCATGTTGCCTAAATGTAAGTGTTAAGCTGAATTTACATATGCTTTCTCAAAGTTTGGGATAGAAGCAAAAGGGAAGGAAGCGGGGTATTCCATAACCAAAAAGAAGCAGTGCCGTATTTTGAGATAGGTATGATATATATGAATGGAGGTTCAGGCATACCTACACCCATGTCATAGTAACCAAGATCCCATTGCGGTTCATCTTTTATAGACCGGGAGTTGTACTTGTATGGTGCACTACCCATCATGCGGCTCTGGAGGGCAACTAGTGACGATGTGGCTGGAATTGAGAGGGTTTGGTTTTACTAACAACGTCTTACATTATTTATTTGAGCATTCAATTCACTACACATAATAACCTCAGCCCAAGTAAACAGTAAACACTGGCATATAATTAGCAAAAGCGTATTTCTCAGTGAGAACGTAGCTTCCGGAATTATTCGACCTTTAAATAATTTATACACGTTTAGAATGGTTTCAAGTTCAC
Source organism: Argiope trifasciata (assembly GCA_026543055.1). NCBI lineage: Eukaryota > Metazoa > Arthropoda > Arachnida > Araneae > Araneidae > Argiope > Argiope trifasciata. The sequence goes on from JAPMOQ010023642.1 coordinate 2,824,420, forward strand.
GCGAAACAAACTACAATTTCAAAAGAAAAATTACGCTCATCAATTTGCATATAAATAAAAGCATCAAAGGCAATGCGAATGAAACAATCTAAGCAAGCATATTTCTTAATCAACGAGTTAAAGACATCTATAAAAAATTTCTACATTATTTCTATAGAAAGCGTTATTTTTATTTATATTCTAACAGAATAATTAAAAAATATTCAACTAATTTAAATATTCAAAGAAAATTCTGTTGATGATGTCAAACCGAAAAAACCAAGACTGCAGTATATTATATCTCCTTAGAGAGACAAATTACATTTGAAAAAAAAATTAAATGATTTTATTTCTATTCTTAACACACTAACAATCACCAAAATCATTTTATAATTATGTTTATATTCTTTTCATATAAAATAATTGTACGTTCCACTTTTCCAATGCGTTTGTTCCTCGTAACTAGCATTGTGGTTTTAAAAAAATTTTATTTTGACGTGGCAAATCACAAAATGCCGTAAATTCCACTAAATGCATTGCTATTTTCATGTTTCAAAAAAAAAATTACATCACTCTTTCAGTGAATTATTTGAAAAACAGATTTAATTTTAAAATTATTTTCACATTATTTAGCTCTAGGTTTATATTCATAGTATCGAAAAATGCAATACCAATTGATTTTCGTTACGAAAACATAACGAATCATCATTTTATAAGACATAAAACGCTTCCTTTTTCGGAAAAATGAAATATGAATATGCATTTTGCAAAGCAAAAATGATACCATTCCTTTTTGGTTTCTTATATGCCTCAGCTGAATTCATGATTTCTTCAGAGAAGAAAAAAAAAATGTTCAATGATTTTTACGAGTAATTCAATTTAAGAGAGTGCTGGTACAATTTTTGTAAAAACAAATACAAAGTCGAGAAAGCATTTGAGAATAGAACTCAAGGCAATTACTGATGTTTTATTACAGTCCGAGTGATCACATCACATGAACCCTCAAACTAATAGCGATTTTCCAAATAAGCAGATATGATAACTGCCTAGGACCGCTAAGTCTGGAGAAGACCGTAAAAAATATATTAAAAAAATTCATTTTCTTAGTTGCCAAATGAATACCTATGAATGATATGATACAATGGATATGAATGAATAATATGACAATTTAGCTAGCATAATCGGATCTATTTCCTTAATTATTAGAATATTTATAAAACTGAACATGCGTTTCAATAATATTGTTTATAAACGTGAATGCTGACCAGTAAGGAGTCATTATAGTTAAATAAAAGCAAATATATTCACAAAGCTAATAAAATAAAAATGATTAACATGAAATAAGTCATTAATATGTTAAAATGTGACGAAATATGAAACTGAATGGATCATCTTATTAAAAATCTCCTAATGCGGGCTACCTAGGCAGAAAAGTATAAAAATCCGCCACTGCATCAAACCAAGTACTAAAAAAGCACATCATAATCTCACATTTCAGTGTTTACTGCTTCGTTGCATTTATTTGTTACAGTAGTTGGAATAAATATATCGTGCGGATATAATTTATTGACATATTTAGATGAAAATGTGCGAAAATAAATGATAGTGTTAAAACATTTCTTGTCAATCATTCCTTTAAATTCAAACAAAAACCTGTCAAATTGTGCTTTTCCAACTATTGAAGATAAACAGTACTACACCAGTAAATAAAGCAGCAGAAAATGTACTAATATATTTGTTATACTACAAGATTTACATGATTTTGCATGTTCATAAACAATTTTCTTACTTGCCCTTCAATTCTATTGTTCGTAGAAAATATCTTTTCAGCTAAGTAACTGTATAAAATACAATTCATGTTCCGCTTTTTACAAAGAAGTTTCGAATTATAGAGTGAAAATTACTCGGTATTTAGAGGTCATTTAACTTTTAGAAATAACTTGAAATAAGATGTAGTAACATTAAAATATAATATGAATGCCTTTATAACTGTTACCCATGATGGCAGTTTTTATTAATGAAACTTATTTTAAATAAAACCTATTGGAAGAAAAATATTAACTATTCTAATAATGATGATATGACAAAAATGCATAATGGTTAGTGCACCGCACATGTACTTGTAATTTACAAATGAATTTAAACATAAGAATTTTATCATTAACTACAAATTATTTTTTCAGTGAATTAAGTTATATTTTCCTTGCTCAAAGGAAATATTCTCAAAAAATTGTATTACACTATTAAAAGAAATGCAATTGATGTTTGTTGTAGTTGTCATCAAGTATTTTAGCAAAACATTAACGACGGTTCAATATAAGTAATGTCATCAATCAGTCTAATAAATGCTGCAATAAAAGTTACAGCACAAAATATCCAAAAGCTTCTATTCAATAATTTCGATTTTAGCCTTTCATTCAGAATCTTCTTAAAATTCAATTTAAAATAAATTAATCTTAAATTGAAAAATATAATTATCTCGATTTCAGATAGAATTTAAAATCTCTTTTTATGTATTATTTGCTTAGAAAGAGCTTTCATCTATATTTTCAATATTATAAACACATAAGAAAACTCATTGAATCAGATGGATGAGGCTTTATAAACATGAAGATCACCATACAGACAATTTCAATTTATAAAATGATAATTGTTAAACATCCTAAAAGTATATTATTGGGAAACTATAGCTATTTTAGACTTATTGCGTACTTGCATTCCTTCATTCTTACCAAATTTCAATCAAGTTTAAAACGGTTTTAAATTTCAAAATACTGCGATATTGAATATTAGGTGAATTCGGTCGGAAAAGAATTTATATTTTCATTCATGTCTACGCATTTTACAAATATGCTCCCACCCAAACCCCTAAAAAAGATATGACAAATGCTTTAAGAAAAATGTTATACACAGCCTGATATTTTCTAAAGCAAATGTTAATCTTTTTCTGAACTTTCATATGCTGCCGTAAAAATAAAGCTTTATATATTAATGTTACATTAAAATACTTTTTAATACTTAAATGTGGTTGGACAGAAATGCAAAGCTTTTTGAAAAAGTGATTTTAAAATTGTAAGAACTCAATGCACATTTTCCATTAAACTGCTCTTTTTAATCACACATTAATTAAATTTTAAAGTCAAATTAATCCAATAGACAGTAAAAGTTTATTCTGGTAAAAGGTGCATTTGAATAAATATATTTATATTTTATATAATACTATGTATCTGAATAAAAAATTGTTATAAATATACTGATGTCCCAAAAAACACGTTAGGATTGAAAAACAGACTGTAATTGACATTTAAAACATTCAACATTATGACATTAAAGATTTAAAAGCAAAGACCATAAATACTTTATTGTTATTGTCATATTTTCGTCTCTGCACATCCCCCATAGAGATACAAATACTATTATTTTAACATAATCAGATGAGTCAGCAATGATTTGTATTTATTAAAGAAAGTGAAAACATATCAAACTCACAAAATCATAACTCAATTTGGATTATGTGAATCTGCTCTATTTGTAAAAGTAACTGCAATGGTTACTAAGATGTTGCTTGGATTAACTAAAACATTTCAGATTTTGATACTTCGACAGCCAAATTGTCATTCTCTTTTTTTTTTTTTTTTAAATTTGCCAAAATCAAACCACCGAAACTTGCTCTGCAAAATATTGTAACTCAGAAAAGAAGGGGGTCGGTTCTTGACTCTAAATAAAAGTCATCTATCATTCTGGACAATCGGAAAGACCCAAAATGTAGGTCTAGAGAAACTTCAGAGCTGGCGTGACATTTAATATTTGACAACACCGTTGTCCACTTGGTCTAATAAGGATCAAACCACATAAACGATTCGTGCGTGACTTACGCGTTTTCATCGTGATCGTGAACCAGGAGTGTTCAATTCAAAAAGGATTACGCTTCCTTTTGTAACGATGTCGAAAAATATGAACATGATTAGTGCCTTAATAAAAGTGAATTGTCGCATGACATGAAGAAAGACAGCTTTAAAACAAACTCATCGGCTGAAAAAAGTGGTAGTAAACCTTTTTACTTAATTACAATGTTTTTATTTCCTATTATATTGCTTCGTTCTATGCATGGCAGTGAGTGAAGCGAAACAAAGTACTTGCTTTTGTAAAACTTTATTAACTATTGAATATCTCCCTGGTATTAGTGACTGAGGATTCATTTCAAATATTTAGTAGTTTTTAATACCAGTAAAATAAAAATAAAATTCGAATATTTAACAAAGAAGATATACCGAAGAAATGAATTTAAAGCAAGGCTTTCCCACAAGGATATAATTTTCTTGGGAAAAAAAAAGAAAGAAAAAGGTTTCGCAACTTCTGATCTTCGAATAATTTGTTAGTTTTTATTTTCAACTTAGCGTCAATAGATACTAAGTTAGATTAACTGCGCTACGGGAGAATGGATAAAAAAAAATTCAAAAGTAATAAAATGTTTCAAAAATATTTATTCAGATACTTTTAATGGTACTACTTTCCAAATTGAAACTAATTTAATAATAGAGTTCATTTGCATTGACTTGAGAAACTTTTCCAAATCTCAATTTTCAAAAAGAATTTGTAATAAATCAGAATTCCAAATTTTTCCAAAAAGATGGAATTAATTTTAACATCATGCAAATATTCGCGCAACAAAATTGTTAATTATCTTCATATTGTGTGACTGTCCTATGTGCGTGAATATAAGAACACCTTTTTTGAATCGATTATTTATAATAATAAAGCAAATAAATTTTAAAGATATTTTTGCGATAACACAGAAATTTAGTCTACCTCAGTAAATAAGATTTCGAAAATTTTTCTTTATGCAATGTGAGTTCCTATAAAATGCATTAAAATAAAGAGTTAAAGATAAAACACATGATGGTAAATAGTAGATATTAAACTGTCCATTATTTTAATTAAGAATAAAGATCTTTCATATTTTAAGAATAAAATGAATCATAATGATAATAATAAACCAATTCCTCTTTTAGAAGAATACATATAGGTTTTTCATGAACCAGTACCTCTTAAAATCCTCTTCTTAAATTACATTTAAAAAAAATTTTTTTTAACCTTTTAACTTTTATCTACATGGTTATTTTTCCCTGCTGCTTCTTTAAATATATCTTAATATTCGTAATAACGCATAAAAGTGGTGTAATTGTTTTTATTATGAATTTTAAATTTAAAAAAACTGATAAAAATGTCTAGATACATTTTTTTCCTCTTGACTTGTGCTACGAGAAACAATTTAAAATTTTGCATACTAGTTCTAGAAATTTCTTCGAAACATTCTTTCTCTCAGTTTAAAAAAATGAAAAAAAACAGTCAATATTAAGCAAATTAGAAGATTCTTTAAACATATATATGTATTCAATCGCATTTTACTGTAAAATATGCGAATAACTTCTGCTAAACTTTCCCCTTTTAGCTCTAAAGTAAGATGGATGATTTAAAGTAAAACCCACGTGTTTCGCTTGCTACACAGCTGCCATTTACTGCATTATCTCCATAAATCCTTCAAAGAGGGACATTTGCTCTTGTATAGAAGAATTTTGTCAGAAAACCATCTGTGGATGAAATCGTCTACTGACCATTATCCACCGGAAGTAGCCATCCAGTTCGAATATAATACGAGGAGCGTCACTCCTCAAGAAGATATTAGTTGTTGGTTGGCAAGGGCTCGCAGAGGGGGATCTGCATAATCACTCATTTTTTGACAGTGGGATTTTTCACACAGAGATTCCCTTCACAGTGGGTAACGAGCTATCCCTTCCAGGAAACCCGATCCCTCATTCCAACACGATTTCACACTGTGGGGGAGATGTAACGCTCGTAAGTGGTAACGATAACCATTGCTAGATAGTCGCGTGTGGCCCATCACCACCCCTACAAGAGATTAACTGACCCAGCTGATAGGTTCCACGAGCGGGCCACAAGTTCTCTTATCAACCGAGGTCATCTAATTTACCGCAAAGTGGTTTATTTTCATCAAAGAAGACAACATGTTGAAACTCTATATACATGGGTTTGCAGTTTTGAATAAGAATATGCGAACATGGATTTTGACAAAATAAAACAAAAGATCCGCTGATATAAATCTATGTATAGAAGGATAGGTATGAAAGGCCTTTTTATAATTATTTATGAATAAAGAGATAACAGTAAAATGTTGACTCTTTCCGATTGTACTTTACAAGCGATTCCACTTTTATTCATTTGTAGTTGTTAAGAACTGAATGTTCAGATAGCTTTTCTTTACTGTTATTATTTTCAAATGAGAAAAATTCCAGTTTTGATTTGAAACAATGAAACTTTCCCTCTATAAAACACGCGTTTAATACCATTTCCACCATGCAAGTCTCTTTTCACTTTCACTGAGCTATTCTATTGAAATTAGAATACAAGAAAAAAAAACTGAAGGACAAAGTAGACCACTCGCATAAATTTGCAATGGAAAGAAAAGAGAGATTCAATTAATGTTTTTTATTCGACATTTCAAAAATCTATTAATTTTTTAGGTAAATATTTAAATACATAAGGATGGAAAGTGAATGTGTATAACTCAAAAATCCTGCCTCATTTGGTTATTCATGCTTATATCAGTTTCTTTTTTTATTATTATTATTTTCTTTATGAGCATTCATGAAACAACACTCTTTGTTAATAAAACATCCAAATTAAGGAATTTTACCTTTGATAAAATGTTAAATTTAAAAATTTCAGTTTTCTGAGTATGGATTCAACATAAATTTCTAATAATTGAAAGGGATTTTTCCTAATAAAACTTAAGTAATTTTTTATTATATAGGAACATACAAGAAGTGATTAAGAAAAAGATGTCTTTAAAACGCAACAATATTTTTGAGCGTGTATCTGAGGAAAACATCTGCCTTGCGATAATTTAATAAAGAGCTTCCAACATTTATTGCAAAATAAAAGAAATATAAAAAGGCTGAAAGAACAGTTTAAACCTTTGCGCAATTATTCTGTATAAAAAATATCATACAGATTAACAAATTACACTCGTAATTTTCCTTTCATACCAAACAAAATCCATTCAGAATCAGAAATATGTATGTATAGTCATTTTTTCCTTTTATTAAATTTCAAAATGCCATGCCAAACATATTTTAATGATACAATGCAAATTTTTTTTCTAGGAATAAATTTCAAATGAGAGTAAAAATGCGTGAATCAAGTATCTCTGAAAAACATCTCAAAACTAGCATGACATTAAAAAATTGCACTGATGCGAAATTAGAAAATACAAAAAATGAAACAATTGAAGAGTCATGAAAGTTTTCTTTAATGTGAATATCATGTATATTCCTGCCTTTTGCTTGCTTGGAAAAAAGCATAATTAGAAACGTCTGGTGCACACTCATATTAGCCTTTCAACAGTCAATAATCCAGGAATATTCTGAAAATTATGATTATTTCTATTCCTTCATTCATGTTTTGATACTTGCCAATAACAAACTTTTTAAGAAAAAATACTCATTAGAAAGAAAATCTAAGAGTTACATATTCTTTGAAAAGACATCCTTTAAATATTGGTGACAATAGAAACATTTAAGCCTTACAGATATAATTATGTATGCAACATTAGTGCCAATAAATTGAAATAAAATATCAGATCAGACTAAATAAAATCAAAAACTAATTTGGATATTTATTTAATAATATAATTAAATATTTCAATACAATTATTTTCAAACTACAAAATTACACTATTTTTTTTTTAACAAATATCTACCAAAGTCTGAGAAAGTTTTATCATTTATGGGATAAACTGCATAAAGAATATCTATAAAAGAAATAATCTAAATTGAAAAATAAAAATCTGGATGAATTGATGAATAAAAGAAGTCTAGTAAGGTCAATGAATCATTGAATGAAAAAAAAAAAACACTTTAAAAACATAATTGCAAACATCAGCCATCCATTATCTAAGTAATTGATGTAATGATATTTACCAATCTGTCACTCGTTCGACGTAAAGATAATTGCAGAACAGTTGCACGTGCCCGCTATCAAATAATTATAATCAAAAACTTTCGTTCTCAAATGTTCACTACCTTTTTTGAAATTCATTTAAAAAGACGAAAAAATAAAGAAACATGAAGCATTACGACTAGAACATAATAAAAAGATAAAGACACAAAGGCTCTGGACTAGACTGGCTCTCTTACTATACGTAAAATTGATAACTAAAGGCAAAATGTACTTTAACGTCAAATTATGATAATTTCAATTCCAAAAACACAGAAATAATAGCTAAATTAAAAGCCGTTAGTAACTACTAATGAATGTGAAAACACATCAATTTTGGTTTGAACAATTTATTAATGCGGTATTCTTAATTATGATATCAGTTGTAAACAATTCTTAATATCCAAACATTAACTAACTGGATGAGAGAGGATCTAAACTTTAAGATTTTTTTGTGCATTAAAATCAAACAGATGAACTATGATTCAATAAGTTGATGATGATTATTTAAAAAACCAGATATATTTATTCCTATGATTAACAACATTTAGATATTGCTGTTTTCATAATGTATCGAAATTTCATAGCTTTGAGATTTCATTATAACACTTAATTCTATTTTTCATTAAAGCAATGTAAATTGTGATAAATTAACTAAATAATATCATCTATGTTGTAAAATAGCATGCGGAAATATAATAAGTAAACTTTAATTTTGTTTTGTTTTTAGTAACGGAAATAGCTATTAAATCTATAATGGACCATTACATAATGGATACATATCATTTAACCCAATTATGACCATTAATTTTGAAAGATTAAGCTATTTTATCACTAAAGACATGCTTATGTGTTTATTGATTCTTATAGGGAAATAAAGGCATTTAACTATAATCATGGAAATTAAATTTGATTAATCTATGGAAATTTAAAAAAAAGTAAAACATGTGATCGCTGGTTTCTATTTAGAAAAACAAATTACAAGATCAGTTTAGAAATCCGGTTGGAGTATACTTAAAATAAAAAAAGTCTGTTTTCCACAATAGATTTAAAGAATAAACAAGATAAGGACCCAAAATATAAACTACTATTTATCTTTTATTTATACAGTGAGATTAAATCACATAAAAACTAAATTTCATCATGAGCAGTTGAGATTAGAAAACGGTTGGGTACCAATCATTCTAATCCATGGCATGTCATTATTACACAATAAAGAATATAATCAAGTGTATAACATAAGTAATTTACGTTTGTAATAAGTCAAAGATAAGGTACTTACCATCCCTGGGGGGTGACGGACAGGGCGGGCATCCGGGCACATTGGGCGGGTAGGTGCTCAAATAAGGGTGTCCCGGGTGCGAATAGCTGTTGAGCGGGTAGTTCATGGGAAAGGGGTTAGGGCCCAGGGGCCGAGGATTGTGGGCTGAGGCAAACACAGCCTCATGTTGCGAAGGTTGCGCCGAGTAGCTGGACCGTATAGGGTAGGCCTGTGCATGATGGGGCATCCCGGCCAGGCCCTGCTGTTGAATCTCCATGAAAGCTGACTTGTTGGTCCCGTCTTGATCCAGGCCGTCCGATGCACCAGCCATGCTGGGGTAGGGGCCCCCGAACTCTGTGAAATTCAACGTGGTGGCGGTTGAGTGGGACACACCGGGTCTACGAAAGAAGGGGAAAATAAATAAATAAAAAAAGGAAAAGTTCGCTTTGTTTTGGTATCACGGAGACCGCGCGATACTTCGATGGGGGCCCCGAGTGACGACTGATCTTGCTTCACTCGCACTACGAGACAGAATATTCGACAACGACTACCAGCAAAAGCGGTCGAGGCACTGCGATGAATATGGATGAAAGCACGTCCACGTTCCCGCCTACTGGCGCCATCCATTGGCTGGCGGCGCACTGCAGACACGCCTTCGCCTGTCAATCAAGGTTTCCCCGCTCAAAAGGCCTAGCCTCGCTTGCCCCGCGGGCAATTGGGTCGCGATGGACTTTCTTTCCCCAAATACCGCTGACTTCGTTCAGAAAAAGGAACAAAAATGATAATAAATAAATAAATCTAATCCCGAATCTCCTCCTTAACTTTAGATGCATATGCAAATATTACTTTTGAACCCCCCACACTTGGAACCCTGATCCATTTCTGTGGTGCAGGAATAAAATTAGAGATAGGACGCATTCACTATTTAGGAGGCTGATCATATGATCTTTCGTCAGTTTTTCGCGCGCTTGCTTCTGAAAATGGAAATGAGATCGTAAGCGGTTGATTGTAGAGCGGTGTCGTGTTGTGAATGGTTTCGCAGTTGAAGCCTATTTTGCGACCACCGCTTGTTTATCACCACTCCTTTCATTAAAGTTTACCTTTCCTGAAAGCACTCGAGTATTATTTATTGTATACTGTGTTGTGCGGATTCACCTCCTCTAATGAAATACTGTTATCCTTTGTTCCGTTATGTTGAAGCAGAAAAGAGAAACATGGAGAAGAGCAAGTCCTTCCTAATAGCTTCAATTTATAACTGATATCTTTTAAAATACAGTATTAATCACTCTAATAATTTTGTTTTAGATTCTTATTGTGATCTCTCATTTTGTTGATCTATTTCATTTTTGAGTTCTATTTATTTAATTTTCCCTTTATTTGAGGATTTTGCTGGATGATCGATATACTGCTTTATGTGACATCAGTATATGAAATGACTAATTCCATTACACTTATTTTTATTGTATTAAGAAAATAAGTACATATCATAATACCTTATACTCTAACCATCAAAGAGCACCGTTGAGCATTCCATATCTAGAAAAGAAAAAGGTGAAAAAAAAATCCCTCTTTTTTGTGTTTGTTTGAAAAACCTTTAGGTAGTATATCTAATTTTAAAAATTCAAATGGTAACCTTCAGGGAGTGTAGGTAGCTTATTAATCCACCTCTGATATACGCATTTTAAAATAAGCATATTGAATTTAAAAAAGAAAAAAAAAAGATTTAAAAAAAATCAGAATTTTAAAAAATGTTAAATTATTTTGAAGGCTACATTTATCTATTTAGTCATAAATATAATATACATAAATAAATACATGCATGTATAGTATCATGTATCTGTTTACATAATGGTAAATAACAGCTTAAAAGAGAACAAATTAAAAAAGCAATGTAATGTCAAGTATTTAGCTAATTTTCCTTCATCCCAGAACTTCTTTAAAAAATTTATTTGAGCTTTATGAAATATACTTACCTTTCCATTCAATGTTTTAACTTTATAATTTAAAAAACTACCTTCTTCTAACGAATGTAGCTATTTATTATGCATTAGTTCATTATTTTGATTGTTACAAAAAAGATGCACTTGTTGCAAACTAAAGGCATTAAGAAAAATTAATTTAAATTAAATGAATAATGATACCCTCTTTCATCGATGAATATTCTGAATGATGTCTAGAAATTTCTAAGTAAATATTTAAATACTCCAAAATTTGACAACATATGATTTTTTCCAGAAAATACAAGATTTTAACTTCAGGTTATTGTTTTTTAACCCTGGATTGTTCTACGAAATTAAAGTTGTTTTCAACATTATGGTTTAGATTTCTTCAAATTTTTGACTATCAACCTACGGATATAAATATATTATAATTAATAATTCTCAATGCTTTTTTTGGCCCTGCATAAGTATTATTGTATAAATTTGCTTGCCATAGTAGTATAGTATAACTATTTTTCATATCCAAATAGTTTTTAGTTTATCGATTCTTAAATTCGGCTGTACGTTTGAATTAAATGTGATTTTATCTTTAAAATACCATGCAAATATTTTAGTTTGATAATTAATTTAATAAACAAGTGAATTTTCGAAATTAAATAACACAAATTCTAGAATTTTGATCAAAATTACTATTATATGTATAGCATTGTCGTATATATATATATATATATATATATTACTGCGTTAGGTAACTGAAAAAAATATAAACTTAATGAGAATATTTTGTTATATAACAAACAAAGATTAGAGTGTTGAATGCACCCTACCTTTGGAAATTTACCATTAATTATCAATTTTTTATGGCAAATCTGAATTTAAAATGGCATTATACTAATTTAATGCTGTTTTAAATATTTTAAAACTCACTCTTAAAATACATTGTATTTACTTGACATAAAAGGTTAAAAAATGCAAAATAAAAAAAATGAATACCAAAAATAGTTGTTGAAAAAATGGTACAGTGATGCAATCACCTTGATGCCTCAACGATTAGCGGACTCCGTGCCTTTAAGTTTTGCCAGCTTTTAAAGTTGCTCAATATATCGGCAGTTTAAACTGCTGCTCATTATAAATAATTTTTAAGTCATAAATTATTTAGTTTTTTTTTCCTCTGTAGTGAGGTTTTTAGCTTTAATTATAAATAGTAACCACTGTTTGCCATATTTACAAATTTTTTATTATTACTCCATAGCATTTTGTCATGGGAAAGATTGTGTAAGCGGGTAGAAATTAAGCCTCCTCCAGAAGATTTTCAATTTGAAGCATTCTGATTCAAAATACAGGATATTTTATCTTTTTAGTAGGATTTCTGATAAAAACCCTTCTTCTAAGGTTTACTATTATTATTATTTGGGCTAATGTAGTAACGAAGTATATATTGTCTCTAAATATAGTACTTGGATTCTCCTGATACCCCACCCGAATCGTCATCAGTAGTTTAGCAAATGAAGATGGACACCTGATTATGGTTTATTGTCATGTCCCCTCATCATTTTTATGACATAAACGCACTAATGTTTTATCGCTAGGAGCCTCTAAAGATCCTCCGAAATCATCTTCTTTCAATATATCACTGGAACAAGGATATATTCATTTAATGGAAGACAAAACTGAGGATTCCTATCACTATTTTTTATCTTTCTTTTAGCAAACGTGTAAATTTTGAATTATTGGCCAACAAGTACAATTTTTGAAATTTATATTTTCACAAAACTGCATCCTTATTTCTTAATTTTTTTTTAGTTCAAGTTTAGCAAGACTAGAGAGCAAAATATAAAAAAATATTTAAATCCTGAATAAATGAATCTAAGCCAACCTGAGATAAAACATGAATTTTAAATATCCCAATAGTTGCATTAATATCTACCCTGGCAGATTTACTTTGAAGGTTTGAATATTTGCACTGTCTTCGGATCTGTTTTAAAACAGACTATATCAAATGGTAGCGCCCACAAGTTTATTGCATTCCTTCAGCTGAATGTCCGACCCATTTGGAAAAAAGAGAAAAAGAACAGTACTCCAGGGTCAGTGTCGAAGGAAGAACGGGGGAACAACTCAGAGTTCCTAGATACATTAAGTTAGATTAACTTCGTTCGAGGTCTGCACAATGACTCACTGGCAGCAAGCACATGGTAGCCAAAATTGAAGGAAAGACTCAAGGACATTTGGGGGAAGGAATGGAATAGAGGTTTGCACACATCCGTTTTCATCCAAAAAGAGATATCGTCTGCATAGATTCATTTTCTGACCCCGATGAAATTTTTAGTAATGATTTTATTGAATAGTTTTCATCGAGCATGTATTATTAGCATGATCAAGTAGTAGAATTTATTTAGGCGAATAAAAAGGAAAGTGAGACAAAGAAAGAGACGCAAACAGAGAGAAAGAAAGACGACACATGCTTAAAGGTCCGTGCAACCTATTATCTAGGTAGTAAGTATGTTGTTGCAATGAATGATGTGTTCAATGATGCGTCCAGCCACCCGTTACGGATTCTGATTCACCTTTACATCAAGACGAATTGACGCCTTCTGATTTCTGATGAAGTTTCGAAGAATAAACTGATATTCATCAAGACTTTCACTTATTTTAGGTATGTTAGATTAAATCAGTTTCTATAAGTAATAAAAATTTTCTGTGAATTTTAATTTAGATGATAAATAATTTCTTGAACTACTGTAAATGTTATAATTCTCACAGTCTCAAATTTTAACATGCAATGATACAACGATAATCATTATTATATCGCATAGTAAATTCTAAGATGAATAAATAAATATCTATATATATATCTGATAAGAAATGCCCACTTTTCTAAGGGATCAAATTAAGCCCTTTCTAATACATCTTCACTAATCGCTTATGAATATTTAAAAGAGAATACTCTTGCTCAATATAATTTAGAATATTTAACTGAAATAGTTAGTTTGCCTGAAACATATTAAAATATTTTCTTTTAGGGCTATACTGCGTAAATATTGTACTTTATACTTTTTTGCATAATTCGGTATATGGCACTATTTTTCGTAGTTTTCAGTAATTTTATACATTGATTTAATTTTGGAAGATCACTAGGTTATTCCTCGATTCGATAAAAGATCCAAAACATGCATGATTCACGACAGGTAAGATACAACTAAATCAATATTGTGATTCAATACAGAAAATTAGCCCTGAGTACATTAAATCATACATCGTCCTTTTCACCAGATCATGGTTTCAAATTGTTATTTCAATCTCCAATAATGCTTACTTTATTGATATAAAAAAATTGGAGGAATTTCACTCTAGAAAACTGCTATCAATATATTTCATGCCTCTAAGGCCTGGTGTACATATGCATGTATATCAGTTAAAAGCAGCAAAATGTTTCCCACGGTACTGTCTGATAAGATATTAGCAATACCTTTGTTCAGGATTTGCTTCGGAGGGCAGAATGAAATTTTAATTGAATAGGAAGTGCAGGTACAATACCCTACTGCTATCGATGTACTTCCAGCCGTTCGTCACTTCCCTGAAAATTTTGCTAATGTCCTGTCCGACAAATGATTTACAAGACACAAATCGAATGTAAGTACCGGACCTTAAGGGAGACAATAAAACCTTTTTATCAGTGGAAATTTCGAAGGTCGTTAGACCTGGTGAACGTATTTGGTATATTAGTAGGGAAAATGAAGAAGCGATGGAAGTGCATTAATAATAGATGGTTACTGCAATACCTACCTCAATTATGTGAAATCAGGACAGTAATTAGTAGCCCTTTTGCATAGTATTTTCAGTAGGAAACGAGAACAGAACTAGCCTAACAAAATATCGCAAAACATGCATACACTACTTAACTACCATCACTGCACTTCTTGTTGCCAATGCCAATAATGTGGGGGGGGGGGGGGGGGTTGAAGTGCCTGGGCTCGGAGCCTTTAATCTTGTTGCTGGGGTAATGTACGAGATGCCTAATGACACCTACTTCTTTCCTCCTTTTTTTCTATGCCGAACTGTTTCTTATTTTACTTCAAAATTGAAGTAACCTTAAAATTCCAGTAGCTTTCATTACATCAACCAAAAACCCTCTTCAAAAAATTCAACCTTCTCAAAAAATTCAAAATTACTTTAAATATGCATTAAGAATTTTTTCGTTCCATTTATATTATTCATGACGTTACTCATATCAACGGAATTTATGCCTCATGAATAGAAATTCCCTGAATTTCAATTATGTAACTAATTGATGATGCCCATGTTCTTTCTAAGTCATAGTATTGTCTCTCAACCTCTATAAACGAATGTTTTGAAATAACTCGATGCATCGTAAACAAAAGTCAAATCGAATCTCATTGCATTAATCAGATTTCCTAATAAGTATCATAAATATTTTCATCAAGCCTTCCAATCAATGAGTCGAGGAGGAAAGCTCTACAAACAGATAAGCTACGGATTAATCAATTAATGATAAATCAAATAACGATATGAAAAAGGTAAGATGGATTTTTTGTTTCCAATCATCAACATCCCTATTAAGGACTGTAAATTCAAACCTATATCGTTTTAAGTGGCGTATTTAGGCTTCACAAATATACAGAATTATCTTCCGAACAGCTGTTAAGAAAACAACAAAATATCATATACTTAATTATTCACGAGATACTGATGAGTTACAGGATGAATTACCAAAAATGCATTGCAATCGATTGGAGGCATTTGTAAACCTGCACTATGCGGGCTAACATTGCAGTACTACCAGTAAAGAAGAGCAAGTTCAGATAGGAATTTTACAAAATTGAACTTGCAAAAAAATGCTTCCGTTATCAATTATGGTTGAAGAAAAGCTGATTTATATAGTCAGCAGTTTGTTATATATAGTCAGCACATTTGTTAAACCAAAAGAGAAATTAAAAAAAATTATGAAAAACTAACCAATGGCATTTAATTTTCATTTTCAATATATTATTACGCTTGTTAATGATTATTAATGTCTAAAGTATGAGTCTTTTTTAAGATTATAAATTTCTCCTTTCCTTTTATCTTTAGTTTAAATATTGTTTTGGTAGTTTTCAAAGTGTATTAATGAACACGAAAATACATATTGATAAGATACGCATGAAATTTTCTTTACCTAGGGGACTTCAAAAACTTAAAACTTACTTCAAATTGATTATCCGTTTATTGAATGTCTCGTACAAACCTCTAAAATTACAGAAAATGCGCAATTATCTGTATTAATTGGAAACATACTCTCAGGGTATTCAAGTGCACGGATAATCAGGTAATTGAAGAGAAAAAAAAATATTTCTCAGGAGGGGGGGGGGGGGTCAAAATTCGTTTTCAACATATTAACCTTTTTTTTTTCCATGGTTATTCAGAAGAAATGTGATTTCATTGACTCGTATGAGAGGTTTACAATTCCAAATGTTATGCATGTTTATTACAAGCATGCCGTGCCAGATACCTGCGCAATAATTAAAATTAACATAAATTTCAAAAAATTTGTTAATTAAAAAATTCAAAGAATAAGTAAATATATTATACACATCCTGCTTACTTAGCATGTGCACCCCAAAAAATTTGCATTACAACTTTTACCTTTTGTTAAATAAGATTAAAGTTGTTTACGTTTTGTATACTTAATATAGTTTTAAAATATAATGTTTTGAAGATATTATAGTCATTATTTAACTGTCTTTATTCCTTTTTATTCTTAAAGCGCGGGTTTGCGTTTTTTATTTTTCCCTCAAAATGATCCGGATAAGTAGAGATGCGGATAAATGGAACTCTTAACTGTTTCTCTACTTTCTGTTTATTTCTTAATCTATTTCTTCAGTTTAACTATTCATTGTATTAAAAAATTAAACAATTCTTTTAGCTATGAATATTCTTCAATGGAGTTAATAAGGAAAAAAAATCTTTCATAATATAGCACATAAATGAATAAAATTAATTTATTTTTATTAATTATTTATTGATACCTCATTTATATTTCGCCATTTTTCTTTGTCGTCATTTTAGAATCAGAAAAACATTTAGATGAAAATATGATTCTAAGTGGAACGAAAAATAAAAAGGAAATAATTACTTTGATTTTTTTTTTTTGTTCAAAATAAGACAATAACTGTACCTCAATTCTTATTATTATTTGTGTGTGTGTGTATATATATATATATATATATATATATATATATAATATAACGTATGGGAAGTGATATCCAATATTTTTATGGAGAAAAAAAATTTCTCTATATTCAATCAATGTTCCGATAGGATCCAATCGTTGCTTTAGAAATGGGGGGGGGGGAAATTGAATGATCGTGATCTTTTTTGTCGAGGATGAGGAGATAGCTGCGGTGATGCGATAACACATGGATAATACTTTTATCCACCTTGTAATATCCCCAGAGCAGTTAAAAGGCGATTACTCGCAAAGTAAATCACCACGTGCGAGTTCAAAGGCTCGAGCTTCCCTCACCTCTCCCGCCTCGGTCACATGACCCATCACTCGGAAGCAAAGCCATACGGGGAACTCACTCGCAGGATTTATTTAACAAGGGGATGTCAAATCAGTTTTGCAACGGAACTATAGTAAACAGTAATTGGTATTTACCCGTTAGTGTTTTGAGATATTTATCCAATGTACAATAAATGACAGTATTTTTTTTTATTGGTCTACATAATTGTTTTATCTTCTAAATGAAAAAAAAAGCATTGAATACAATTTTCTTATTCTATTTCAATTATAAATTGAAACGTGACTTCTTTGACAAATTTTTGCTTCAGTTTCAAAATATTTTATGACAAGGGGCGGTCCGTTTTAACCAAACAATCCTGATGACATATGTCACTATTTCGGATACATAATTTTTATGTAAAATACTGAGCAATTCTTTGATGAACAGTTCGTAACATAAATATATAATAGAGATTTTGAATTCTGATTCAAATCTCACAAGTAAAACCTTAGTCATCATTGTTAAATAAAATTATAATAAATCATTAAATAAAATGAAGTTCCAGATTCTTATCAGTGCAATTGTTTCTGATTTGATCAGTACAAATGCTAAAATAATTAACTTAATTCATATCTTGATCATTATAATTAAAAAAATTAACTTAAGATAATTTTATTTGGTTTATTCTAATTCTTGATTCCCTTTTTGTGTGTGTGCGTGTGTTTTCTCTCATTTTAATGATTGTTCATTATATTGCTTTAATATGCGTTTTTTTAAATGCTGCAGATTATATATATTTGAAAAAAATTCTTTTGATTATTTATTATTTTTATCAGCCACAATATTTATAAATATGTGAACTGTGACACATTAAATGATACGTTTGTTTTTTAACAATTAATTTATTATTTAATGTTTATCTATGGAGACTGTAATAACAGATAGAATGAAAAAAGTTTATTATTAAATCCCATTTGTGTCAAAATTATAAGCATCATGTTTATTTTTGGGCTTTAAAGTATTAGTTATGGCCAACCTTAAGAGCATGAATATATGGTTAAATAACTATTAATACGAATAGAAATTTTAAGTTTTTCAGAGAAATTTTTTTTAATGAATTAGAGATTTCATAGATATGCATTTCTTATATGTATCTGTGAATAAGCTGAAACATAATTAAATCTATCGACATTGACCACAAAATGTTTAATGTGAAGTGAAATAAAAACATGCATCCAATCAGGTTTTTCATTGGCTTCTAAAACGATAATTTCCGTTTTTATTTAAAACTAAAGTGGATAAAAAAAAATCAAAGAGAAAAAACGTGATCCAATAGCCTACTGTATCTTCGTTCATCGACGAATGCATACAAAGAGCTTTTTTTTTTCATGAAACTGCCACGTAAATCTAGTGAAAACAGATGCTAAGTATCCATTCCCTGATGAAAGAAATAAAAGTTGTTTTGATAAACATTTTGTTCCACATGTGATAGTTACCAAGAAGAGAAATCTCTGTTCGTAAAAATTTTATAGCAGCTCCGATATACCTACGTTTACCTACACACTTGACTTGGCGCGGGGAGTCTTGTAAACTTAAAGTACTCGGGCATTGTAGCCTGAAGAGCCTTACAAAGCTACTTAGATGTGTCCTGCCCCCTTTCTGACTGGCCGTCGCCGAGAGTGGAAAGCACGCCTTGCTGGCGCCAATACAGTGGCCCCCCTCCAACAGACTCCAACATCTTCAATCCCCCAACTATAGCCTCTCGCCCTGAAGCGTAGAAAAGGTGTCCCACAATTAACAAATACATCATTTCTTTCTCATCATTTGAAAAAAGAAACAAAAACAGGCCATCTGATACAATAGCAAAAGAGAACTCGACAGATTGATCCATTAAAAAACATAACTGTTCTTTAAGCTTACAAAAATTGTATCAACAAGAGAAATGACTACAAATGAGAAAATGTGTCGTTACTGGAGAGATAATTAATATCTAGTGTATCACAATTCAATGCATTCAGAAATGAATTGCAAAAATGCCCCGCAAGCAGAGTGCCCGTTTTATTTGTATATTATAATATCTATATATACATATTCATTATTTGGCGTTAATTATTTGTTTGATAATGCCAAATAAAATGCTGAGCCGGAACTCTACAATGGCAACTAATTGCGGAGAGTTAATTATTGTTAAACACGTTAAATTTCTTTCGGAAAAAAAGGGATATAAAAGTGAAATTTGATAGGTGACTCAAGTAGAATGCCCCCTTCCCCCCGAAAAAAACAATGCATGCGTGTTTCGTGATATGAGAATTTAATCTTCAGCGTTTGAAATAATAAAATCTCAATTTTTATAAAATCAATTTTGTTTCGCTGAAAACTTGTGGCGTTTGAAGGAGAGAGAGAGAGGAAAAAAAAGAGGATGTTTTTCATGATTTAATGCTTTATTGGCTAGTGCCGGTTTTAACATTCTCTGTCGATAAAGCTTCATTTCGATCCCATATTTTAACACATCATTTCAAGTATTTAACCACAATTTCTGATGTCGAGATACCGGAAATGCCAGCGATTAGTTCAATGACAAAGTTATCGAATCTCATAATCAAAATTCGCTCATTTTAAGAATACGCTTTTAAAAATATTACATAGTTCAAAAACAAGAATCATAACAATGTCTTCTGTTTCAATTTTTTATTTTATCTCCGTGCTAGCTATTTACTCTTGTGAAGCAGTACTTTTCTGAGAACAACTCATTTATTTTTCTACCTTCATCAATGTCATTTATATGTTATAACTATTAGCAACTGAGCAAGATTGCTTCTAGAGTATCATTAATCAAAGTGGGAAAATGTAACGAAATCACCATATTCGCTAATAAACTCGGGAACTTAATTTTTTTAAATGCTCTTTTTTTTTTTCTTTTTTCCTTTTTTTTAAAGATTTTTTTAAACAATGACCTTAGATACTAATCTAAGTTTAGGCATTCAGTTTTCAGGCAATTTGCGACAATTTAAACTACCAATAACCAAGAATCGAACACTGAAATCCATATTCATTATAATCTTTCTGAAAGAAATATTTTTAGAAGATACTCCTAATTGCTCTGTGAGCATTTTAAGCATGGTAACCATCTATAATATTATTACTAACACTCCTATCGAAAAGAAAATGCTTAAGCATTGGCATTAGAATGCATTTAAATAAAAGCATTGATGAAGTTGCTGTCCACCTGAACCCACAGTAGTGAGTCTACAATAGGAATATTTACTGGCAACAGAGCAATCCCGTGTGGTTTGTGTTTCACCTTAGGGTTTTTGTACCCCACAGTTATCCAAAGGAAGCAACTCTAAAAGAGCAATCCAATGGAGAGAAAGAGACTGTGGTTTTTCTTTTCTTCAAATATTTTCCGCTCTAAGCCTGTATACGATTTTTAAGACGGCAACCCAGACATGCCTGTTCTTTGGCGGCATGGATCGGCGCCTTAAGTACTATGCCTGTCGGCACAACCACCGTATGGTGAGTTCATTTGGACTAACTCTATGAAGAGAAGAGAGGGTTGCTACTTTTGGCTACCTTTCCCTCTGCGTTGGAGATCAAAGAGAAATGAGAACTTTCATTTTTAAATTGATGTGTAAATGGTTTTTCCCCCCTTCTCTTGCCTTATGTATAAAGAAAACATTTCGATGCTATTGCACTGAGTATGATGTGATTATGAAATCGTTATGAAAAGAATAAGTGCCAAAAATTAAGAAATTTATGCACTTCCGAGATTAATAAAACTCTTCTCTTGTTCATTTCACCAATTTTGAAAGAATATTTACAAAAAGATAATTTTAGTATGAACGATATCTTTGTAGTTGATTTAAAAATGATATAAATAAAGGCATTTCAGCAAAAAAACATTTACGTAGTTACTCGCAGACATGTGTGTATTACATCTATGGTATAAAAAGTACATTAAGATTTAGTTTTCTGTCTGAGAAGGGAAAAAAAAAAGAATTTTACAGGATTACAATTGGATTAAAACCCTTTTAGCATAAAATTCAAATTAAAAACAAAGAAATCATTATAAACTAAGCACGGATTCAGGCTCACATAGTGTCAAAATCGCGTAACAGTAATCACGTTATCTGTGATACCTCACTCTTTATCTTCTAGTGGCACACGTGATGAACTCTAAAACTAAATTGGCGCGTTGAATACGGATTGATTTATTATTGCTCTTGGATTTTTTCAATAAACTTTTTTATTTAGTTTCATTTGCTTCGTGATTGTTAAGATTCATAAATTGTTTACTCACTTCCAAATACGTTAGAATTTTGAAATTTTGAGCACTTGCATTTCACTTCATGGCATTTCAAAATTTAAATATTTTGAAAAATAAATATCATCTTAACTAGCTATTTAATGAAACTTTGATTCCATATTAGTGGTCTAGTATATCTTATTAGTGAATTCGGAAACTAAGATGTTTCATGATCCAATAACATTTATAAAGTAAATATTAAAATGTAGAAAGTATTTAAAATAAAAAAAATCTGTTTTTAGAACAGTAATAAAAGAATTTTTTTTAAATTATGCTTCTTTCTCTATACTAATTAATCAATCTGTTGTCAATCCGTTAAAACAATTATTCCATGAGTTCTTATAAAGGAATCGAACACTTAAGAATTTTTTGTATATGTATATCTCGTGCAATTGATTATTATGTAGCTAATCTGCAGAAAATTTATTTTGTTTTACATATTTTACTGATACTTTCTTACTTATATTTTACTTACTTTCTAATATTAATTACAAGGCAGTACATATAGCCAAACTAAGAAAGTGGCATCTTCAGGAAAACTGTATGTAAATACGAAATTGCTTCGTGGAAATAAATTTCCAGAATTATGCTAGTATTATTTGTTAATAGGGCATCATGTTACAATTACATGACAAATGAAACTGCACATATTATTTAACAATATATTAACTTATGCCTTATAATGAAGCCCCGTTTTTTCCCCTCTAATAAATTATGCTATAGATTACAAAATTAAATAGAATTTGTTTGTCTCATGCGTATGGATTAACTCATTACATTTGCTCATACCTAACGGTGCAATAGATAGAAACTTATATGCCATAATCAATCTTAGAGGAAAAATAAGGAAGGGGGAGCCCTTTCCCCTTTAAAACTTCATATTGTGTGAATCGCATTGATGAGCATGAAATTCTTAGAAAGTAAATTCAACTTCGAGGAGGTGTTTTTCATTTGAAAATTTGAAATCTCTGCGAACATCTTTTACTTACACAGCAATCAATAACTCGAGTGCCCGTTCGTTATCTCTAAACTGATTTTGTGTACATATACTAGGTTGATTGGAAATTTATTTTCAAAGCTGGCTGTTGTAAGGAATTTCCTATACTGCCAAGTTTGTCGATGAATTCTTTTTTCAAAACGTAGCAATATTAATGAATAATTTATAATCTAGGTTGAAGATTTTGGCACTAGATATGACATAATAATTTATTAGACCACAGTAAAGCTGGCGTCTTTAACTGGAGGCGTTTCAGCTTGCAAAGGCTGATGCAAAGAATTGAAGCTTCCATGATTTGAAAAAAAAAATATCATACTAGTATAATTTATTTAAAATTGTGTAAAATTAAACACGTAATTAGCACTATTTATTTATAAGTCTTATTTGGGCGAAGACGATCATTAATTTCAGTACTCACAGATAGCTCAATATTTTTAATCCTGAAGTTTATATATTTTCTTAGTGCCAATTTATATAGCTCGTATTTTATGAGTTACAAGCCTTCTTAAACTCACTTATTTTATCTTGAAGTAATTACTGAAAGTAACATATTGACTATTGAAAGTGGCTATTATATTGTTACGTTTTTTAGATAAAAAAAATTTAAAATCTAATGAATGATGTCTAAGATTTTTTTCTTATTGGTTTTGCGAAATCATGTTACGCATTTTTGAATGCATTGGTACATTTTGAATACATTTATATACATCGAAAAAATAAATATATGAAAAAAGACGTATGCATATTGTAATTTTAAAAGTAAAGCAATAATAGAGAGATATTCTATACAAACAAATCATGGATGTAACGTCAATTTATTTAAAATTCACACATAAAATTATAAATACAAAATTGCAATGCGAGTGAAAAAGCTCATGTTAAGGTAATGAATGCTTAAGTGGAAAATTCAAAATATAAGATGATAAATTAACATGAGCTTTTTAATGCAAAAGTACAATGAAACTGCTCAAAAATTACAAACTCAAAACTTATGCTAATAAAATAGGATAATTAATTTATCTAAAATAAGAAAAATCACTGAGAAATAGGATAAAGAATGTTATAAAAATTATAAAGTTCGAATAATATGTGTAAAACTTTTACCGACAAAAAGTATTTTTTCTTATTTCGAATTTACCATTCTAACAATCATTGCCTTGTCACGAGCATTTTAATGTCCATTTTAAATATTTATTTTCATATCCGCTTTACACGTCTCTATATGGTCAATCAATAAAAGCACAAAAGTTTTTCTTTTTAGATCAATTTACGAATTAAACTCCACATTATTTATTTATATTAGTAATCAATTACAATATTATTGGTTATTCTTTTCTGTTTGAATGTTGAATATTCAAACAGTTTGACTTCAAGTTAGTTATTATATTAAAAACTTTTTATGAACTCGGGAACAAAGTTCTGCTGCGGAACAATTTAATTTAAGAAAGCTTTCAGAGACTTTTCTATGAACAACAGAATAAAATTATTAAAAGGAAGGACGATCCCTCGTTATTTTATTGAAATGAATACTTCATAAGAACTCTCTTTGATGAAATTTAATTAGTGTTTGTAAAGAATGAAAAGACTTTGAAGACTGTTTGATTTCCCGTGATCGATCCTTATAAATAAGAATAGTTTTCTACTCAAAATCAGAGCTCGATGAGCCGAAGAAGCAGTAAAGCATCAGGGCGGTTCAGGTTATGCTAATGTTCCGTTTAATAAATGCCTCACTGTATCTTATTACGCTGTCGAAACTGGTTGCCACATTGTCTTATTGATTACAAGTGGCAAGACGAGACAATATATTACTTCCGCCCAACGAAACAAATCGTATCCACATGTCACAGTTTGCAGCTTGGCCGTAACAACTAGTAGATGTGAATCGATTGCCAATATCGATGTTTGGAATCGATACACTAATAGGATATCAATTCACAGAAAAGATTTTGTATTGTCATCGGATTCATTTGCATCGTTTATTTAAAACTACATCACGTATGAGTGTTCGAAGCGTGCGTTGTGAAATCGTGTGCGAAAGACTGATGGCTAGATAAATGAATTTTAGTGGAAGAGATTTCACTATATTTATTTAATCAGAAGCTAGTTAAGTGGTTGTTATTGATTTACGCTCATTAAAAAGATTTTTAAAAAAGCTTGAATCATTTTAACAACAAAGTTTTCAAAAGATCAATAAAATAATTGCGTTATTCATCTATTATGGAAAAATTAACAGCAAGATTTTTTTTAAAAAAAATTTGATAACTACCGATATGCTAAATCAAAACATAGCAAAAAATTTTTATTGTTAAGCGTAAACAATTCATATTTAAAATAAACAGTTATTATTTTTTGAGAACTTATATGAAATTAAATTTTAGTGTTTTAACCAACGTACATCAATGCGCACATATATTGGTTGATTCTGATTATTTTTGTATAACTTTTTTAAAAAATGTACACATACATAAGAATGAAATATGATATCAAATGTAATGAATGAATAATCCTCTAATAAAGCAATCTTCAATTGAGCTTTGCAATTATTATTATAATTAAATTATCAGTAGAAGTATGGAAATGTCTTAAAATATTCAAGATAATTTATTAACTAAAATAGAATAATTGCCTTCATAAAAAAACTTCAGTGAGATTTTGAATACATTATGGGAGAAAAGTTTTTGAAAAATATATTCGTTAATAATTAGACAAAGGAGATTTAAGAAAGAAAATGGTAGCTGCATATATGGAATTTCAATAAAACATCTCTGCTTTGTCGTCTTTAATTTTTTTATCCATTAACAAATATAAAAATGAATGAAACAAGAGAAATATCAGACATAATAAGAAAACACTCAGAAATGTTATTTTTGCTTGCTGATACTTTTACATTTTTAAACACCAATGTGTGTGGGCAGTTGTGGTGGGAAGGGATCGTTCAATGAAAATTTTGTATAACATTTTAAAATATAACCAAAAAACTAGCAAGAATCTGCATCTATGCATAAACGACCAGTGGTGAAATATAAATGGTATTTTTTATTCTCAAGAACAAAAAGCGAAAGGATTATTGAACAAAAACTATATTATATATATACATAACGTTAAGGTATGCAACAGTAAAAAAAATCTATCGATGGCAATTATTGGCTTATTTACAAAATAAATTCGGTAATCTTCTCGTTAAGCGTAATTTCACAAGCATAATCTTATTCTATATTGATTTTGATGTATAATAACTTTTTTCAAGTACAAATCTACTACAATGATGTAGAATTCTCAACATATTTTTACAATATATGATCGTATCGTGTGAAGAGAATTTTGAAAAGAAAAAAAAAGTTCAAAGAAAATCAGAAATTAAACAGTTAAACAGAGAGCCAGATAACATTCAGACAAGCATAAAATTTTAATTTTTTCAATTTCTGAAATATACAACTCGGTATTTTGGATACTTCTTATGAAAAAGGATATTTTCAGAGCTGATTATAGTCTATATTTTTTTTAATGTGTATATATTTTTGAAATTCATAAGAGCATCTAATATTAATATATATAATACATTTTAAAAGAATATACAATAATCACAGTGGTAAAACTTATGTATGCATTTTAATATCACATATTTTTAACTCTATAAGATGCTCTTCAAAATTTCAAAGAGCATACACATAGTAAAAGAAATATTTACGATTATCAGTTACGAAAACATAATTATCTTTTTTTCAGGAGGGTTATTAAAAAAATTTTTATATGTTAGAATCAAGAAATTTTAAAACCTAGCGATTCGAAAAAGGGAAAATTATCAGGAAACATTAATTGTTTAAAATTAGAATTCTAATTAGTGTTTTTAAAATATCCACTTGGAGCACTAATTCAATGAACTGATTTACGAGGGTTTTAGAATAATACTTCTCATATCTGTTCTATCTTAAGATCTTAATTAATTGCATTTTCATAAAAATTTGACCTTATGAGGTTTTGAAACTAATTCGTCGATATACAATTTTTATTTCTGCAGTTTTACGGCACACATGCTCTGCGTAATAACCTCTAGATATAAATATTACATCAAATTAACTTAACAGACGGAAAAAAAATCAGGAAAATTAATTTGACCTGATTTCTGATAAAATTTTATGTGAGGATGATTAGTTTCCCAAAAATGCGGATAATACATACAAGTTCCAAATAAAATATTTAAAACAGCGTTCTTGGAACTTCGGAACACTGAAATTTTTTCTCTTAGCCATAACAAGACACTTCATTTGATTTAAAACCTTTCTGAATGACAAATTACTGCGATGAAGGAACTGCGGACGTCCCGCTGGTAGGAAATCGGTGTCCAGTTACAGCAAGATGGATTGGTAATCAACAGTATCGTTTTGACAATGATTTTCCTTAAGAATTAATAATTAACACTCTTTGCAATTTAAATTAATGTTAAACGTACATTCTTTTAGAAAGATAATCATTTACCTACTTCCATTAGAATAGAAATTAAACAAATTAACAAAAATATAAAATTGACTGTAACTAGTTCTTTTGTTTTCCTTATACTGATTGTCACAATGTAAAACCACTATGTAAAGATTCTCATTCTATTTTACTTCTTTCATTCACTTGCATTGGCGAATTAACTAAAGCATTACTTAAAACCTTTTTGTGTTTGAGACTGTAAATAATTAAACTTTGTGATACAGCAAGTAGGGTTTTTTCTGTGAGTAGGAGTGTGTGTAATGAGTACGATATTACATTCAAACCAAAATGGAAGTTTTCACTATATATTCTAACCAAGGGATCTTTTCATTATCATTGTATTTATTTTAAAGCGATCGGAACATGCATTCTATTTTATGTAGATATAAAAACCGCATAATATAAATATAAAAACATAAATTTCCCTCTCAGTTCTTTTAATTTGAAATTTCAATATGGCAGCCTTTGCAATGCAGAAAATATTTATTTAGATTTCTTAAATTCCATGCGATTTATTATGGAATCAAAAACTACTAGAAATATATTTCACTCATTATGAAAGATATGCTGCATAACCAGTTTGTGAGGTTAATCTTAGTAAATAATCTGTTTCAATTGTTTATATTGTCTTCCATTTCTATCAAGTATATATTAAATCCGGTATTTTTATCCGCTTGCTTTATTTCAACATAAAACAGAATGAATGCAGTTAATTTTTCATTCTAAACAAAATATGAATGGTGCGTCAGTCTATAAAAGATTATTTAAAACACTATCCCCATTCATCGGTCAAAGATTCAATCTCAAAAGATATATATAAAAAAATTAGATAATAAATGAACATGTATATTATAAAATTCGAAGAAAGAAATCGGATTTCAATCCCTTAACAAATACGCATGCTCATTGAAAGACAAAGGCGCACTTTCTTTGCTATGGAAATTAAATTATGTTTGCGAAGCATTATTGGTATTTTTTAAAACTAAAGTTCACAAAAGTGTTGGAGTGTCGTGTGGGATCCTCAGTTTGTGTGCTATTAATAATTGCAAGGAAACAATATCCCGTGTCGAAAGTTCTTCTCGAAAAAGCAGCTGATTTTTTAATCCACATTTTTCCTTCACACTTCCTCCCTTCAGCGCTCGAGACACTTCATCCATCATCGTCGGCAGCATCCATCAATCATCCATCCATACATCTATTCATGCATGGAAGAGGCGGGAAGAAGACCAAGATGGAGTTGCCATGGCAACCACGTGACCGGAATCCCAATGGTGAGTGAGGCCTTTGGACGCAATCGAGTGGGCGGAAAAGACAGAGCTTGGAGTCATCCATTAACCATAGCGGCTCAAGTCACACCGCTTTTTCAGGCTTGAAAGAAAGGGGGCTGCTGAGCTAACCTGACGTACTGGGTTGAATTTCTAAATTCAAGCAAAAGAAAAGATTAATCTATTAGAGACACGAGAAAAGTTTTCGAATACAAGCACTGAACATAAACATATACAATGGAAATACATCATCAGCACTGATTTTGTGTGTATATTTTGTATGGTAACCATTACTGCTAATACTTCAATGGAGTCTTACATCATTTATTGTTGACTCTCGCTTTTAAGCTGTAAGAGCAACTTTCAATTTCTCATCATTATCGTGTAAAGCGCAAATCCATTCTCAGTAATATTTGGGATGATGGTGATTATAAGCGAACTTTAAATTAAAAATTGATAACTGATAAATTAAAACCTCAAACCAGGAATAATATTTCATTTGCTGTGAAAGCTTGCTTTTGTGGAAGGAACTAAAATTGAAAGATGGGAAGGAGGGGGTTGCTGAGTTAATTTGATACAGAGTACACACACAACACCGCTTCATGCCCCTGCAACTATAACCCTCTGATTTTTTTAAACAGGGCGATGAGCATGAAGGATACAGTGTACAGCATTTCTAAAGACAGGCAAAAGCAAAAGCAAAAGAAATTTTTTAGGGAATATAGGGAGAGAACAATTAATCATCAAATAAAGATATGGAGATTGCCGTAACGGATGAGAATCTTTTCTCAGTGCTCATAATGTTGATAAAATTGAAATACCAGTGATATGAAATGAAAATTACAGTAAAATATTACATTCTAGAATTTCATTTATCGATGTCCCCCTAAACGTTCGCAAAGCGAAAAAACATGTTGATTTGGCAGATGGTAAACTGAGAGAAGTAGATAAATTAATCTGATGTTATACAGTGAATTTCTGAATAAAAATAAATCAGTATTTAGGGATAAACTGCAAAGGCATTCAAATTAAGTTCCTTGTAGGAGTGTTTATTAAGATTTATTTAAGGTTAGACATGTTAAAGATAATATATAATAATTACAACACGAGAATTTTATATTGTTATCGTTACATAGATTGATTTGTTAACATATCCGTATTAGCAATAGGCTGTACATTGAGTGCAGCTAATCCAACTTAATGATAAACAATTGAAGTGATTTAAAAAATTTTATTTATTGACCGTTATAATGCGTGATTCCACTAAATAACAAATTGCTATAATATGTATTATTTTCAAATAACCCCAAACTTTGGTTTTAACTATGTGAATAAAGTCATTGTTTTTTTGTTGATTATAATAATATTACTATACATTTCTAAAATTCATGTATCATTGTAACAGTTTTTGCAAAGCAATTTTGTCTTAGACACTTTCATTTCGCTTTCAGTGATATGAAAATGAATTACGCAACTCTTTTTTCTATTCATCAAATTTTTTGAGTGAGGTTGCACATTTACTGCGTATTCCGTGCGAAAATTCTGACGCCCCCAAGTCAGAGAACTGTTTTCGATGAAAGAAAATGAAACAAAATAATTTCAAGATGGAAATATGCTTACATTTATTTAAAATGACAACTGAAATTTTATGTTATATACGGGCTGTAATGAGGGCGTGGTTTACGCTATCTTTGAAATATATTGCTAATACAAAGAAATGTGAAGGCAGAATATCTATGCTCGCCTTTCATTTTTTTTGCCATTTAAATAATTTAACATCAGCGAACAGTTACTTAAATTTGCTTACTAAACAAAAAGCTTAGCTTTCTTTCGCATAATAGATAGCTGAATGAGCATATATTCTAATACTAGAGAATGACGAATGATATTTTGCCCACACATTTCTGGAATAGTCATTCAACTTAGGCTTTTTGAGTAGTTCCGCACTCAATTCAAGCTGAGGATTGCCTAGAAAGCACTTCTTTTTATTTATTTATTTATTATTATTATTATTTTCGCAGTTCCAGTCTACCATTCTTAGTGGAGACGCAGTGTCGAGAAAGCATAAGCATACCTTCTGCAAGAAGCTAATTAAAAGATATGCAAGCAAACGAAAGGAAGACTGAAAAAAGAAAAGTTAAAGTTAAAAAAAAATCCCGTTTTCAAATCAAAAGGGAGACAGTAGTGATGTTAGGAGGATGGTTTGACGGATCCTTTCATCTGCAGCTTTGTTTCCAAGGTCATGTGGGTCAGTTCTTTCGGCCCACCCCCTCAAGGCCCTTTGCGTCTTCTAGGAACAGACTTCGTTTCGAGATTTTCCTGCTCGAAGCGCCAAGGCATCTGAATGAGCAATTGAATGAAAACTTTTCTCTTTCTTTTTCCCCCCTCTAGTTTATCTTTTTTTTTTTTTTTTTTTTTTTTACCATCTGACTAGCAAAAGAGTATTGGTAGTAAGATATAGTGAAAGAAAAAAATATATAAAGATAAGAAAAGATTAATGGGTTTTTAATATAGCTTTTTCATCGTAGTTGTGTGTCCCTGATTCTGGTTTTAAAAAGTGCAGCGCGAGCTAGTTTTGTCTGTATTTATAGCACTTTCGAAGACCAAGTGGTAATTAAAAAAAAATGTCTTCAAAACTGATATCAGATCGTCGGTTCTTCAATGCGACATAATGGACGTCCAACTGTTTTATTAATTGGCGACGTTCCTCTTTAAAGCCATCTCTATAAATATTTACTCCCCACGATTGCAAACTTTTGTAAATTGTCTTCCTTTATTTCTTTCTGTCAATCTGCCCCCTCCCATCTGAATGAAAGCAAAAAACAATTAAGTCAAATTTTCATTCTTGTTGAAATGATGTTACAATTAACAAATTGAAATATTAATGATAAGCTCATAATTATGAAGTAATTTCAAGACGAAATTTGCTCTTATGTTAGAATCTTTCTTAGAAACTTCCATCTATGCGGAGGCAAGAGAGGGACAAGAATCCGGTAAATGAAGCATTTATTACCTCTCTTTTCCAGCAAAAAATATTAATAAAAAGAAAATAAATAATGATAAAAACGGAATACGGAGCTTCACTTCGATCCACAAACAAGCGTATTAACAATTCGTAATAGCATTGGGATATTTCAAACAGAAAGTCTTCATAATAATAAAATTAGTTTTAACTCAAAATCTTCTTTTTACTTACTTCTTACTTTTTTTTATCTGTATGGAGGTACGCAAATTATCCTTTTGTCTCAAAAAGAAATATAGTTTGAACTGAAGCAATACAAATGCTCTTGAGCATATATTTTTGGATGCCATAATTACCGTTACTTTTGAAAGAAAATCTTTTTAATGCATTTATATTAAATTGAATTTGTCAGAAAATATAGTAAATATTGGCATGAGAAGATGCGTAGTAATTTTTTTTTTTTCAGCTTCCAGGATGATACAGTCATGGAATTGTCTCGTGACGTGCTATCCAAACGGTTATCTATAAATCGTCGGGAACTGAGTTTTATATAATTTAAGACTTTATATAATTAAGACTAAAAATAACAGTACACTTCATGGGGGAAGAAACAAAACCGTGATTCGTTTTCTTTGATACACATCGGATTATTTTAAAGGATACTGAAGGTTTGATATCACCTATCATTTAATGTGTTTTTGAATGTGAATCTTTTAAAGTGTTTTTTTTTTTTCTTTAAGTGAAATGACATTGACATTTCACATTACGTGAAATGATTTTGAGATTTTCTTGTATAATTATCTATTCTTCTCGAGAAGTTCATTGTAAAATTTAAAGTAAAATTTAGATCGGTGTTTTCAGGTAAAAGATTTATAGAAAATATGCAAAAATTTGTGAGGGTTTCTCAAATTTTTTTTGAGCTTTATATATCAACTATCATAAGTTCTTTAATCGAAAAAGTAAGAATCGATACTGCAGTTTTTTTTTTTCAGTGATAGATAAAATATTCTTTTGGTATTGGGTAAAATAAATGCTATATACTTGAACTGAGGCTCATTATTTCTAAATATGTATTTCTTCAGTCCTCATCTAAACACTTTTTCCTGAAGGAAGATGAAAGTGACGTAATTTTTTGCACATTTCAGGCACAATAGATGCAATAACATTTTTTTTTAATGTATGGGATGATGTAACCAGATGCAAATCGTCCGCTGCAACCTTCAAAAACATCTGCCAATATTCATGATTCGATTTCGATTCGTTCTTTAAAATAAAGAAGGGGGAAAAAATGGTTGTCTAAAGCAAAACAAGTTCGATACACTCCGTGCCTTCATTTGCGACCATCACCTATATTTTTCATCGTTTTCCAAGCGTACATAAGAAATTCAGTCTAACTTTACTTACCTTGTTTTGTTTTACACTAACCGTTTACCAGTTGTTCTGCCGCCGAAAATCAGCTTTTAATTGCTTCAGATTGACGTTTAAGAGTGTAGATAACATTCAACGATTATTTGAAGACTTATAAATCAACCAGATTATCATTGAAATTAAATAAGAGGAGATCATCGAATGTCGCTTTATGCTCAAATATAATCTATTCTCCATCACTAAGGGCAGCGTCAGCAACTACATTCTAATTAAGTTTCTAAGTACATACTTAGTTTTGTTTTAAAGCATAGTATCAAATATTATGAGAGAAAATATTATACTGTAATTTGCAAGTTACTATTTCAGTTTTATTTCACATTTCGTTTGATTTTTCCTCATAATTTAATGGTAAGATTGATTTGTAATGCTTCTAATATTCATTTCAAAAAACTGAAATCTGTGTTTAAGCCTTTAAAGAACCTGAGATGAGATTATATTTCGTCAAACTTTTAATACATTAAAGAACAAAATCGGACATTTTTAATATCATCACATCTTAAATTAGAAAATAATACAATTTTTAAGTACTTCAATAATCTTTAAAGAGCTTCATTCTGCAATTATGGCTGTCATCGTATTTGTTTGGTATTGATAAAAGAAAAAGAAGACAAATTTGTCTGTCCGATGTTTCATCTCTCGACTCAACTTTGATAAATCCCGGTTACAAAATTCCAACGCTTATTTAGAAAGCTTGTATGACGATTTATGGCGGATATTGTTTAAATCCATAATGTTTCAAATTCACAGATCCCACAAAGAATTCAGTTTTTCTAAATGAAGTAGATAACAATTGATCAAAAGCAGATAAATCGAAGTTCTGAAAATGTATAATTATTAATAAATATTGTTCACCGGAATAAACTCTCATAATTTTTTCTTGAGGATTGTTTTGGTTTTACCGAGTTAATTAGGGATAAACACTATTATTTAACTCGTACATTCAAAATATTTCAGGTCCATATGACACTGGATCTTGAAGACAAGATTCGGTCATCAGGCCATTGTGTATATAAGTGTTCCTATCTTCATGTATAGCATCTAATTTCACTTTAAAATAAAACTAATATTTAGCTTTAAAAAAGTAGCTTTTGCAAGATTTTTAAAAATTCATATTTATTCTTTTAATTTATCCAATAAGATTCATTCAATTTTTATAAAGGAATAATCTTTACATGCAATAAACCGACACAACTTTGCCTCATTTTTATTTTCTTTCAATTTCTTTGTAAACTAGCAATGTACAAAAATATTTCAAAACCATCATAAACCATTAGTCTCGATTGCTAGTTTTATATTCTACAGAAAGATGACAATTTATGAAAATATTTATATGTTAATAAAAAATCAACTTGGCAAAGTCATCCTGGAAAAAGGACAATTTCGTTAAAACCAGTCAATATCCTCCAATAACATACGAAGAATGATATCATCAGTATCCTGGATCGCGTTGATCTTCAACAATACATTCGTCAGATGTGTTATATAAAGTAAATGCACATCCAGATTTCTGCTGTTGTGATCATTTCTCTGATTGTCCTTTCATTTAACAGGTTCATAGCCTCAATACGGTTTGTTATAGATGCACTTGTAAGACAATGGCCTTTTCTCATCAACTATAAAATTGTGAAATCTACCAAATAATAATAATAATAAACGTGGAATAATTTTAAAAACCTTTTGGAAAGTGAATCAAGAGGCATTCTTCAGTCTCCACATGTACAAATTTGCTCGAGGATATCATCTTCATATTACTGCGCAGTACAATCTAGCATGGGTTTCTTCGAAGGGAGACACTTGACTTCTATTTTCTAGGATTTTTTGAAGAATCTTTCCTTCTTAAATATTTTTTCACTGTCCATTTCCTTATTAAACACAATAGGAACCGTAAAAAAAGTAATATAATATCATTATAATTTTAATGCCTGCTGATTCCCAATTTGTCCTTATGCATTTTGGAGAATGAAATATTTATAAAACCAACATGGAAAACACAAGATTTAAAGAAAAGTATTTAAGAACTTAATAAATAGATAAAAACAAAGATGTCCCATTTTTACTCAGTTTTCTGGTTTAAATTTTCAAAGCTATATTATTAAACTGAAATGAAAAATATAATTTTAATGTACAGATGTTTCTGAAATAGAGTTATATGCTAATTTAAGCAAAACAAGTAATTTTTATTTACGTTTTAATGGGCAGTTCGAATAAAATAAGGTCTATTGGAATAACTTAAATTGACTACTAAGACATTTATTCAACTAGTTGAAGACAAAAGCGCCGATTAAAATCCACAAATAACTTGCAAGGGTTAAAACATGAGGAAAGGCTATATTCTTTCTGCGATAAAATCATTGGCACCTTTCTTGTTTGGTCTAAGAACTTAAAAGGGAGTCAAACATTTTTTTCACAAAACTGGTTAAGTTGCCCTACGTGGTAAAGTCGTTCTAGTTTAGGATATATGTTCTCAAATACCTGAAAGACTTCATCGTAAAAGATTTAATCTAAATATTAAAATAAGTAGAATCGGCTTTAGATATTCTGTACATCTGAAACAAAGATCTTAAATCATTTTTTTACTTGTATGAAATCGTTATTAAAAAGAAAAAAAATTCAGCTTGATATATTATATATTTTTTTGTTTACAGACTATATTAGAAATGAGTCTTTCAATAAATACGAAATACATAAGTTTATCTGAAAGCGAACAGCTGTTAAAATAGAAACACAGCAGATACAACATGACGTATCAAAAGCCTAGGTGCCTCTTAGTTACTATCAGCTTGAGCAACTGCATTGCCTGCGCTTCCAGCACACGAAAAAAAAAACGTCGGGAATCGAAATTGACTGACACGCATGTTTATAGTTGGCTGGCAAGCGTAACGGCGGAATAAATATTCTCTAGGAGTTACGAGAAATAACACTGTTATAGAAGTTACAGCACAATTTATTTTCAGATAGATAATATATATGTCTATTTGTCAGTAGAAATGAATTAAAAACATTGTAAAACTACTGAAATTAAAGAATATTATTGAAGTTTACAATATATACTTTTATACATGGGTAGAAATGGATTTAAATTGTCTTTAAAAGTATATTTATATAAACAACAGTTTTTGATTTTCAACACAGTTTGGGTATATATAAACTACAGATCTTTAAGGTATATACATCTTGGATTTTGATTTAAAAAATTCTTGGATTCCAAGTTTTTAGAACCAGCACGAGAATAATAATAACAATAATAACTTTTTATTTAAACAAAGCTGAGTAGACTAGAAATATCAAAATATTTTAATTAATTTTCCCTCTAAATCTGAGCTTATAATACCCGTTATTATTTTGTCAACTTTTCATTTATAAAAGTTTTGTTACTTCCTCAGTAATCCTCATATAAAAGACAGAATGTACTGTATTAGGGCCTGTATAATTAGCTTCTGTCGATTTCATCTTAAAATTTTGATGAAACGGACGACACCACTTTCGACAATTGAATCCCATGAGCGATGATATGACGAGCCACAGAGTCATTCATTTTGAACTAAGATGTTTCTAAAAATTGGGTTAAAATCTCATTAAGAAGGTTGTATATTTCTTGCCAACAGCAAGTGATCAAATTAGCTCGGGAAACGGAAAGCATATTTTCCGGCATCTCTAGTTCGTAATCGTTTCTAACCGATTGTCCGACACCGATTTACAAGAGCGGATTTCATTGAGCAAATAATCAACCGTCACTTTCGTGTGCTGCACCATTAATCAAGCAGCCAGAATATGACGACTGTGGAGAAGAGCTCTTTTATTTATTTATTTCGCCGTTCCTTGTTCTCACACGTCTCTGGGGTAAGACTCCTCAATGGTTCACAGATAAACAATGAGAGGAAGGAGACGACACGTTCGAACACAGAACAGTTTTTTTTTCTTTCTCGTAGAGGTTCTTTGTCAGAGAGAGATGCCAAAGCTTAACTGACAGCGCACACCGGAAGCCGAGGGTTACCTCTCTAGGCGAATAGCGCAGTTCCATCGCCAAGTCATTCGTTCTTCATTAACTACTCAACTACTAGGCTAATTGCCTTGATGATTTCCCAGCCAAATCTCATCACTTTTTGTTCTTCAGCATTATCGGTTAAATTTGTCTTCGCGATGGACCAGAAAAAAAAAGGAATGCTTCCAATGTTGTGATGTTCCACAATTAATTACAAAGCCCTTACAATGAATAGGGATATGTGCTCTATTATTTTATTGCTTTTTGTTCGTTTGGTAAAGGTCGGAGGTGTATTAAGTCGTGAAATTAAAAAAAAAAGTACATTGAAAATCTTTATTATATGGGAAATTGTTATTTTCTGCATCAAGTTATTAATTATTTTTTCCCTTTCTTTTTCTCCTATGATATGTAAACAAAGAATAAAAGGAAATAAGTATATGAGTTTTCAGGTAAAAATATAAAAGAAAAATAATACAAAAAAAGTATAAACATGATGAATATGTCACATGCAAATCATGGCAGTAAAGAAGGATTTTAATTATTTCGGAGAATGTAAAACTTGAAGGGCTATCTTTGACCTTAATAAATTAATGTAATTAATTCTCTTGGATGGATATAAAGAAATGTTCATAGTTTTCTTCCCATTTAGTAGAAATTTAAGTTACGTTGAATTTAGTATTCTTGTTGGAAATAGCTTATAGCATAGCATGTTTTATATAGTATGTTTATAAAATGGCATGTTTTTAATAGCTTATTTGTTATTGCACGTTGATTGTTTAAACTAAGTAGGAAATCTTTTATCATGAGTCTTGTCTTTTGCATTGTAAGATAAGGGTCGTACAGGTGCATTAAACGGAAAAGGGAATTTTTACACATTATTTTGGGTTTTTAATTCATTCTTCTGCAATCATATCCATCAAAAAGCATTACAATATTTCTTGCGTAACTGAAACTTCAAAATCCTTTGCACACAGTCTATAAGTTACATGAAAAAGAGAATAACAGCACTTCTGCTTATCACAAGTGACGTAAATCAAAATCCTCTACTCTATATAAGTTTCAATTTATTATTTAAAAAAAAAAGATTACAGCCTTTTAATGTATTACTAAAAACTTCATTTTTATCAAAGACAATCGGATATCTCGATGCTATTTGTTATGACAAATTTTGTAAGTGTAACATCTGTATTATTGGAATAATATTTAATTTGATGTACATCAATATAAAATCAAAAATAGATATGAATTATATTAAGAATGTTAGAAAACAATTAAGCACTTTTACAAATATAAATAAAACGTACATTTATAAATTTCCGTCATCACAGTCAGAAAAGATCAGCTTAAAATATTTCATTTTCGATGCAAAAATTAATATCCAGAATAATTCCTAAATCAGAGGCTACATATAGTACAGTTAATAAAAAAATAATAAACGCTTAGAGAAACCGTTCATGCAGTCATTTTTACATCTGAAGAGTCACTGTAAAGTGAATATCTGTTAAATGTTGAAAAAAAAAAAATCAAGAAATTTTGGTATATTAAAACTAGTTCTCCTTGATTTCAATAAATAACTAATGGGGAAATGAACAGAGAGTTCTAAAAATGCCTTATTTAGAATGTTTAATGCTACTTCACTCAAAGCAAAATATTTCTGTTGAGGGTTTTTTTTATTGCATCTCTCGAATACATATCTATTTTTACTCAACAGAAAATCGTTGTCTCGGGCACTTACAAAGAAACATCATAAACTGCCATTTCCTTACAATCTTTATTAATGATGTTGACAAAAAGAGAAAAAGTAATTCTTAAAATCCAACCATTTTTATTACATTATTAAGAAATCACAAATATCATCAGTAATATATCTTCAATTTTCTTTGGATAACTGTTTGTTTCCAAAACTTGCAAAATTTTAGAAAGAAAAATAAAAGCTCTACACATATATATACAAAGTAAATAAGAAAAACACAAATTTTTAGGATCTGAAAGACTATTCCATATTCTTTATAAAAGCTCTCTGTTGCGAAAGGGAAATTGATAAAGGTGCTTGTCCATCCCAAATTTTATAAAGTAACGAAGATGAAGCGTGATTCAGGAATTCCACATAGGATACCACATTATTTTAAAAGCGAGATATTTCTCTAATAACATGCTCTATTAGTAAACAAACAGATCACGACAAATAGTGGGAAAATATCAGGCTTTTATATAAGTCAATGATTCCTTTGGAATTTAATAGTTGTTTTAACATTTAAAGTACAAAAAGAATGATGTCACACATTAATCACATATTGGAAAATTATTCTGATTTTTTTCAGGATTATCAATCCTCTAATTAACTTCAGAGCGTTTCATCTAAATTCGTGTTTGATTAAAATTTATTCAAATGAAAAAATGTATGATGGTAATAAAAAAAAGTTTAGTATTTTCTAATAAGTGATGAAATTCTACAAAATTGCAATAACATGTTAAAAAAATTTGATCTATTTAAAAATTCAAATAGATGGAAAAATCATGTATTTTATTTGCTTCGTTCAAATTCATAAATCGTTTTTGCTATTTCATTAATTCCTCATGCATACTACTATGAATAACTTTAGCATAATACCAATAATGAAATACTTTCTTTAGACTGAAATCCATTTTATCCGAATTTGATATTCTTTCCCAACAGGCTTACCAGCAGTATAGAATTATGTCTATACTTGTTTATATATATTTTGGATACGCAACTGAAATTTAAACCTTATTTACTAATAAATTATCTTTATTGGCATGAATATGCTGTTTGCTTTTATAAAAGTTATAATCGTTTTTTTCAATTTTGGGAAAATAAAAAAAAAATTGCCCATAATTGAATATATAAAAAATATTGTTGCCTTATCGCTAGAATCAATTTCTTTTCTTGATATTTTAGGAACTGAACAAGAGTTGCAATGATGTGGATTTGACTGGAATTTTTTTTATCTCTGTTGTTTCTGGATGCCATTTCTTACTCTTCCACTCAAATGATTGTGACTTTCTTGTTGGAATCACCTTTAGCTGAGAAGAAGCGCCTTTGATCTCGTTAACGCTCAAGCAACAGTCATTTGTCAGCCTCGCAGCGTGGAGGAGAAGAAAGTTTATTTTTTTCTTTCAAAGGATGTATTCTATTCTAATGCAGCCTTAAAATAACATTTATGGGTATTTTTTCAACTCAGCAGTCCGCCAAATGTGGCGTTCCTGCCGGAAATCAAGTTCCACTTGGTTGGGTGCATTTTCTGCCCTTTCGGAGTAGTTATCTCTTGCATATGAAGTTAAAACGTGTTCCTAATGCAATGCACGGTCTCTTTCCCCCCACCGCAAACAGCAGGGTCAAAGGTTATCAGCGCGGGCCGTGCGTGAAGCCTGATATGCACGCTTGGTGATTTTTATTTGATTCTGATAAGATTTTTTTCCTTGAGTTTTTTTTTTTTTTTAATGTTAAAGTATTCTTAAGATTTGGATTGCCTTCTTCTTCCATGCGAGTGCTTTTTTTTATTATTTTTTTACGCAATCGAAAAGGTAGAAACAAAGATTGGTGCGCGATGGATGACATGAAATCGATGATCAGTAAGATTGTCGAGCACGAATCACGTGTGTGTGTGCGCGCAATGTGAGTTCTATAACTATTCATGAGATGATCGGAATCTTCGAAAGGAAGATGCGGTTTGCCTTGAACCTTATGATATCGGTGCACTTGCCATAACTATTGTTTTGTTCTAAGCCATAAAAGTACGTTCTAAGTAATTGACAGCTCAAATCGATTAGACTGGGAGGTTGGGAGAAATTATCGCTTTTATATTAGTAAGGATAGGTGATCAGTCAATTTCTTAATTATATTTGAACAAGCTTACAGCACGTAACAAAATCTTTTACATGTGTCAGCGAAACTCAACTTCTTATTTGGAGAATTATAAGAATATAATTACAATTAAAATATAAGCATGTCTAGATATAATGTTCGCACACAATTATGGGTAAATCGGAAATGGATGAATTAAAGACAGATCTTAATTTTAAAAAATGCATTTTTCAGTTACATGGAGTAACAGAGAATTTGAAATGAAAATTATGTTAAATAATGAGATATAAAAAAAATGAATAAGTAATTTCAAATTGATGCAATGATTTTTTTTTTCTTATACACTTTTATACAGCAGATCTGTTATGAAGTATTAAAATTTTCCTGTATAAAACAATGAAATTGTGCAAAATATCATGAATATATTAATCAAGCAATTGATTTTGTTTTTTAAGTTAAAAATCTCGATTTTTTGTTTGTTTGTTCAGAAATGGTTCACAAATTTTACAGAAAATTTTAGCATTTATAATTCTAGGTGATTAACAGTGGGCTTTCTTAAGAATTACTGTCTTTATTCATAAGGTAATCAGCAAATACCATCTAGATTAATGTAGCAAATTCAGAGCAAATGAATATAAAATATTAAACTAATGCATGTTAAACATTATAATCTTACTTTCGTTTTAAAGCGATGAAATATCATCAAGAAAAAGAAAAGGTGCTGCTGCCTGTCTAATTTTCTGAAACTCTTCCACGTGACTCCATTTGGGGTGTACCC
Organism: Argiope trifasciata; assembly: GCA_026543055.1. NCBI lineage: Eukaryota > Metazoa > Arthropoda > Arachnida > Araneae > Araneidae > Argiope > Argiope trifasciata. The sequence goes on from JAPMOQ010023642.1 coordinate 2,866,133, forward strand.
AGAATTTAGTATTTTGAAGTATCATGTCTGCACATTTGACCTTGAACAATGTTTAAATGCAATTCGCGTTTTTCTGTTCTTATCAATTAACAGACTAAGTGCGTTAAAATTCACAGTGATGTCTTAATGCATTTCATAGTAATACTTTTTTCTTCATCTTTGGAATACTGAAACTCGGACTGATTCTTGTAAAACTTTAATTTCGACCTGATAGCCTATTTTTCGAACATGAAAAAGTTGAGAATAGTGATTAAATATTTCAGTTGTAATTAATATATTTTCTCCGTAAATAGTCTAATATGAGATACTGGCCAGTTTTTAGTAAAAATTTCAGTCTCCGATGTAGCGTCATAACAAGAATAAACGATGCCGCAGGCATATTTTTAAATCGATTCTTTGTCATATATTACCTTAAAAAGTGAAATAAACTTATTACTCTTTTGGTCTTTGTTGCGCTTATCAAGAGTGACGTCTGGGACATAAGTATCCTTTTACCGCCTGATCCTCCACTTCTCCGTTACTCCACCACTGGCCTTGTCATAGAATTCATGCCATATAAAAACTTTAGCAATGAAAAATACTTTTGTTTTAAAGCAATCCCCTTATAAAAACAATTACATGTCTCTATCTAGAATACCTTTTAAAGTACTAGTTTTTAACTTCCAAGAATGGCTCAATGTTCACTCTACTTTGTTATTAAACACCTGAAGCGAAAGAACACTGTTACGTTCGAAGCGCAGAAGGGATGGGAAAGTGCAGTCAGTCTTTAAAAGCGAAATAAATGGTCGCTTCTTTTCGGGAAAAGCTGCGATTGTTTGCCGGTCTTTGTTCCGCTGGGTTGAGCGAATCTCTCAGCTGAGAAGGGTGGCCAAGTATGAAAGAAATCATCGACATTGAAAACAGAGAGACGCTGGAAATAAACGGTTGTACGTATTATTCAGTCACTGCATTAATAGCGGATTTATCAACCGCTCATAATAGCATTAAATGTGGATATCGTACACTGGGTCAGACAACTGTTACTTTTTTTATTTGCTTGTAAGCTCCGCTGTTTGTTGTGTTTGTTGAAAGATAAACGGAAGTAGTTTTGTTTTCGCTTACAATTGAACAGTTTGAGCTCGTCTATGGAACACGCGTACCCTCTCACATATATCCAATTAGGTTCCCTATCGCCCATGGAACACTATACGTTCCTGCGATTAAAAACCGGTTAGAATAGTGAGGTTGATAGCTTTTGACGTCTAAATCGGAGAAGACATTGCATAAAAGTGATGGCCAGTTTTGATTAGTTGTTTGGAATCAGTGGTTGATGTTGCTCAATGAAAGTAAAGAATAAAGACAGTGATTTTTTTTAAAGGAGCTAAAACTAATTGAGGAAAAATATAGAAATTGAATGCCAAGGCTATCTTTATGCTTATTTTAAAAATACCACACTTGCAATACTTTAATTATAATCTATGCAATATTTTTTTTCATAAGTTTTTTTCTATATGTAATGGAAATATCAAATTGCTTCTGTAAATAAAGTATATGAAAATAAAAATTATTTCAAAACCTTTTTACCTTTTCCTTATTTTATTATTATAACAGTTACTGAACTTCAATCGCATCTTCATTAACCTGTTTTAATTAACCGAAGAGATAAGCATATATTTTGAAACAAAAATCTGATCTTACTTTCTAAACATTACAACACTGTTGAAATATAAAATGTACGTAAGTGCTACTGACACACAAAACATGCACATTTTAAGTTGGGCACAACATCACTGGCGTTTCAGCTGTTAAAGGTTTTATGTTCTGGTGTTGAAAAAAAAAATCCCTCTAAAAATGCTAATCTAAACAAAAAAATACTGTTACTAACTGGTTCATTAGCAATTGTAAAAACAACTAATATCAGAAGATAAAAGCTAAGCAATGGAATGAAGCAGTATCCTCTTGCCACTTTCTTATGATATTCAGAATAATTAGTTAATTCTGCAGTTTAGTTATTCTATATCAAACTAAATCATTTTTGTTCAAAAAGAAATGACCTAGACTAGAATGTTTATAGAACGCAGAAAAGAACGAACAAAGAATTACTATAATTTTTTTTATAGTAATGCAATTTTTGAGCAAATTTTTCTCCACAAAATTATTTCTTTCATTTAATTGTTACAAACATAAATTAAAGAAAACAAACGGCAATTAAAAAAACGATCGATGGACGATATTAGAGTTTCACTGAAAGCTAGCCCTGAAATTATGTGATAACATGACATGATGGAAATGTGCTTTTTAACTGTATAGGAATTTCAAAGACGAAAAAAAGATAGTAGAGCTTTGTTCGGCTTTACGAAATCATTACCATAATACTCCAAAAATTTGGTTTTGCTCAATCTTACTTTCGAGCTTTAGAGGCAGAAATCCTCTGCCTACTGATTCATAAACTTGAGTTCCAAAGAAAGAGACGCACGAGACTTTCATACGGCTTGTGTGCTTAATTTACTTTTCTACTCCTAAGAACACAGTGGGTGGCGTTCCCCCCTGTCATTTAGACACAATTCTAGGGTCAACGGGAGCTGTTGACAAATAAGAAAAGTCATTTTTTTTCCGAGTTGGAACTAATCGTTTCCATGCGCATAATAAAGACCCAATGATTTATCACGTTGTAGCACAAGGAAAACAACTGTTGAGGGGAGTGATCCTCTGTTATCCTCGCGTGGAGTTAAAAAAAAGGCGGCAAAACTTTCAGCCCATTTACCATTTAGGAGTGCGACGAGTCCCTGGCACTCTACAAATAGCCCCAAGGGGTAGCGTCCAAACACCGCTTAAGTTATGAAGCTATAACTTAAGAGCTTAAGACGAAGCGTTACAACTTACCAGCAGTGACCCCAACTGACCTTGGTATGTCACAGTAATTTAATGGTCACGTGTGCCTTTGGAGTCTTTCTTCTCTTTTTAATGAAGCCCCAGCGGATCAAAGTCTCCATTCTACTCCAATGAGAACAGTTTTGGTAGAAAGTACCAGTAGGAGACAAGGTTTGTTCTGGGGAAACTCCAGTTTTAAATGCTCCCTAATTTGAATGGGGCATCACAATCAATATTGTTTCACATATCCTTACCCAAGTAATGTTTTTGGATTCAGTTGAATTGAAAACTTTATATAAAAATAACAGCCGGAAGTTGGAAAAGATGAAAGAAGTTCCGACGGAAGCAATTGATGGTTGGATCCTTTTTGCGAGGATATGTCCAATTGAGGAGGTTGGTCTAATGAACGAAAATCAAAGGAAAAGAATCACGATTTTAGCCAAAGTTACGACTGTGTTGAGACGGAGATGATATCTTTTAGTGTATGTTTTTCATAGATATTCTTCCTTTTTTAATTGTCTTGGAATCGAAAGACATAAGTCGGAACAAGGAAAAAAAGGCAAAGCCCTCTTTTTATTTGGTTAAGAAAATCGTTAATTGAATGCAGACAAAATGTTCGTTATATTAATAGGAACGTTAAAGAGATATCAGCTGAGTTATCACTCTCGGCGACTTTGCAGGTTATATTTGAATGGATCAATAATCGATAAATCAACTCATTTAGAAGAGGATATAAAAGCTGATTAAAAAAAAAGATTCAAAAAATGTAAAAGTTTTGGTTGTGGTAAAAGAAACAAATGCTTTATTTTTGTTGTTTTTGTTGCATTTGCTAGTAGAGATAAAATTCGAACCTTCTAGTTGAAGTCTTATTTGAAACTTATATTCATCAAACAGTAATCTAAAAATAAATGCCTGTCAAGTCTCGGCGAGCCTTTATTAAACGAAATGTTTACGGTATAAACATTGATATAGATGTCCTGTTCTTAGAAGTGTCATATCACTGAAAATGGAATATTTTTTGGTACTAAATTACATATTTAGTGTTTCGTAAGTATAACTCAATGCTTGCAAATTTTTTTGTAAATGCTGAAATGATAATAACAAACATAGATCATGGCATTTAGTAATATTTTTATCACATTTTATTCTGTATAGATATAGAAATTTTTTTAAAAAAATTTAGCACAAATTTTTATAGATTTTTCCATATTAAAGCTCTTTTTAATCGAGGCTTATCTTAGACATGTTATAATAAAAAGAGCACTATTATTAATTTATATTAGAAGTAAAATAAAATCGTCATGTCAATTATTGTACTTCAAAAAAAAGTTCATATTCTGGTTAGTTGTTCTAATTTTAATGAGATTAGATTAAAACGCGTTTCTATTGACATTCTGAGACTTTTCATAAAGTTGATTCATATTAATTTTAATTAACCTTTATTACGATAAATGCAAGTGCGAATGAGCTTTAATATCCGCTTTTTTGTTTCAATTCTTTCATCAAGTCCAATTCACAAGCTTCTTATTTTCCTGACTTATGAAGTGTTCATAATAAATATTTTCCAGTAATCAATATTTTGTTTCAATATTCGTTTTCATCCAATGCAGTATTCGAAACTATTTAGTTAATACTTTTAATAAAAGATAAAACATTTCGTAAGAAAATGTCTTCAATGTCTATAACCTCCATCTATTTAATTGCTTTACGTGAAATCTGAACTATCTTTTTAATTCTTTTCTAAGATTTTCATCTTTTCTGTATAGTTTCTTGGAAAAAATTATTATAGTATTACTATTATTGCTTCTAGTATAATATGTAAAAAAATATTTTCTTCAATCTTTACAAATGTTTTTTTATCTGCTTCTTAACAAGTAGCCATAATTCCTTTAAAAAATGCTCACAGAAGTATCTTGGTATCAAAGGACTGAAAACTCTGTTGAAATATTATTTATAATAATTAAAGAGATGAAAGCTTTTTCTTATGTAAATACATACCTCGCACCAGATTGCACCTCAGAAATGAGGATGAGAAGCTTCCGGTATGGAAGTAGTTTCTCGTTAACCCGATGGGTATGGTAACTATGTGGAATTGAGTTATCTCTTGCCGATGACTGAACTTGAGAAGTTGGTTGTACATAGGATCGATGGCGACCCTCAGGAGTCAACCATATTTCCATATTGTTATCACGGTGTCCTGATCATCCAATTTAACTGTATGTCTTCGGATCGATCGGAGCATTTTAACTATGCTTATGTAAATATGTAGACGATATCTGGTTCTTATGATAATATGCATAGAATTCCTAAACATATAAGAAGTTTTGTTATTTTCATTAATGAATGTGAGTTTATGAAAGCCTAGAAAATAATTTATGAAGAATGGAGAAGAAATATTTCATGTTATCCCTCCTTTATATCGCAATACAAGATTGAAATGATACAAGATGATTTTCTGAAATTTACTTAGGCTTTCTACAATTACAATTTCCCTTTTATATCCATCGTTATCTTCTTGTAGAACTCACTGTAGGTAAAAAGAATGAAATGCGGATTTTCAGCATGGTAGATTGTAGTTACGCGTAATTTGGGAAGTATATAAATCATCTGTACATTAGCTTGTATATTATCAAACCGAACCGTAAAAACCAAAGAGCAGATATTTAATTATGAATCTAGCAATTAATTTTAATAGCTTTAATAATAGTTAAATGAATATATTTTACTGTTAATACCCTGGAAAATAGAAAACAATCAAACATTCTGTGGAGAGTCAGATATTTTCTTTACTTTAACTATTTCTGTTAAAAGAGGTAAAAGATAAATCGACTCAACTCTTTCAGCAACTCACTTAAAAGATAAACCAACTTCACTTTGGTCTAAACTTCAAGAATTATTTAGTATAATAATCTTCAATCTTAGTCAGTCTTTTTCCATATAAAGGGTTAATAGAGTTCTTAGAAAAACACTTACCAAACATCAAAAATACAACATCAATTATTCGTTTTTTGAATCAATTTTAAACCTACCTCTTTACAGGGAGATATTTAGGAAAGATCAATGTAGGATTCTGAAAAATTGCATGACTGTATTGAATGTTTTTGCTCGCGATATGCTCTTTTTTTAAATCCAATATTTGAAGTAAAATTAATTAATTTTGCCAGTTATGCACGAAGGCTACAGGATTCGAGATTCAATTAATTGTCACAGTTCCACTCCCTAGAGCTACGATTTAAAGATGAATACATTCTGGAAAATTATTTTCAATACTTCGTCATCAGATATTTATAATGATGCGCAGTACCCAGAATGATGGAATCATGTCATACGCACAAAATCTGTTACATTAATGTAAATTTATAAGTGCATGAAGCAGAAAGAATTTAGAAGTAAAATAACAAGTAGTTGGATGGTTTATGGCATATTGAGTTATATTTATCATGATATTTATCGAAGGTTACCTCACATTATGTCTATGTCCTAGTCCAGTAGTAAAAATTGTCCACTGCCCACAGTTTGTTGGCTAATATTGGAAATAAGTATCAATGAATTCAAACGCTGATTAATGCTGACTGTAGGCAAGGAATCCACTTAAAGTGTATCATCAAAAAATGAAACAATAGATTTTACTTTGGATGACAACTGAGAATCTTTATTAGTGCTAATTCGAGTGATCTATGGACAATATTGAACAGTTTTTTGAGAAAAATTCCAAAAAGTAAATTACAATGAATGCAAATGAATCTGTCAGGAAAAATTGGAAATCAGAACCCTGTTTCTTAGGCAGATTTGAAAGCGTTTTTTTACAGTTCAGAGAAATAATATCTTCAGAAGTGAAAAGCGCAGCATAATTTATGAATCTAAAGTGCTACAAAAAATGAAAATGAAAAACGGTAAGAATCTACAAGCCAAACCTTGTTTCCAATCGTTGTTTACATTATTTTTTTCACGCCTTCGTAATCGAGGCAACGATTAGATACGACTGGACGATAATGGCTTGGGTTTTATGACAAAACAGGGAATTCTGTCCGTTTTTTTCTTTTCTATTTTTTTATATTCTTTCTTCTCTTGTAATTGATTTTTTTCCCTGTCAGAGGGGATTTAGTAAGATGTCCAAGATAAGCCTGAGAAAATTCAACTGGACTTGCCTTCTATCATTATTTATGTACATAACTATTTATTTGAAGAAGAAAACGCTTATAATAGGCAATCTCTCAGTCTTTTAAGTTCGTTAATAAAATTGAAATCGAAGGATTCTATGAATTTATAAACAATACTGCGCTTTTGGGGGGGGAAATAAAAACAGAAATCTTTATTGAAGTCTTGTATTTTTCCTTCTTCCCCTGCATAATGTTTCATCCCTTATTACCCAAATTCCTCCTTAGACAAGAACAGAGAATGTGTTATGATCAAAATATTCGATCTTGAGATTTTGACGAATTTCCACAATTCAGACCACCCCTGAATTCGAAAAGTACTTTTTTAACATTATGTCTGTCTATCTGTAAACTCAATAAACTTTAGCTATACATTTTATATATGAATTAACTACCGAATTTGTAGATTTCCACCAAATTTGGAAATCTATGTTTAGGGAATCTTTCTACCTGGTTATTCATATTCAAGTAAATTTTTTAACTTAAAAACGTAAAAAGCTAGAAAAATAAAATTTCATGTACAGGTTTAGAATCTAAAATGTAGTTTTGAAATAAATTTTGAACACAATCTATTGACTGTCTTTTAGCCCACACTCTCGCATGCCCATAAACACAGTAACTCCTAAACACATTGATTTAAATTTTTGAAACTCGGTAAGTAATCTTGTCACTACAATTATAGTTCCGAGTCAAATTTTAGTTACAATCGGTCTGGTTAAAATGCCTATAGAATACATATTCCAATGATAGATTAAGAAAAAATATTAGATTCACTCCAAAAATCTTTATTTCGTAACTAAAGTAACTTCCGTATGTGGTATACAAGTTTTTGTAAAAGTTTTGGTGAGAAAAGAAGAAAAAAAAATTTATTTAAACTCACGTCTGTGTATATTATAAAGAGAAAAAAACCCCCCGTTTAAATACATAATCGCAATGCTATTATTAAAGACAGCTACTTTATACAGCTACTTATACTAATTTTCCAACATATTAACGTCGATCTTTTTCGTGCATTTTATTTAATAACGGGAAAAGCTATTGAATATTATTGCAACAAAAATTGATAACAGGTTAGAAATTTTTTTAACGAATGAATAACATTTCAGATGGTACATTAATTTAAGGCTGAATGTAAATACGTACAAGTTTATTAAATATAAGGAAACCTGATATGAAATAAAAATTAGTTTCACATATATGCAACCAAAAAACTATTGATTGCAAGAATTAATGGTTTATATCTTATCTTTGATAATTAAAAAAAAAAACGCTCTTTTTTTATTTTATTTCCGTGAAATCTGAAGTTCGAGAATGAGAAACCAAATCAAATGTTAAAAAGCAAACTAACTCTCTATCAGCGAACTTTAAAGCAAACATATTTGATTCCTCCCTTTTTTTCCTTCCATATGTTTGCATATTGTTAAGTAGTATACAAAGTGCCCGATATGTCCAGGTAAATAAATTTAATTTGCTGCAAATCCAATGGCCAAAAAATATTTGAAGTAAATACCTTACAAAGGAGAGAATCTTTGATCCTCTTCAAGTGTTTTTTTTTCTTTTTTCTGATATGTACCCATTTAGTAAAAACCTTACTAAAAACTTGCAACGGGGCCTTATAGGTTCTGGGATATTTCTGCCGTGCTTCAGAACACAATATTTGCTTTGATAATTTATACAGCAGGGATGGTCCCCAACCGTTTATATTGGCGGTCCTAGAATAAATACTTGTGAGAGCGAATGTGAGAGATGAGCTGAGGGAGCGGTTTGCTATTGTATTGGAACTTTAGTCTCTCTTTGTAAGTTCCCCCAAAGCCCGCATTTCGCGCCTACTGTCGCACACAAAAGACTTTTCCTTCGAGTACAGAAGTTTGCAAAATGGCAACATGCCCTTCTTCCCTCCCGCCCCATCGATTTCTAAGAGGCTTTTCACAAAGTGTCTTGTATACTATTCAAACATTGGGAGAGAGTATCAGATTTCATTGAGAGTCTATTGGTTTCTCTTGAAAGGACCATTTACAAATAGCTCTCTTTGCCCTTACAAATACAAAATGAAATCACTCTTCTGTGCTTAAATCCCAAGTGTATTTGTTTATTTAACTCGAGAGAAAGGGATGCTATCCAAGTAGCAATTTTATCGATCCTCTTGGTAGAAAATGGATCTGCTATGGCTAACAGTTTGAAGAAGCAACCAAATGTAGATATTGTTAATAAATTTAAGTTTTCGATAAATATTTATGTAGGCGTAAAGCAGTGATCTACAAATATTTGGAAGCTGTGTTGATAATATCATACAATAACCAAATGCAAATATTTTTGTCAAGTACTGGTGTACAAATTTCAACACTTATTTGTGGCAGACTTCAACAACTGACGTTATTAAAAGCATATTAAAGTTAGTTGTTATAACCAAATACAGTTTCAAAATTTTAATGATGAATTAAAGTATAGAAATTTATTATATATGTAAGTGGTAGACTTCAGAAGTAATAAATGTAGACAACTGCAAATAAATTTTAACTTATCTAATCACATATAATTTTTCTGCCCTTTATTTAAAGTCAGGGATAATATATATTAGCGATTCTCAAAACAATATTATATATATATAATAGAGAGAGAGAGAGAGAATTAATGACAAATTCGGATGTAAAAAAATTCTCAAAATTCATATTCAAAAAAAAATACTTGCCTGTTCTTCACCCACCAAGAGACTATTTTATATTTATTCCTTTTATTCCAACTTTCTAGCGGACTTGAATTTTCTATAGAAAATAAAGGTAATTTACTTCTTGCACTATGACAAGTTCATCGAATTGTTAAATTTTTAGAATTTAAAATTGTAATTAAGGGAAAGTACGTAATTAAAAGCTCTAATATCATTTAGAAAACTTCAATACCTCAATTATCCCTTCTGTTATTATAAGAATAGTAATGACAATATATATCCTAACTGGGATATGCCATCTAATTATAATGTTAAATAAATTCCTAACGCAAGAGGTTAATATAACAAATTTGAAGAAAAGCTTTGTTTGAAAATTGTGCGAGCATAGTAAAATTTTGAAAAATAATTATTTTTAACGTAATTTATTTTTATATATTTATTATTTAAAATCTTGAACTACTATTATCCTTCCCCCCCCCTTCCTATCTCTAATACATTTGCTTTCACCACTCTGAGAAAAGATGCTCCAACAAAATTAAGAAAAAAAAAAGTATTTTAATCTTCAAATAAAGCTATAGCCGTTTTTCTGATGGTTACTTAAACATAGTTCTTATTTAGTCAGAGCATTTTTCGTTCAATTAGTAGTATTTTTTTCATTCAACATACCAATAGTTGGTACTTCAAAAAATATTTCTAAATGTAAAACATAGGTCTTAAGCGATTAAATGTAATAGTCTATAATATTTTCAAATACAACTTTCGTAAGTAATGCTAAAAAAGTGAAGAATTTCCAGTATTTCACTAATTGCTGCAACACTGCAAAACATGGTATTAGAAAAATATTATCGTTGTCTACGGTGCCATTCAAAAATATTCTGTAGGCTATAAGACATTTCATAAAAACACGCCAATTATTTGGCATTAAAATCATATTTTTATCTTAGCCCTTATGTATATTAACTAATGTTGCATTTGTATTCAAGATTTCATTAATTGGTAGCACCATGTGGTAACCAAGTTACTTCGTTTAACACTAGCTTAAATTTACGTCAGTCGAATAAATTTGTACGTAAAGTGATTTATAGCTTTACGAGTTCTTGGTTTTGAGTTTCCTGGTAATTTCTGCGGAACCCCTTACATTCGTTTCCCATGCTTCCGCCCCACGCTCTATTGTTGTGATGAAGTGCCCCCTGCGTTCACACGAAACATCCTTATCGGAACATTTGAGGGGACAGACTGGGGAAGGGAGGAGAGGGAGCTAAACCACAAACTTACCCTAGAGGGAGTCGATGCGAATGATTGAAAAATTGCGACATAATGAATCCTAATAGGGCTACCTGATGCGATATCTCAGTGATTACGGTAAAGTGATATCACGGGTAATTCAAAGCTAGTGCTAACGAAACAGGACAGCTACCACGAGCGTTTCCTCACCCTGGAGACCCCCTGTTACGTGACATATCAACTTTTTTTACTTGGGTCGAATTTAAAAGTGCTCTTTGCTGAAATGTTGTGAGGATTCTTTTCAGGACAGAGAGGAACTGAAAGTTTTCCAAGAATTATTGAGTATGCTATAAAACAAAAAAGATTTTTTTTAAAGTTTAAGTTAGGGGAGCTCAGTAAGAAAAATTTCGATTACAGAATTCAATCTTCCGCTGGGTGTATTTAAAGATAGAAGATCGAATTCGTAATATAAAAATTGTTCTGTAATAAAATGACTTGAGTAATTTCATCATTTAAAAAATTCCCGTATATGTTGCATTATTTCAGATTTTGTTAACATTTGAGTAGTTAAACTTGTGAAAAATTCAAGTATCTTTTCTAATTTATTTTATTCTATACTAGCCACCTTTGGCGACCAGCTGGTTCGCCATGAGTAATGCATTCTAAAATTTTCAATTAAGTCACATATTCATTAGCCTTGAAGTAATTCCGGGCATTGATTGACCTGAAATTAAAAATGTTTTTTTCAGTGATGCTGCCAAAATATTAAATGTTTTTTTAAAGAAAGCGAAAAAGGAAAAAAAAATTATTGAATAAAGGATTTAAATGCTGCAAACGATTATAGAAACCTTGGCTTTGCATTTATTTTTTAGAAATTATCACATTTTATAAAGGAAAAAAATATTGAATTAATGATACAGATATTACAAACGATTATAGAAATATGCCATTAAATCGGGATTTCAATGCATATCCTGTCTAAATTCAATCAGGTTTATCATAAATAAAGAAGATTTGTTGAATAAATTATTTAGACATTGCAAACGATTATAGAAACCTTTGCGTTGCATTTATTTTTTTAGAAAATACCACATTTTATGTTTCTTTTATTTTATCCAGTCACTTTTATTTTATCCAGTCAGTCCACGCTAAAAGTATCATTTCTTTAGACTTGATTTACGATGATAGTTTTTTAAAATTATTATTTGAACTTCCGTCATTGTTTTCTTTTATTTTATCCAGTCACGTGCTCAAAAAAAACATGGTCAAAATATTTCTTTAAAAATTCATTAAAAATAGAGGCTTAAGTTATACATTAAAACTTTGACACCATTAGAAAGCTAATTTTTTAATCTTTAAATGGATGTAAAAATCATGTTTGTGCAATAATATTTTCGGAAGTTATAGTGGAAAAACGTCGAAATATCGTTTAAATTTTAATTAATTCAAATTCTAATTAAAAATTCGAAAAAAGGGCTCCAAGTTGCACATTCCCAACCTCCAAGGTATTCATGTACCAAGTTTGGTAGCTGTAGGTCCAACGGTCTGACCTGTAGAGCGCCAACACACACACACACACACACACACACACACACACACACACACACACACACACACACACACACACACACACATTGAGCTTTATTATAAGTATAGATTTAGTCTACAAACGAGATGATAATATATTACAGCTTGTAACATATTATGTTCGCATTTGTAAAGAAATAAAATCATTGTTCAAAGGAATGATACTTGCAGTAAGTTAAATGACATAAAGTTTCTTGTGAAGTTTCTTTTATTTGTAATGATGTAGAATATAATTAATATAAGTATATAACACTTAGTTATTTTCATACCATGTTATCTTTCTTTTCAAAAAAGGATGAAGAATTTTTTAGGTGTTTATTTACATTATCATTCTAGAAAATTTCAGAATTCATTCATTATTCTACTCATTGTCATTGTTTCCGAATATGCTGTTGTATCCATTCGCATGAATATTTTCAAATATTTTTGTATCCAGATCTCTTTATAAAATTAAATATTTGAATGAGAATTCCTTCACCCAAGAAATAATGTAAATAATGCGTTAAAAATGTCATGCAATATGCACTCTCACTACAGCCTACAGAAATTCTGTGGTCTGGTAATAAACTTTTTTAAAGCCTCGTTTCAAGAGGTTAATTTAGATTTTGTCCTGTCCATACACGAAAGGTTAATCTAGCACATCTATTCATCCTAGCTTCATCTCCTTTTGCTTTGCCACTGCAATGTATTAATTTTTTGAACCATAAATCATATTAAATTTGTGAAGTATGATGCGTAACGGGTGGATTTAAAAATAGAAACTATTACACTTTTAAGCAAACTTAATAAACCAATCAAGTTCGTTGTGATAAAAATTGTTTTAATATTCAGTAGATAGATGCGTGCTTAGTACTTCCGAAAATGATGCTTTATTCGGGGCTGTCTGTTATAAGAAGGATCAATTGTCCTACTTGGCATTCACCAGAGAGCGGCTCTCTTATTATCTATCAACAGTAGCTGCGGTTGTGTTCTGAAACAATGGACGGGAGATGCTCGTTATTGGATAACAATCATACACAGTGCAATAGAGAAAGTATTTACCAAATGTCCCTCATAAACCTCACTTTTTCTTTCACCACTGTACATTCATTATCAAATCTATTAGTACTTTATTCCAATTTTGTATACCACGATCTGTGTTTTATCACTATCATTAATCAATACGGGTTATGTAAAGAAGCACTTTGAAATGTTAAGTACCGCGTTTAATCTTGTATATTCCTGTTGCGTTTTCTAAGCTTCTTGTTGAATTGTCAATAAATTGAAGAGCTGAGGTCTATTACTTTGATATTCAATCAATCATAATTGCGCATAAATTTTCACTTCTGTCTATATTATTGTTTAAAGTATGTATGTGAGGACATTTAAAGAATTTCTGCAGGAATGATGTAATAGTTTACTCTTTAACTTTTTCCAAAATTTTAAAAGCAGGATAAAACTCTGAATACTTCGGGGAGGGGGTGAAGAGATTAACAAATTTTGTAAAAGAAATTTTCATTCATTTCGTTACAAAATAATTTAAATTAACAAAGAAAATTCCAAATATATTCGATTTTATAAGTTATTAAAATCCATAATCTAAAAAACAAATCTCATATTTCGCACTCTTACGCAAATAATTGAGTTATCAGTTCAGAGAAATGGAAAATTGCTACTGTGTGATCTAAATTGCAATAAACGTTACGTTGTTTTACGATCATCTTATTTTCATTATTCTGACTTTTTGACTTTGTAAAATGACAAATATGAGAACACGTATCTCAAAATTATTGTTTACAACATTCTGAACAGGGAATTGAAATCTTTTGTCTTTCCATCCTTAATTCAATCGAAATTTTCCTTTATAGACAGGATACTGTATCTTCCTTAATAAAGTTTACAAGGTCTTGGGCAATCATTTTGAATACTAATTTTAAGTGAAAACAATATAGTCTGATTGTCTCAAAAGTTTAAATATTTTTTTTTTGAAATGAAAGTTGATTCCAATTTTCTTGATTCGTTTATAAATGAGCTCTACTTTTAGCAGACTATTCAAATTTATTAAAAAAACTGATGATAGCCTTAAGAGAGTGGTATGCTATTTCTTATGTTCATTTTTAGCTTGGAAAGACCAGCTACACTCCCACAATTCCATGCAAAGTAGACATTTTCTGTAATATTTTGTGTGCTTCCATTCATTTAAAAGCTCAGGCAGAATCACTTTCAGTTTTTTTCCTGGTCTTCTTTTGTGCTGTCTTCCTAGCAATTCTTATAATTTTTTAATGCTTGATTTATCTTTTTACATTTTTTTTATTTATTTACACTTCTGCAGGAACTCTTTTAACTGGAGCTTTAATTATTAATTATTATAGCCACATCAGTTGAATTTCCAACAATGACCAAAAGTAAATTCAGCCTCTCTTTTATTTTAAAACGAATGTCCTCAACACTCGAAGGGGAGAGAGAAAAAAACTCTTCGAAAAAAATTAACTATATATTTAGAGTTATCGATACTTTCACTATTAGTGTAAGTATCGATAACTCTAAATTAATGCAAGCAAAATCTAAATATAATGCAAGCAAAATATATTCAAGGATGTGTTTATATTTCAACCGTGTTTCGATCATTGTTGCTTATGACACTCGTTCAGTTATTTGTGAAAATTCTAATAACACATAATCGAAAAATCTTGGTATCTCCATCCATTGAACGCATATATCGTAGTAAACAACAATAATCGAAGATCCCGTGCTGCAATAATCCCTTAAGATTAGCTACAACTTTATAAAATCTGCAAGAAGACACAATTTTGGAAACAACGTTGATTCACGTTCATTCAAAATCTGGCTCGGGTTGGTTGAATCGAATTTTTACTCATACACATTATGTATTTCTGTTTCATTATGTGAGCTCATATTCTCGATTTCATTGAAAGACTATTGGTTTTCCAAATTCATCTTTCATAATTGACTTCTCGTCCCAAACTATCCTTTCGGCATAGAAAACTCAAGTTGATTTTCAAATTCCAACATCTCACGGTCATTGACTTTCCAAGATTTTGTCTTTTCCTTCTTCTGACCCCCCCCCTCCTTTTTTTTCTAGCTTTCTTTTTACTTGCATCTGCTTCTTTCCTATCCCTCTCTGGAAGATAAGAATTATGGGTAGGTCAACATCTCATGTCTCCATGGTCCGTTGCTTTTCTCCCACACTTAGAAAAGTCACACCTAAAAGTACTCGGGGAAAAGGAACGGGCCACAAGACACGTACATGGATAGACTGTTGTAAGTATTCAAACAAGCTTACACACGATGAAAGTTATTTTAAACTTTGAAAACACACACACAAGTCTTTCGCCTAGAAAGAAAAACGAAATAAAAGATATCCAATATTATTAAACTGGACGTTGAACGGATAATCTCCTAAAGGAGGAAATCATTTGTGCCCGTTGTGAAAACTATTTTGAATAGAGTTTCTAAGTGTGAATTTGCAATTAATATTTAAAAAAATACACAGATGGATTTGAAAATATATTTCCAGAGGAAAAGTTTTATAAGCAGATTACAAGACAACTTTTGTTTTCTACGATAATGCATTTTTTTAATAACATTTCACAACACAGTTTTCAACAATAATCATGATGTTAATCGATACTTTAAATTGCAAAATAAAAAAAAAAAAAAAAACATGTTTAGAAAACTGAAAACATAAAATTCTACTTTTTAAAAAAACTGTCATAGAATTTTCAGACAAATGAGATTTGTGCTTATATTGCTTTTGGGGAACTCAATTATTTTTACATGATACAATTGACACATTTTCGAAAAACTTGTTGTGGATTGACTTAATTACAAGCTAAAACTCGAATTAGTTCCAGAAAATACATTTAAAGAATTCGGACTCTCAATCATATTTTGAAAAAAAAACATTTATCTGCTTCAGCTTTGAACGGAATCAAAACATTCAGTTGACAAGAATCGAACTAGAAAGGCTACGGCTTAGTGCAAGCAAACAAATTATTTCGAAGGTTTTCTTATTCGGGCATAAATCCCACTTAGAATCCCCCAAACAGAAAGAATTGTTGAGATCGGTCTTTGGTGCTTTGAAGTTTCATCCAGAGAAGGTAGGGGCGTTGTAAATTTGCCTACTGAACTGGAATTCAGTAAATTTATCGCCTCTTAGGTATCCGCAGAGTCGTTTTTGCAAGCCCTTCGCGTCACATTGTCTTCCCCAGAAACTCTGACCTCATCTATATGCGGCAGAAAAAGAGGCAACTGCACCAAAACACGCAAACGTTCGGGTAATGCGAGTAATAAGGGTGGGAGGGACCGTTGCAAATACTTGTGTGTTGTCAAGCGCGAGCATTGTTTTCTCCAAGACCTCGAAAGGAGCAAGGAACTATTGTTCGAGTATGTCAGCTTTTGTGGAAAATACTTGTCACATAAAACAAGGAGTAAAGATTATTTATAATTCGGTATATTTTTTGTCGAAAATTCTGTTAAAAAACAAAAGACGATTGTCCCTATAACGTGTGACATTTGTATGGGTATTAAAAATTGGAGGAAGGGAGTGGGGTTCTTGGAAAACTGTGGTTCGTGGTGGAAGTCTTCTTCCCCGATTGTCTTGTAGGACTAAGCATTTGCAGGATAAATCATTTGTTGTATTGTGTGGAGGAGGGGCTGAGAATCATTTTACGAGGGCTTTTCTGTTTTATTTTCAGAAATATCGCTTCAGTCGTTCACTTCTTAACGTATACCGCTCTGTTAGGAAACTTCTTCCTCCATCTAATAAGTCTGGACTTTGACTCGGAGCCATTTCCAAAAAAATGTTTTCTCGCTGCTTCGATAGACAGGTATTTTAAATGTATTTTTCAGCCATAGAAGGGTAAATAAAAAATCTAATTCCATAAAAGTTGTCGTATTCGAATCGCTAGACAAAAAGGCTTTTGAATGATATGTTGTTTTTAAACGTTTCTGGGTGCCTTTTAATAGCATCGTTCTAAAAATTGCCCAATATATTGTAATCGTATAGAGAGAAGAAAAACAGCACTTGCTTAGACATTCTGGTTGACCAGGGTATTGAAAAGCACGAATAATGCTCTTTTACGGTAGATATAAGCTCATTCATATTCTCCCAGTGGATTAATAATCATAAAGGATAAAGTAAAGGGAAGACAACGATTTGTAGTCTTGCAGATTCAAATGTTTTTAACAGTTGAAAAAAACATGTTTTTAAATTATACATTTTCAAAAGAACATTAAAAGAATGAATAGAACTCTGTTCGAGAATATTTCTCGTATCGCATGCTAATGTTCGACTTCTAAACAGTGAGAAAGAAGTTTACGAAAGTGATTAAGATTTTTCTATGGATTCCAAGTATCTAGATATTGGAGTTGCACACCTTGTTTTAGGAAAGTTGAAAGTAAATCATTTATTTTTGGGGTCATTAATTTTTAACAATGAAATCGCTTCTATCAATCATTTTGACAATCAATCAAGAGAAATTATTTCTTAAAGGAACTTTCAGCCTTAAATGACTAAATGATACATTCTAAATAATTTCTAATATTTATCTACCAGTGGACAGCTATAGAGTTTAATAGCTAAACTTAGAATAAATGTTCTTTAGTTCAAGAAACCTGTAATTTAAGAAAGGTATAATGAGCAAATCAGTTAAAAATTTAATGGTTTTTTGAAACTTCGCTACGAAATCTGTTCACGATATGTATATAAATCTCAGTTAATTCTTTAATGAGTACCAAATTCTTTATTCTCAGTTAATTCTTTAATCAAACACATAAACGATAATTTAACCCATTTGTATTTTCCGATAAGAATATAACGTGGCACTCCATTACAGAATATAATGTGGCATACATGTTACAGAATACGGGCCTCTCCCTCTATTTCCCATGAAAGGTATGACATTTAAGTTAAAAAAGGTAATTAATTTAATAACCAAAAAATTGGTGGAAAATTTGGATGCAAATCTTCGATTTTTCTTTACAGATTATTAGATTCGGTCATCTTAACACTAATTAATGTAGTCCAATTGTGGGTTCATTACCCATTGTACCAAAGGACTTTTCAAAATGGAAAACTTGAACCTTAAACCTAATGGAACTGAAACCTTCTTATTTAAGAAAACTGTAAAAACTCCGTTTGCTAAATGACAGAAATTATATTAGCCTTATTAAATGATTGCAGCAAATTCAGTTCTCAACAGCTAATAATTTAACTTCAAGACGAATCACCGACATACGAAAATGAGTGAATGATTAGTAATTTCTAAAGCTTCTTTCGTAGCTCAAAAATAATATCAATGAGAGAAAAATAAATTTTCTCACATTTTATCCTCTTTGTTAGCCGTTGAGTCAAATTTGAGTCCATGTGGCCAATATAAGAATTGTAAAAAAATTTTGCATTTTTTTCTCATTCCGTGATTTGCCTCAAGATATTGGTGAGGATATCGATAGAAGGGCTGGAATCTATCTAAAAGTTTTCTGCAAGCCGCATTTTTGCATATGTGCGAGCGAAATGAACTGTCGGCTTTTTGATTGGAATGAAAGCCCCAGTTTCCACGGCTGCGGAAGGGATGGTTGTCGGGCATCACTTGTTACTCGCACGGTCCAAAATTCCAAATTTTCCGTTCAATTTCACCAGGAGATTACTTTGATTACCCTTCTGCCTTTCCGTATACAACCGTGTAGCTGACGACAGTTTGTTGTGACTCGAATTGCCTACAAAACAGATTTGCGGATAATGACTCCATCCATAACATAGTAACGGGGAAAAATGGCATTCAAATAAAACAGCAGAAAGATAAAAATAAAAAAAGAAAGATTCTTGAAATTGCTTGAAGCAATTTCCCATGAGTTTACCAATTTCTCTCGTTTGCATCTGCGATGGAGATAGTAGTCGAAAAGTATCTTTGTTTTATTGTTGTATCCTTGCTAAGAGTAGTGTGGGAAATATTTTTTGATTTCCCCGCTTCCTACAGGCAGTGATGGGGCTAGTTTATTTTAGTCAATGAAGCGTTTCAATTTTCCCCGTGCATTGGACTTGACGGTGAATATCGGTCTATATATTCAGAGGTATCGAAAGAAAAGCAAGTAGATCTCTACGGGAGTTAGATCCGGAAAGTCAGAGACAGAGAATACAAGGAAGCAGAAGCGGCCGCTCCTACTCTTTTAAAAATACATCATAGCAGAAAAAAAGAAAGTTGTCTTTTAAAATGCAGATTATTAAATGGGTTGAGATTTTTGTTAGATTGTTCAAAAATCTGAATGGATTTTCAGAAAAGATAAAAAAAAAAAAAAAGTAAGAGGAAAAACTGTAACTAGCTGGGAAGTTAAATGCTCATCTTTCTTATTATTGTTAAATTTTAGAATTTTTCGATCTTGAATATATAATAAATATATCTATAAAAATACTTATTGCCCGAATTTTTAAATTTTATTTCTTACCATTTTATAAATAGAAGAAACTACTTCTTATACTGAAATTCAACAAAAGTAATCCTTTTCGAATGCATGGTACCGACAAGACTTTTTACAATAACTTACTTAAGCCATATTTTAAGACCTCGCATAGGGTCAGTAAAATTTTAAAATGTCATACTACAGTAAAATTCAAGTAAATTATAATGGTGAAATAATTTTTTTTAAAAAAATTATCATATTATTCACATTCTTTTTTATTAAATATGTTTCATTTGTTGGTTTTGTTTTAATTTATGTATCAATATTTGTAGGAGGCTGCAACAATTTTTATTTATTGAAGTCATAAGATTGAAAAATTCTAGAAATTCAATAAAGACTATGTTTAAATGAAATTTTTATGATATATATACTAATAACACTTCTTTGCGAATGATAAAATTCTATTCAAGTGGGGGTTTTGTTGCAGAACAACAACAACAACAGCAAAAAAAACACCCTTAAATTCGGATTGCACAGTTTCTTTTAAGTAAAATTTTTGCTTATAGATAATTATTTGTGTATGTCTATCAAATAATTAATTTATACTATTAATTCTAAGCTTTGATTAAACATTCAGCAAATACTTCTAAATAATTATTTAAATCATGCAGTTAAAAAGCTATAAATTAGCTCTTTAAATTAAAATTTTAGTGGAGAAGGGTCACCACCAGGTTCTGGTAACAGAAAGTCTCAAAATGTAATCCTTTTGAATTTATTATACAATTCAATAATTTTGAATATTATAATTTTCAACACTATATTTTCATAGTTCTAAAATTCAAATTATTTATTAAATCTGTTTGATTCTGATTCATTCTAAATATTGCTAAAAACATGATTTCATGCAAGTTAGAGCGATTGCACAAAGTATTTAAAACCGAAATTTTGAATACTGAATATCATTTGAAGTCTGATGTGTTTTCTAGAAGATAGTTTTGTTGTTGTTGTTACTTATGGCACTTTACAAGCCCGCTGACAGATATTGTTGGCGATTTAAGCCGAAATAAGCGTCTCTTCTTTTTTTTTTGAGCTGCGCCAACTAGGGCCAAAAGTAAGACCTAGCTACTTCATGCTTCACATTCACTTGCACAATCCCTTTTTACATTCACACAACTCACAGATGGAACACAGAAAAACCATGCCCTAACCCGGAAGACAGTTCTGTAGTAAGACTGACGTCGGAATATAGTAATTTTTCGCACCTTTTATGATATTTGACCTTCAAAAGTTAAATAAAAGAATAATATTTTGTCATTGTATAGCCTTTCTCTGAACAGAAGACATAAACATCCCTTTCATTCTTTCCACAATACCCCTGAAAGTAAGTTTCTAAAAGAGAATAGAGCACGATTTTTGAGCTCTGCTTGATCATAACATAATACTAAAACTAACTACATAATTATTTTGAATTAAATTATTTATGAGTAATTACTGTTTTATCTACGACTTTTATTTATCTTTAAATGTTTTTCATTTGAAAAAAGTTTGAAAATGAAAAAAAAAAAAAAAAAAAAAAAAAGAAAATTTCGCTTTACGGAGAAATCGGGAAATGCTAATGCTCCGTGGTTTACTGCCCTAGTTTGTAAGTGGTACTTCTAGGGAGTGTGCCGGAAAGAAAACCGCACCTGTGACGTTGAGGTTGATCAGGAATCAAAAAATCCTGGTGGTTTTTTCTGTATTTGGCCAATGTAAAATCTGGCGTCATGAATATATAGCAAAATGCATCTCATGTATTTATTTATTTATTTTTTGTTCACGTATCGAATAAAGTTTTGGAATCATCAAAAAACAAAGTAAAGGTTTTTAATCTTTAAATGCTTTGAGGTCAGCATTCTCTTTGTGGAAGAATTTAAATGTTGGGATCGAGCGACGGCTCCTTCAAAGTCCACCAAATATACATATATGTATTAAATTAATTTTAATTTTCTCGCATTTATATCTAATGTCAATTTTGGGTATCGTTCCCGAAATGTTTGAAAACATCATAGCTGTAGCTGGCTTAATAAACCTAATTAAAAAACTAATTGACAAGATTTTCTCTACTTGTAACGACAAAGCAGGACATAAATCTAACTGACAAACACTTAAGTAAACTATGCCTTAAAAATATTTAGTAAAAAAAGTAATAAATTTGTAATAAGAAGGAAAAGGAGATTATTTTGTCATGAGTGATTGACAAAAAATTTCAGTATATATTATAAGAGTTTATCAAATACAGACGCTCTGCGTTCAACGAATTACGTTTCAAATTAAAATGGATTTAAGCCTGAATAGACATTAAATCTTGAATTGACTCCAAAACATCCATCAATCAAATAATTTTATGCAGAGAATGAGATTGAAAGCAATTTTATTCATAATTTCTAATCTTATTTTTATTAATCAAAAGATATTTTACTTAATAACATAACCTACTTTTTTAAAAAATTATTTTTCAGAAATCTTTTACATTTACGGTTTATCCAACTTTTAGAAGAATCAGTACATAAAAAAAACCATAAGAATGTTTTTAAAAATAAGAAGAAAAAAAAATGATTCTAAAGGCCTTTCAAAATGTTTTTCGATCGATGTCAAAATCATTGTTTCTACCCCCTACATAATATATTCTTACATCGAGCCACCTGCCTAGCAGCTTTTTACATACATTACTTCTTTTATAGTTTGTAATATGAATTTTTTAATAAATAGTTATCATATTTTATAAGAATAATTAGTTAAAAAGAGTTTTTTTTTTTTTTTTTTTTTTGCATACAAAACTAAGATATTTCTAAATTCTTTCTAATTCTAAATCATATTAAAAATTGACTTTTTCTAAGCTCTAAATGGTATATTCAATAACTTTTCATGCTTATGTGATTTCCAGAAACAAATTATCATTTATTTTATATATATATATCTGATATGAGAGGAAACCCAGAAGATTATAGGAAGTCAGTTCTCTCATTTGACTTTAGCTTTAATTCAAGAGCAAAAAATAAAACTGCGTATATTTTATGATGTATATATTGCATAAATATTTAAATGACCGAAAGCAGTCAAGTTTCAATGAATAGACTACTGCTTTTATAGCTGTAATATTAT
>JAPMOQ010023642.1:2889554-2975740 GCA_026543055.1 Argiope trifasciata
ATATAATTTATGGATTTTCTAAAAAATAGCTTGGAATTTTAGACGTCATACATATTTATCACAAACAGTTTTAAAATCATCTTCGACAGGCAGTACAAAAAACTTCGAATAATTTAATATCCAAGCGCGTTTAGCATTTCATTTAGAAGCTAATTTAATGTTTTCAGTGACATTTTGACATTACGAAGAACCGTAGTCACTTACGGTTTCTATGAAAAATTACCAAATCTTTGTACAATGGTACTCAAACAAGATAGGTACTTCAACAAGATAAAACACCTTTCATATTTTTTAATTTACTAAAAAGACATCTCTCTGCCCCATCATTCAAAAAAAAAAAAAAAAAAAAAACTCTTCAATGTTGTCAGGTTCCAACGACTCATCTCCAATTTCTTTTAGTTCATTGTATCCCCACATTCGCTCTGCCTTGCGGACTTTCCAACAATGGACAGCGTCACCCTAGAAATGAATTGCTTGATATAGTCCTCAAACTGCAGATGAAAAAAGATTTTTTTTAATGGATGTTTTTATCTTCCGGAGACAAAACGTAGCCTCAATAAGCAGCCGCGTCTATACAAACTGCTTGATACAGTTCTCAAACTTAATGAAGAAGAGACACAATTAACTGACGTTCTTGTCCTGAACCAGTAAATGGAAACATCCCCAGGCGACGGCTCTTGGGCTCTTCTCATCGGACTTTTTTTCCTTTTCGTTTTCTATCTTTTTTTTTCTGTTTCTGTTTCTCCTCTCTTTCCCCCCCCCCATACATTTAGTGTATCCCTCGATCCAAATCCACCACGCAAGTTCCCCATCCAGTGACAGCCGAAACAATAGGATATTTGAAATAGTAGCATATTTCTTTTCTCTTCCTCCGAAAGCCAAAAGTCGGGAAGGTGAATCCCCCCTCCCCTTCTTCGAGTTCTTTATTTTGGACGAGATGTCGGTAAAAGGTGACCTCGCAGCTTCAGGTTGATGGACTTGGGGTTCCACAAGGACCTCTGGAACAAAGAATGACCTTTACTGTTTACCTACCGGCTAAGACTCAAACTTCTTCTAAGAGCGAGAAAAAAAAAAAAGATTTTCATTCTAGGATTAAGATCATCCTCTCCACCCCCATGCAAAAATATAACATTTGGGTGCTTATTCGGACCATATGAAATCTTCTATACTTCATGACTTGTATTAGAAATAACCAAGACTCAAAAAATAGAACAAAGGCGGAATCTTTAAGTGAGGGCAGTGTCTATTAAAGCAAATTTTTGCTAATCACATCAAAGGCAGAAGTTATGAAGCTTCCTAACTAGTGAGCCCTTCAGAGCAGAAATAAATGAATGAGTAAATAAATGAAGTTACTAGAGGCACATCTATACCTGGAAAAATTACATGCACTTTCGAGTATAGATCAGAAAGAAAACAAAATACGATGATCAATGAATAAAGAATGGCAAACAACATTATTATTAAATGGTTATTTTATAAATTTTAAACTATGTCCTAAATCAAAACCATTTTTTAAAAATCAAGCTTGCTATCTTGCCCCAAGGAATCCGTTTGTAACTACATCACTCATTATGAATGTTTTTATTTAAGTTCATCTATTTAATCCCATTTCGAAATGTGATGTACAGTTAAAGAAGACTATTTCAAGATATGGAAACCCTAATGTGACTAATTTTTTTTTGTTATTATTTATCAAACTTGGAACTTCAAAAGAATGAGGATTAATTCGTATTTTAAAAAAAACTGAGAGTTTTATAATATGCTGTCTCTCGCAATTCTATATATTCGAAATAATGATGGATCGCGATCATGCTCAAAATTCATAAATGCATTTCAATACAATTTTCGAAACCCAATTTGTCTGCTTCTTAATTTCTTCTAAATTGAAGCTTTTTTAAAAAAATTTCACAAAAAGAATTAGATGGATCAACAAAAGATTTTTAAACAACGCAGCTCTTAAAAAGAGTATAAGTAAGGAAGAATCATTTACTTAATTTTAATTGCTGACTAATAAAATAAACTTTGATTAAAAATAAATATTTATAAACTTTTAAATATTTTTCAAATTGATAATTAATGAACTTGCATTTTCTAATGGTTCATCTTATGGGATCTTTGAAATTCGTATATGTAACTTTAATTGGATTGAGATTTATAGTTTAAGAAACCCTTCTCTAAATTATAGCAAAAATAAGATATAAAAAAATCTTGATTTAAGTACTTAAATTATGAATAGTAAAGTGAGGTGGTGAAATATTGTGAATGAAATTAAGAAACAGAAAGCACGTATGTCGTTTTTTTTTTAATGTCTGGCTTTAACAACAAAATGGGAAAACGTAAGAATAATCTTCGATTCAAATAGTCTTGAGTCTCTGATCTGCCTGGGAATTGAATGCAGTTTAGTGAAGCCGCATGGCGGTTATTAAAATAGTACTTATTAATTTTCAATCATGGTTAAATGAAGTTGGCGATTCCAGCGCTCTCACCCACATACTTTTACAACGTACAGATGAATAAACATTTCACCTTGACCGATATAAAGTTAACTAATATAGTAAGACAGAGGAGGTTTCGTAGAAATTGGAGCTCGAACATGTGATCTTGCAGTCTCAAAGTCGAGATTCTGCTCACAAACTACCCAGGGTGCTAGGGCTACCACTGCATACTTGGCAGTGGCCCCGAGCCCCCACATTAGAGGGAGCCACCGAATCGAAGAATACTATAGACAAGCTCTATACATGGTCCTTCATCACTGAAGTAATGAAACAGAGGGGGCCCCCAAAGAAGTACTTGTCCCGGGCCCCAATTAGGCTAATTCGGGTCCTAAAACTACCATGATCCTCCAATAATTAAAAGTAATTCCTTAATTGTGATGATTTCTTGTATGGAGAACCATTTTTTTCTTATATATTTTCAAATTCAATCAAATTTTCTGAAACATTTTCCCCTGCATTAAGCAAACTTATGTGTTCATAAATTGCAGCTAATTAAACAAAGCATATATTTCATTTTTCATAACAGAATATTAATTTCAGATTTTCATAAAAGAAATTTAAGGAAGCTGATATCAACGCCATTTCTTCAATTATTTTTTGGGAATATTCTAAGTTTAACCAGAATGTAAACCATTTGTAATTGTATTCTTCAAATTAACTGGTAAATATCCATAAATATAAATGTGTTGAATCTTTTCTTATTTATTTCGTAGAAAAACTTGAATTTTTAATGCAGTTTTTCTTTATCTTGTACAATCTCGATGATTCACTACAAAATATTCTAATCAATAAATACTGAATAAATAGCAAATTAAGGGTCATAACACAGGCAGAGAAACATTAACTTATGGTCCTACCCATTTAATTTAAATAGTGTAAACATGATTTAAATTTTAATTATCTCTCTTGAGGCAAGGGATGACTGAAATTTATCGAGAATATTATGAGATTTATCGAGACTTACTTCAAATTAATGCAGCTTCGGCTGTCAGTTCATAATTTTTTCTTTCAAGTATGAGTTATATTTAAAACTGGTTTAATTAGTTTTTTTTTTTTTTTTCAAAAAAAAAAAAAAAAGTGATTGAAAAGATTATGCCTTAATCTCCATGGAAGACATTTTTTAAAATCCATTTTTTAAGAAAAATGTTTTAATTTTGAAATTAATTAATGGAATAAAAAAAGAAATAAAAGCTCCATTGGAAAGAATTTTCGGAGAAAATTATTATTACCGATAGTTGGATGTAGCTAGAAAAAAAAAATAATTTGTACTGTACATTCAAATAAAGTTGAAGCAATGTGAAATGAATTTTAAAAAAAAATGCGAGCTTTTTCAAGGGAGATTATAAAATACATTAAGTGCTTTCTTAAAGACCTTTTCTTGAAGTCCTTCTTCCCACTCATATTAATTTGTTTTAAAACTAGAATAAAGTATGAATTCTCAGATAAATAAATAGTATCACGTATTTTATTTTTAACCACCTTCTTTGGAATTTTATTGCCATGATCCTCGGCTTGCTTAATCTTCTTCTAGATGCCATTTAATTGTAACAGTCTGAAATGTCTTATATTTTCTATTTCCAGAGGACACTTCAAATATGTGGTTGATAAATTTCAGGTGTGATGATTGGTCTTGCCATCCTAGTGGGTATAGAAATGATATGGATTTAGTTATCGTTACCAATGATTGAAGATGCCTCCTGCTGGAGGGTTTGAACTGTGGCCGGCGATAGTCCCCACCTATACTATCAGGAAGTTTTGATTATTCAGCGTTTTCAGTATGCCTTAGAGTAGGTTGAAATAAACAATTCATTTGGAATAGACAAGACGCCGTTTTATAAGGCTGAGATTTTTTAAAAACTTATTCACCGTTGGGACAATTACCTCTTTCACTAGCCATGCATCGTATTTTTTTTATTATTATGTTCAAAATTATATATTACTTATTGATATTTCCTCATAACGCGCGTTTTGAAACCATGTTATTTGTAATTTGGAAGTTTTGGTGAAATTCGAGAGAAATTATTTCTATGCCAGTGTGCCGTAATTTAAATTATTTCTGAGTGAACTTGACAGTATATGTAATTCAATAAGACAACTGCATATGTTCTATATATTCTAGAGTTTTATAGAAAGACTGCACTTTATAAATTTTTTCTATATATTTTTGGTCCGCACCTCAATCAATTGATATTTTGCCTTCACCATATTCCCTCATTCTCCAGAATTAATGACAGAATAGAACAAATTCGGCGTCCTTAAGAGTCAAATTTTATAGTTTAGAGCTCTTTGTCTAACAGGCGCAGTCTCTTTCGTCAACTAATCATTCAAAGCAAACGATAGTGCCCATTTATTGAAGCATCTCAAATGTCTTCGTCAAATAATGTAATTAAGTAACGAAATAATATGACTTAGAGCAATTAAACAAGAGAGTCGCTTTACGAGTCCTCTTCAGGTTAATGCATCAGTGACTGACTGCAATCTAATCTTCATTAAAATATCCTCTTTCTCGCTCGAAATCCATTTAGGTAACGGTACACAGGTGGACAAGTATACGTCTCGTTTTTATAACCTTTCCCGTTGTCTTTAATCATTCTTGCCTGTTATTAAAAGACAAATGCAGTGGAGAAAGGAGGGGAGGGTCTTTTTATGCGAAGCGTTTTCAAGGCATTTAGTTTCTGGGAGCGCTTTCCTGAGTGGTCCGGATCGCCTTACTGCTCGGTTGGTGTCTTCCTGCTTTTTGCCCGGAAGGCGCGAAGATCCGGTAAATGGAGGGGTAGGAGAGTAGGATATAAAGAGCTTTTCCTGGTTGTGGGTGTAGACTTTACCCGGAAAAAGAAAAGGGCCGGACGACCACTTTATCCATCCGGTAAGCCGCCGCAGGGTAGAGCAGCAGTAAATTGGCCGGATTGGATTCGCTCTCCAGATCTTATGTTCTGAGAGAATGAGCACAAATTGCCGTATTTTCAACGCACTCACTTGCTGCCGACGTTTCTCAGAGATGTTCTGAGAAATATCAGAGCGGGGTGCGTTAAATAGTTAAATTGATCGTCAATTGTTCTGCACCATGTAACGTATTAGATGAAATATTAGAGAATTTACAATTGGCTATCAACATGATTCAAAGAGCAAAATAGAAATAAGCAGAATTTCATATTTAATAAAATTTGATAATAAACATATTTTTTTTAAAGATTCAAATTACAGTAGAAGTGAGGAGGAATGCATAGATGTTTTGGTTTTGAAATTTTATTCCGGGTAATGACCGAAGATAATTTCTACGCATTAAATTAAAACAGTAGCTCTTGATTTTTTTTTCTATCGTTGAATATATTTGAATTTTTTCAAGAAGTTTTATGAATTGCTTTTGAAATGTTAACAACTTGTAGAATATATTTTAATGTAAAATTTAGAATATGTGAAAACGAGTTTAATAAGAAAATTTTTAAACTGAAACAACAAATTATAGACTGTATTTCTTGTTACTTATGTTTTAAAATAAATGTATTAATAGTGGTTATCAAATATGTTACAAAACTTAAATCATTATTAATAACAAACAGTATTTGCATTATTTTCCAAAAATGTCAATAATGCCTGTTTTATAAATCAATGATCAATTGAAATATTGTTAGTGAATTCGTCAAGTTTATTTTAAGGCTCATAATTTCTTAAAGATCTGCAAGAGCTCAAAAAATTCAAAGTTACAGGTCAATTATTGCTATTTAAAAACTATTTTTGCAATGATCTATCGCCGTCAGTGAAATATTTTAGTGTATTACTAAAAGTAAAAACTAAGAAACCATTATGTTCAACTCCTGAGAATGCCGAAGTTTTTTTGTACCAATGAAATTTTTCAATGAATCACTTATTGCTAAAAGATTTGTCTTTTAACACGGATATTTAATATTTTCTCTATCGCAGAAGAGTTACTTTCTAATACGAATATGAAGAGAAATTAGCTTAAATTCTGAACTGCGTATCTGAAAACGAATATTTAAAACTATACAATACAAGAACATACATTTGTTTCTAAGTTCAAAGACAATTAATAAATGCGCATTATTTCCGCATTTCACAAAATATTTTTCGGGAGAAAGATATGTAAAATATTTTACAAAGCCTTGACAAAAATCTGATAAAAATTCAATTGAAGGAAAATTTAAGAATTAGAAAGCTATCGGCGAATGAATAATTTATCAATAACTGACAATATGAGGAATCCTATTATTTATTAGTTATTATGAGGATAAATTCATACGTCAAAACATATTTTTAATAGTTTGACTAAGATAGTTTTGGATGATTTACATTGTTCTATAACTGAAAAAAAAAAAAAAAAGCTAAGAAATCAAAGGATTATGTTATTTTTATTTGTTTTTTTTACTCTTGATTCCTTTGTTTGCAGAATTGATTTGATTCATGCTCATGTGATACACATGAGACGCTTCGCGTCGGTTTCGTTTTCAAGTTTAGTCCTCGTTTGACTCTAGATACTAGATAAATGAAAGGCTGTTATATGATGTACAATTTTTATTTAAATAAACTTAAAAATCAATTGGAGGAACTTAATCAATCAAATATCTTGATTGATCTAATGCACCGAGTATTTTCTTGACAAATAAGAAATGCAGAATTTCTATTTCTATTTACAATTCTTTAATCTACAAAACAGAGTTCATTTGATACATGTCGAAAACTCCATACAAATTTTATTTTTTAATTTAATACTTGTCAAGTAAAAATAACGTATCGCTATATCCTAAAATAGCACGTAATTGAAAGCTAAATATTATGTTTAGTACCATTTATCCGGCAACTATGAACGTCATATGAATCGGATCTATAAAATATAGGTTTTTCATTGCGATTACTATAATTTTAATTGTAAAGTTGCATTTAAAAGGGGGGGGGGAGTAATTTATAAGGAATAAAGATAATTTTCATAAACTGTACAGCCAAAGTTTGGAGTGATTTAAGATTGGTTGTTTTTAAATGAAAAACCAAGTTTTTATTTATTATCTGTTTGGAGAATATGTATTTTGTTCAGGGGCCTATTATCTGATGAGACTCCTTCTTCAGTGTAGATCAATTAATTGTATTGGGCCTTAGCTGAAATTAGCAGAAGCATTTCTTTAATTCGTTATGTTACTACACATTCATTAAGCATGAATGAATACATTTGAATTATTTGGCCAAGAGCCAATCTTATAAGGACTGTGCTAAACAACTGATGAAATGTAGTTTATAAAACAATCAACAGATGTCAGCAATTATAAGCTTTTAAAGTTCATTGTAAATGTTGGTAAATTGTTTGTTTATAATTCAAGCAATTAAAATTCTTTTAAATGGTATGGTGATTAATTTAATATATATCGGATCTTCATATGTTTGATAATAATGAGGAGTTGGTCCCTTTTTGATGCAATACGAAGACTCCATTTTCCCCGTGAAGCATCTATGCAAGCCTCCCTGTACAAAAGAGCGCTACCATCCACTTTAGCAACAATTTGAAATCAGGCTTTGCGTAATGTAGCTCTGCATGCGTCCTTTTAGCCCTCAGGGCTCTGAGGTAGAGACCCACGGAGGGACAATAAAGAGAGTGGGGATGCAGCTCACTTCCTGTGGTTTAGTATTAAACTACCGCCGTTCGAATCTGCGGCATTTTAAGAGGACATATCAAATCGGAAGTTATCGGGAATTTGTTTTCGGGGCCTCTGGGCAAAAGAAGGCACTGAATAATAGATAGTAAACCTGAATTACTGTGCGTGAAAAAAATGCCTTCCCCTGCAACAGGATGATTCTTGGGTAAAAGATACTGTACGTGGAGAATCAACAGAAGTAATCCGAATTTTAAAGTTTGATGAAAGATTCTTATGTAAAAATCTTGAAAAGAAATACTTAAAAGGTTTATCAGGTTTAATTCTTTTGTATCTAGGAGTATCTCTTTCTGGGAGTTAATCCTAGAAAGAAGTAAAATGTTTTATCCTGTTATTTACAAACGAGGGCAGTTTTGAAGATACATAGAAATGCGAGAAAATGCATGTATTATTTCAATATAATTTTTTTTTCGTGTTTAAATAACC
Source organism: Argiope trifasciata (assembly GCA_026543055.1). NCBI lineage: Eukaryota > Metazoa > Arthropoda > Arachnida > Araneae > Araneidae > Argiope > Argiope trifasciata. The sequence goes on from JAPMOQ010023642.1 coordinate 2,898,133, forward strand.
ATTCAGTGCCTATTTTTCAGGAGAAGTGCTCAATCAAAGCTTTCATTTATAGGCTGTGTTTTCATTTTTAAATACTATGGTATAAGATTCCACTTCATATTTACATTCTTTTCTTATATTTACTTCAAAGAATATTTAAGGCAACATTTTTCCCCCGTTGATTACATTTTCATAATATGTTGTATAGAGTATTCGATTAAATAAATTTTAAAATTTGCTGAAACAAAAATGTAAAGCTCTTTACAGCAATCTTCGCTTTGTCATTTTACCTGTTTTTAATGCAGTTAATACTCCTCAAAGGCGTTTATAGTAATAATTTCAAAGATGTTAATCACACAAAGAATTCATTAAAATGATATTGTTATCTGAAAGTTTCAGATAAATTTTTAACTCTGAATAGAATTTGAAAATGTAGGAGCAATTATAATTTTAAATACTGAATAATATGTAACTTCTCAGTGGTGCTTTTAATGTCTATATATAAAAAATAATTTTTAAGATTTTATTCCTTAGAAAATTTCAAAGTAAGCTGTCACAAGTAAGATCACATCAATAGTATAATTTTTTTTAAATTAAATTTAAAGCGTGACATTTATAAATTTTCTGTATTAATATTTCAGTGATGATATTTATAAATATTTTTTGCTTATGTTCTCATTCGAATTTGAGGCAGGCCAATATAATAATCAGCCCTTATTCTTGAAATATATAAAGATGACTATACACGGCCGGAAGTGCCGCTAAACCACAAACTCCGCGTATTCAGCGGGTGTTTGCGGAATTGAAACCCAAAGCCACGACCCTCCGCCCACGATACTGACATTGCCACCGAAAGTGCTCTTTTCTTAAAATTTTTCAAACACCTTGGTTTGCACATCCTTTATTTTACCGGTAAAATATTGATGTATTCACGATGTGTTGTATTTTCCAACTAGAAAAATATTATGTTAATGTAACTTCGCCATTGCGGACTCTATATTACACAGACTTCTTTTCAGTCATACATATTGTGAAGTTCAAGGATGTCTTCGGTCATTGTCCTTTATCCTTAAATATCTATATTTTTATGCATTTCTATGCAATACGGAGCCGTTCTTTCTCTATTTTCTCTCCCATTTTTAAATATATATATTTTTTGATACGGGTAATAAATCGTCAAAACAAAATTATTCTCTTACCATGATTGTTTTCATGGTGCATTAAAAAAATATTCGTAAGATTATTTATACCAATTTATATGAAAATTTTTACTTTTTGTCTTTACACTTGCAGAGTTGGGGTGAAAACATGGTTTGAGTTCTAGCATATTATGATAAAGAACTCTTCGTTGATTATCGACAAAAGAACGTGTGAATTTATCTCTAGTTTTAATTTTTATAGCCTGAATTATTTGTAAAAAGAAAAAAAAACCCTGCTGAACTCGGATTACATAATTTATATCTTAAAGACAAGATGTATGAAGAAGTTGAAGACTCAAATATTGATTTCATAGAATATAAACTTACGTAATTTTAGCACACTGCCTATTAGTTAAATGTCTTTATAGAGGTTTGAAAGGTATCTCTACACGATTTTTTTTTTAAATGTTGACTAAACTTATTCAGAAGTTTTAAGCCATAACGCATGTTCACAAATTAAATAGAAATCAATCTTGATATCACCTATTATTGTTGTTCATATGATGTTGTCAAAGATTTCAGAAAATTACTACTTTATTGTATAATGATTGGATTACAACAAAAAACAATTTCAAATCAAATTATAACCACAATCACCATATTTTGCTTTTATTCCTAACCCTTTTACTTACCACGAAAATTACTTTCAAGCAATTTCACAAACGAGAGAGAGTTACGCTTATTAATCACATCATATCTCTTGATTATATATAGTGTTGAAAAATCTGCTAAAATTTTTGAAGTTATTCTACTTAGAGGTTCAGATTATTACCTGCATATTCATCAGTTTTAAGAAAACACTCTACAGAGCATTGCGTATTTAATTTTGAGTTAACTTCATCAAGCGAAGTAACTACAAATTTAATGTTAATGCAATTTTTTAACGTTCGCAAGTGTGCCCCCCACCACGATATAAAGTATTTTATGATTATGCATGTGAATGATTCTCCATTTAAATTGACAATACTTAAGCATTTAAAATGTAAGCATATAATATTAAGAATATTAGGTGGATACATGGAAAATAATGAATTTTTAATATGATGAAACAAAAAAATACTTCTTTTTTGGATTGCGTTTTTGATAATTTTTTTACTTTTATAATGCAATGCGATTTTTTTTTCTAAATATTCAGATGAATGCAAATTTATACGAATAGTTACCGTCTGCAAACAAGCAATTTCTGCTTTCTCTTTTATGTCTATCAGCTAGAAATTCCAACAAACTTTTCATTCTTAATATTTCCAGTTTATTCTTCTGAGTGTCTTAGCGTAAGATGGTTGGTTCCCTAAAAGCTAACAAAATCCTGTCAAAATGTTAGACATGGGAGCAATTCAGTGAGATTTACTGCACAGCTTATTAAAAATGACAGGCGAAGTTAATTGAAGTACGGATAAAATGCTTGAAGAACGTCAAAATATAACATTTTTCATAGTCTAGAAGTATAAAGTATTAGATATTTCTGAAAGAGAATGTTTACACGTAAGATTTTTAAGCTTCCAAAATTTTTTATAAACTTTAAGTGCATATATATATATATATATAAAGTCATGCTCTTGCTAAAGAAAAAATTGTGTCCATCATGAAATTGTCGTCACTGTTTCTGAAATAAAGATCGTACAATTTATTTATAATTAGATAGATAAAAATATTTAATTAAAAGATTATTTTAACATTTTTACCTACCAAAACTGTATCAATCTTTAAAACTTGTTGAGAATGGAAATCAGAAATTCGAAATATGGAAATCAGAAATCAGTTTTTTTATTGATTATTAGTATATTTATTTAAGGTAAATATATGGATTTGAAACAACCATCACTTAGGAAAGATTTAAAATTAAAAAACATTCATCTTTTTAAGTAAATATATCACATAATAAGATTATATTAAATTAACACCATTTATAATGATTGTAGAGGACCATTTTCAGACCCTTCATTCTTTCAATTAGCAAAGCATTTAAATTTAAAAAAGCAATCATCTTTTCAAGTAAATATAACACATAGTAATATTATATTAAATTAAAATAGCATTTTTTGTAATAATTGTAGAAGATCCTTTTCCGACACTTCATTCTACATTTAATTCGGAAATAATAATAATAAATAAAAATAAGTTGATTTTCAAACGTTTAAATATATTTTAAAGCAACTTTCTTGCTCCGGAAATTAAAGTATTCAAAGAAAAACTCTCTTTCAAATAACTAAATGATTTATAGTTGAAAAGGAATAATTTTTTATATTAGAAAAATTTTAACATATATTTTTGTTAAATTAACAGAACTACTTTGAATTATTGCTAACATATAATCAAAATAACCTAAGGCGAATTACGACTCTTTTCGGAACAAAAACCAATAATCCTCTTTGAAGAATAAAGAATGGCATTTTGATTAGCAGCACGACAAGAACAGGACGACATGTCAAGAACCCCCGACACTAGTGTTGTGGAAACAGGGGCTTTGACAAGAAACTCAGGTAACTGTCAACAGGGTGTAAGTTTATCCTTGCTTGATCTTATCATGACCTTACCACCTGCTACTGGAATTTTTCACCCCCAAGAGTTCAATCTCTTACAAGGACCTTATCACCCCGTGTCATTCCTTTGGCTGCGATCAAAGAGATTAGTGTTCTTGTCACTAGAGATTTTTGGATATGGAAATACTAAACTATTCGCTCAGATAAATTTATAAGTCTCTGCTCGATTTGTGAAGAATAACAGTTGATAGTTTTAGAAATCGGATTAAATTTTGATAAATATTCTTTGAAAGAGGAATAAGTGGTAAAAGGAATATCAACGTTTTTCCACTTCACACAATAATATTAAGAGGAGAATAGAATATACAAAAAGATTTTTCATTGCTCATTCAAGAAGTGTAGTTGTTTCAGTATGTTTTGAAATACCCTTAAATGGAAAGTTTTTTTAGAAGTTCCTGTCTACTCATTTATTTTACAGAAATCAGGTTTCTTTTTTATGCTTTCTTGAATTTAAAAATTTCGAAAGTTGTTCATTTAAGAACTTTTTGATATGCGATTATTTTCCCAGACGAAAATATTCCATATTTCAAAGAAGCGAAGACAGAAGATGTAGGAGTGATTTACCTTGGCTTCTCTTTCAGTAACTACAACGTAAATTACATTTGGCATTCTCAAATATTATAAAAGTAGAAGATTAATTTGAGTATAAATTAGTTTATCAAATTAGATACCATTGCCAATGATATATTAGGATTTTAACAATTTTAATTTAAAAGAAAAATGAATAGGAAATTTTAACAAGCAAATGATTTTAATTAGTTAATCTTTAAAGAAAAAAGTAATAGCGTTATGATGATGATTCGTGCACCAAGTATTCAGCATTTGTTTCATTTTTATTCAAAGTTTCAAGATGGCAACATAGCATATTATTTTGATATTTTTCTTTTAAAAAAGTACCCAATTTCTAATTGAAGAATAAATTTACATTTTTAAATAATCATATTTAAATCTAAAAGATTTAGCTATATGTGCTGCCACAAAGGTGGAAGATTACTCATTATAAGCATGATTTTATTAAATTTGACAAACAGTAAACCTTTAGATTTAAAATTAATGATCAGAATTTTTGAAACGAGATCTTTTTATAGATGAAGAGACGATTCAAGGGATAAAATAATCTGTATAGTTTAGAATTTTTCTTAAAGGTCATACTCCACTGCCTATCTGTCCAGATATTTATCTTGTAAGGAAACATTTTTTAAAAAATTTAATTCAATCGCTGTTGCAAACTCAGTCAGAAATGCTGTTATCATTCATTAAATCATCTTCGTTGTCAACACTGACTTTAAAACTCCCAAGAGTCTTTTAATATTGAAAAGTCGAGACTGAGGAGAGAAATTTGAAACCACAATCGAAGATTTTAGATAATGATAATGAAGATTTTAGATAATGTGATATCAACCACAGAGCACAAATGCATGTGTTTACATTTATACCAACAGATGTCTCACAGAGAAGTGAATAATACATTTTAAAACTAGCAAATCTATATCCCTGATTTCGACTGTAAAAAAAATTTCCATGCTATAAATTAAGAATTTTAGAATGAATAAATTTTGTTGATATTGGAGAATCTAGTTTATAATTCGGTATGAATTGGTGGCAGAAGCGAGACTAAAAGAAAGTATCATAAATTTTCATCTAATAAGTTTAAGTTTTAGGTGCTATTATATATATGGTAAAAAATTCAAGGAATATGTTCTTAAAATCTAAAGTTTTAATTAGTTATTTTATAATAAATTTATTTTATGATAATTTTTATAGTTAATTTAATAAACCCTCAATTGCAAAGATCTTATAATGTATGAAATACCGTTTTAAATTATACTCAGTTTTCTAGAACCCTATATGAAAAATTTCTATAAAGTAACTTCTTAAAATAACGAATTTTAGATACTAATTTTTTTGCCAAAGTAAGCTGGATATTTATAGTTTAAATGCACTAAATTCACTGTCTTCCAGAAAATTATGTTAATTTTCTTTGTAGACTGGCAACTATGTTACTTAAATTTATAATCTTCAAGATGAAATGATATTTTCAGAAATATTTGACATATTTTAAAGGGAAATATTGCAAAAGTTAGCTGCTAAATGGTGTAAATATTAAAATTTTCACCTCTTGTTCAAGAAAATTTTTAATAAAAAAACTACTTTTTCACTGTCGAAATTTAAGAGAATTTTCAAGTAGATAACTCAGTTAGAATTATGAAAGTACCTCTGCATTTTCAAATGTAAACGGGTACTACTGTAAAACAATAACTGGTAAAAATCAGATAATAGGAATTGTCGACAAAGTTTTAATAAAAAATTTCTTTTCTCAAAAGCCTTTTAATAATTTTTCAAAAAGCTTTTTAGCAGAAATAAATGCATTAAAGAAGAAATGTTCATCAAATACAGAACCAAAACACAAAGGTTCATTTAGCCTGAAGGCCAAAATTCAGAAGACTACACGTCAAAACTCTTTGTTAAAGAATGCATGTATGAGGGAAAGTTAATACTAAAGTTGCATGTTGGGAGAAATATCCCATACCTTTCATTCTACTTTTGTTCTGATACGTATCCAAAAATGGTGGACCTGTTACCTTAAGTAAACTTAGCAAATTTATCAGATTAAGAAATTGCTTCCTATTTATTTGCAACAAGCAAATATCGGTTAAAAATATTGTATTAAATAATCAAAGAACTACAAAGGAAGGCCCTTGGAATTGTTTGGTCATTCCAAGCATATAATTAAATATCTTTTTGTTACACGATGAGTTTGATGTAATATCCTAAAATTAAAATTTCAAGGTTACTTGTTTCAGCATTTAGAGACAAACGCATTTCAAACATTTCTTTTCATAAATAATTGCTTTCACTTATGTATAGTTTGACAACCAGAACAAATAAATAAGTAAAATAAAAATAATTTTATTAGAACTTTAGTCTCGAAAAAAAAAATCGATACGGTTCATAAGCTTATTTCACACTCAAGGAAAGATTTTATTAATATAATATCATACTCTCTTTCTTGGAAAAAGACCAACATGTAATTGAATGAAGGAGCAGACTAATAAAAAAAATTGATTGTTGAAAAATAGTTGCATAAAGTTGATAATTAGCATTCATTCTTTTATGTATGATACCTTTTATTTCATAATCTCCATCCTTAATTTAAAATTGCGTAATTTTACAATTGAAGGTGCTACATCGCATTCAATATATTAACAAAACAAAAAAAATTTCTTCTGATGAATCATCACAATGTATTTCTCTTTGATTTCTTATTTTAAAATATCAAAAATAATTATTCATAAATTAGTTCTGATATACTTTTTAATTCATTTAATTTTATCCAAATATACATTTTAAAAATTTAATTTTCTTAACTTCCTTCGAAATAAAGTGAATCTTGATTAGCTCATTAACAATACTGTGAAAAAAAACAGTAATCAATAGCCGTTCCTGACAACGTTAAGAAGTCTGCGCACGAGTTGGCATTTATTTCCTTGTTACGTGAAACAATACAAGAATGAATTTTCATAGAGCACACTCGGACAAAATTAGCGCTCATCGTTCTCCTCTAAATGCAGGAATTGTTTTTTTGGAGTGTAATCAGTAAAACCTCTCAAAATCTAAATATCCTCAATTAGCCATCTCGTGACTACCATTATCTAATAATAATGGATTCGCTTTTCCGCCATGGGCAATCGACCATCTGAGAAACTGAAACTTAATCGAAACACTTTACCTGTAAGACATTACAATTTCTATTCTTTTAAAATTTTTTATGGAGGAAAGTTATTAAAATTCAATACATCTCCGCCTGTAAATTTCAAGTCACGGTGATCACGTTTTCATTTTTATTGTTCAAGAGCAAAATTTTTCTGTACAAATTCTGTTTACAGAAATTCGTCGATTTTCTTTTTCCCTGAGATAAACATCTCTGGTACTTTCATCGCTCGAAACCTTGTATTTAATGTCCGATTCCTTTTAATATTAATATAAGTATAATGCAGCAGTTAATCATAAATTGCTTATGAAATAGGTATATATATATATATATTTGGAATGTATTAGAAATTTAATCAAGATTGAAGGAGATGATCAATCATATTAATAAGAAATTGGTTTAATTTGTTCAAATATATATAAAAAAGAATGTTTTACTTAAGCAACGAATCTCAGATTTTTCATGTCTGCATTTGTTACTGTGTCAAAACAGCAATAGGAAAAATCTGCACAGCTTTTAAGTGTTTCATAAATCTTGTATGTTCTTATTAGGGTTGAGATAACAATAAATGCCAAATAAGATATGCCATCTTATTAGATGATTAAATAATCATCTAATTGGGTGGTTCACTGTATCACATAAATTCGAAAGACAAGGGTTTAATATTTACTTGTTTACTTCAAACATATGAAATCATGTTATGTATGCTTTTATAGATTTCATCAACTTTTCAAATTACCGACTATAATTGAAACATTTTTGTTTGTTTTAAAAGTAAGTAAATCTTTCATTTTGAAACTGCTCAGATATGCTCTCATAATCTAATTTTTAATTATTTTTAGTAGAAAATCTGGTCAATAAATAGAGTAACAACTTTCCTGTATTTAGCCTTTGCACTTGGATGTCTATTCTCACTTACCATTCAAGACCGTGCATAATTTGGACGATTTATTTTTTTTAAATTTAGATTATTAAAAATACCTGGAATGTGATAAGAAGATGTAGATTAATTTTTGGTAGGAATTCACCTTAAAATAATTATCCATATTTATTTTTCAAAGCAATAAATAACTTCTCGTATTAAGTTAATAATTATGCATCGAAATACATTTCCGAATGCAAAACATTAATAAAATTGCTTGTACAAAGAAATGTTAACATTTTTTTTTCATGCTAGTCTATATTATATCCTTCAGAGAAATTTTATTTAACATAAAATTTTAATTTATGACATATTTTTAGAATCAAACAATAACACTTAGAAAAAAGAATGATTACTTTTACTTTTTAAGATATCCGAAAAGATTTTATTAGTAGCTATGCTTTTATATTAAAAATATTGACTATTGATATCTGGTATAAGACGGTATTCTGACAGCTTGTTTTCAGAAAGCTAGATTTATTTAATTTGGATGGTTCTCATACACAGAATTTTTTCACTTCTAGTATTTTGGTTGTATTGAATGTATAAATGTTATTTAGCAAAGTTTCAATGCATGAAAGAATGCACTAGTTGTATTATAATAATTGAAAGTCGCTTTTATTATATTTATGGGTTATGTAATGTATTTTCTGTTTTATACACAATCTTTTAAATTTTTAATGTTATGCACATGTATTTAAACATTTACTTAAACTGCTCTAATATTCATTTATGTATTTATAAATTTCTAGTTTTAATATTCGAGTCAATTGTTTTTTAACATTTGGAACCAAATTTCTGTATTTTAAGGTTCATTAAAATGAGCAATAGGCCAGTGTTTTAAGAACCAGAAATACAATAAATTCGAATTTTAATAAAAACCGAAATTGCAATAATGTGATCAATTTATATTTTCTGTATTCAAATGATTTACAAACTTACCACGAGAAGGAAAAAAAGAAAATGATAATGCAAGCTTCGCTTACAAAATAGTTTTTTTTTTTAAATATATATATATAGAGAGAGAAGAAATTCGTTTGTAAGTGATTTTTACAAAAATAAACACATCTCATTACGATGGTGTATAACATTTTGGTTAATAAAGTCAAAGTTAATAATATTTGCGATAAAGAAATCTCGAATAATTTGTATAAACTTATAAAACATTACGTTGATTTCTTGTGCACAGTTAATTTCGTTATAAAATAATTTCGATTTATGGATAATACTCCGTTTAAATATTTACAAATTAATATTTTAATTAATAAATAAAACTATGGAAATTGAGTCGAATAATGTTATTATTAAATTACTGATATTTAAAAATAAATGTACTATTACTCTGAATTTACCATTTTCTCAACAGCGGACTTTAAAAGAAGTCATGATTTACTTGTAAGAATTTATTTCAATATTATTCGGTTGAAAGTTTATTCGTTTGTCTTAAATTACTTAATCCATTTTTTACATAGCTCATATGTTTTTGTATTTTTTAATTTAATCCAAAAAGCGTTAAATATTGCTTCTATAAAAATTTATTTTCTTTTTAAGAAAATACAACAAAGGCTGAAAAACGCGTGCACAATCGAAGAATTTCCTACAGAAAAGTAAATTTTCAAGCGTTAGATCTAACAAGGAAAAACAAATATAAAATTATAATTATAATTATTATCTTAAAACAAATTTATAATTCCAAAAATATATTTGCAGTATTTTTTTACGTTGTTTCAGTTTTCATAAGAAACATATGAGCAATTTTTAATATGCCATTTTCCACCAATTAAACATCACCAGTTTCATGCATGATAAAAATAACTCAAACTACTCCATAATTCTAGCAAAATTCTACTATTCTAAAGAAGATAGATAAGTGTGAATAGAATTGTAACAATATTAACAACTAATTGAAATGGCCTTTTTAACTCCATGCATATACTTGGAAAACAGCTATTATTTTCAGTTATCCTTTTGTTTGATCGAATGCGTTTCCTTTGTTTATGATATGATTAATTTGTTTCCTTTTTTTAATCCTGAACTTAATTCGGTGAAATAACTTTTTAAGAAAAATTTTTACTCACCTTTTAAGAAAGCGTAACGAAGTTTGAAGAGACAGATATACAAAAGAGGATGTTTCATTTAAAGAAAAAAGTTTTTCGGATATCAAGGCTTAAGTTAGAAAAGCAAACAAACAAATAATGATAGTTTTATTTTGTGTAAAAATGTTTCACCTTTCATTTTTTCTTCCTTTCTTATTCGCATGTATTTTTCATCGCAATTCTTCAATGGTTAAAAAGTGTAGAAAGCACACGTTTTTTTGTGAACCGAAGCGAGACGCTTTGATAATCAATATTTGAAAATTTTCGGCTATTTTCAGATAGGGGGCTTGGCATTTCGCATCTTTTGAGAGGAGCTCTTTGTGCTGAGAAAACATTAAACATTTGAAAGAAAAGAAGATAGAAACTATTGAAAATGATTGAGAGCATGTTTTACAAACTTTTTTTATGGCAGGAAAATCGGTATTCTTTCTAAGACAAGAGCGGCCATAACAAAATTTTGTGAAGTTCAAAAGTTATTTGATGATTTTTGTTTAAAAGAAAAAGGAGAGAATCTTTTTGATTTGTGCCCGAAAAATAAGCCAAATCACTTATTAAAAAAATCAAAGTAATCAGAAATTATTATCGGAGCCGTATATTTTAATTTATTTTCTAAACAAAGAGTTCTTATTTGAGCAAGAAAAGCTCATTAGCTTCACACTTTTTTTATCGATCACTTAGCCTTTCCTTGTATCCTTAATTTGAAAATAAAACCATCATTCCTAAGATTTATGCAGAGATAAGTGAAGAAAAAAGAAACACTTCATTCACTATACATATAAAAAGAATATATTTTTTTTAAAAAGGAATAAACCGGAAATATCAGTTGAATGTCAGATTTATGTCATTAGTTATGATTGTAAAAGAGAAGAAACTAGCTGAAATTTACATCTTTGATTCGCTTCGGTGATCAGAGATATTAACTGATGCTCAATCAGAGTTCTGACTTTTATAATTTCTTCGTTTAGCGGAATCATCAGGTTAACCCCAATTTTAAACTTTTCATTCTTTGAATTAATTTCGCTGTAAATTTTATTAAAGTAATTCCGATATAAAATTTTTCCTTTTTATTAAAAAAAAATCTTTAACTCTTAAATGCGAATAATCTCTTTTTAGAATTTGTAATTGCAAAGATTCGGTTAACTTAGTTTAGAATTTAAGATGCAAAAGCTATTCCTAGCTTTATCATGTAAAACTCATCTTTCGAAGATTCGAATACAGACAAAAGACAATCTGTTACACAGATTAAGTGCTATATGTTTAGGATACCTGGAATAATCATAAAATTTTAATTGAAAACATTCAATTTTCTTTTTTAGAAATTATGGTTTCGCTGTGCTTTCTAAAGCAAGTTCATTTAATTGACATTCATGACGGTCTTCTAAAGGTGTGAAGTGAAGAAAAGGTTTAACACGGTCAATAAGGATGATGCGCATTTAATTATCTACTAGCTGTTTAGAAATCTGTCAGAAGAATAGAATAGGGAAAAAGAATTATTTTTTCAGTGATTTGTGCGTAATCCACGTGCACGGGAAAACGCCAGCACTCGCAGAATTCCCTGCGGAAGAAATCACTGTACTCCACGGTTGAGTGCCTCGGGGGTGTGACTGCATAATCCAGAATGAGAAAAGAACCAAGGCCAAAGGAAAGGAAAGGTTAACTCCAGAGATTGTAATCCTTACGGCCGTCGCATAATCCATAAGATTCCGTGTAATCCTACGAGAGGAGGACCTGTCAGATCGAAAAGAGAGAGAGCTTCTGCCCCTAGCATCCCATTCGCAGCCGAGTTTGTTGCCGACTGATGGGTACGAAGCTCAGTCCAGACGAACATGATTGTCGGTCGTTAGCGAGGCCCTCCCCGCTGCTCTAATCTCGGCTAATTTTAAGCAATTTCGCGAAATTTGTGCGAATTATTGGCATCGGAGGAGGCAAAGGGATGTCACCTCAACAAGCCCTAACTACCGTCGTCAGTATGAAGGATGACCCGGCGCCGAGTGTGATTTGCCCGGGAAAACACTCCTAAGTGGGTCTTGCAGGGCAAAATTACCCAATGTCCACGAAATTAGCGAGCAACGGTTTTGTCTTTCTATCTTTGCCGCGATCCATCTTGCTCCTACAAGAGAACTTCTTTCGTTCGCTCCTTCGTTTACCTGGCAGTGATTTTCTCGATCCCCCCGTGTCAACGGGAGAGGACACTTTTCGAACAGATCGAACGCTCCATCCTTCGCTCTCCCAAATTACAACCCAAACGGATCGTAAGAGATGATGCACTTTCTTTTTCCTTCCTTCTGTCCCTTTCTCTAAAAGAGATAGATACATAGATTTTTCGCAGTCTTCCTCAGTTTTTCTTTCTTACTTTCTGATGCTGCAGCTGAAATGAGATCTCACACCACTGCGCTTTGAAGTCGTTTTCTGTTTCTCCGAAAAATGGGATTTTCTCAACCTTCAAAAATATATCTATTTTGTGACAGGTTCTTTTTCAGAAAAGAACTGAAATTCTCTTTCAAATGATCTAGACCAGACAACTGAAAATGTAATGCTTTACCAAGGTTGTATTCCTCAATTGAAGGATATGAAAAAAAAATCCTTTGGATTTTGAATAAATATGTGTGAATACTGTTGCGTTGGCTGTCATATGATCAAAGACAAGAACTGTTGGAGACCAAACTCCTCGATTTGAATCGACTTTTAAGCACCATCAAACAGCCATTAAGCACTTAAAGTAAACGTAATCTCAAAATGACATGCCAATGTGGGAAAATTATTTTGAATAAATACACTTTTATAGTTGCAAACACTTCTATGAGCATGTGGCAAGAAAGAATACTTTCTCAAATTTTGTTTATGAAATTCACCTAAATAGGTTTTTTCTTCTTCTTAAGCTTATAGAAATGATGCTATGTTGGGGGTAGCTTAGTAGCGTGTAAGTTTAAAACCCATGAATTTTCATTAAAAAATCATATTCCAAATCTTATCAATTTACAAGAAAAATTATTATAAAATCACGAAAAATAAAAATTTCTAAAAGTATTTCCTTTTTCATTCATCAGTTTGTTAGAACTCTATTAACTGTTCGTTTCATTTACTTGACTTCTCATTTTAAATAGGCGCTCAAAATTTACAACAATTTAAATATTATGGAAATTCTACTCTCAAATTATCTTAAGCAAAGACTAATTTTTAAGGCTGATTTCACAAAAATTAAATTTTACATAAATTGACAAAAAAAAAAAATCTGGCTTGGAAACTTCACCTTTTTGCTAAATTCCTTTCGAAGTTTAAACATAAAAAAATAAATGAATAAGATCCATCTCTTGGTCCGTAATTTTGAATCTGCAAATTTTAAATGAGGTGTGAAACAGCTGGCTAATGTGCCCCGCTTTTGCCATCGACCATAATAATTCTCATGGAACTTTGGTCGCTAATTTTACTATTTTTAAATATAGATAAGGCTCGTATGAAATTTGTTTTCGTTGTATAGGGTGCCATTAAATTTGGTCACTATAAATTAAAGACTTCGGTAATAATATTCATTTGATATTGTACTTTATAAATCAAACTTTCTTGAAGAAATTTTGCTATTATTATTATTTTGCAATTACTATTCGTAAAGGAATGATTATTCTCGTTTGAATATTCGTCCAGATAAAAAAAAAATTGCTAACTTATCTATATCTACTAATTAAATCGAAATGCTATATCACGTGTTCTGACGAAAACAGGAAGAATGAAAAAATTATATCGAATTTCATAAACATCCCAAAACTGATGGTACGCACATGCAACACGTGCTCAGCTAAACGCAACCAACAGAACACAATGTGCATTTAGAAGACACATTAACTCCCACAGTTGCATTTTTAACGGAATTTTGATATCATGGGACTTGATTCCATTTAGTAATTTCATTTACAGATTAAAATAATTCAAATTTATTGTTTATCATAATTTTATGTTCAAAACTATTTTGTCAAGAGAACTATTAATATCAAATTATACATAAGACATTTAATTAAAATTAAATACAATTAATATTCCTAGTAAACCAGTTGGCTTACATATTTATTTATAAAATGATTTAATGGTTAAGATTTGTTTGAGATTATTACTTTTTAATGAATTTTTTTTATTTATTTCAGAATATGAAAAGTTACAATTCGAGTTTTAAGGTTTCATATAATTTTATTTCGAAAAATTAACAAAAATTGAAAATATGCATTTTATTAATCTGTACATTTTATTTATTCTGTGAAAATCTGGCAAATTCAGAAGTTCTTGGTTCTGAAGTAACTGTTGTGTATTTATTTGTTGGTGAAAGGTTACAGCTAAAATCAAACTGCTCATCAAGGTAAGCTTATATATATTTTTTTACTGTCATTCTATGACTGCATGAAATATTTCTAGGGAACTTTCCAATTTTTTTCATGAACATAGAAAAGGTTTCTTCAAATTGATTTTTAATGGACGACGACTGTAAAAAGCAGAGCTGAAAAAGAAGATAAAAAAAAAGGTCAGGGTTACGATTGTGGCTTTTGGCGTTAATGGCTTCTGAAACGGCAAGCAGCGATTAAGATGTCGAAGAAAGAAACTTTAAAAGCGACTTTCCTTAGAAAATGTCTCATTTGAATTCATTTTTAAACGGATGCTTTTAAAGTCATTTGAAATGTGACTGCGTTCTTAAATTCGAAAACAGCTTCCGGTTTCTTTCCCTTTTATTTATTTATTTTTTCTCCTATTTTCATACACTATCAAGGAAATTCAGACAAACATCGCAGAACATTTCTTTCAAGATTCGTTTCCATATTCAGCTTTTAGCTTAAGCCCCTTTTTATTGAAAGAGCTCAATAAATATTTTCTCCAATGGTTCTTTTGAAAGTTAAATTCTTAACAACTTACAGTTAAAAGGAAATGAATTTTCGTTGAAGAATTCTATCATTTTGTCTGGCTAAAAAATGCATCAGTTATATTTCTGTTAAAGTGAGTTTTTCCACTTTTTAAAAATATAACTGCAGATTCTTTTCAGAGCTTTGATTGTTAATTAAATGAAGAATAAATTATTTTTGAACAATTTTAGTTCCCATATTCATTAAAAGAAGAAACTTTTCTTAATATTTTGCAAACCTCTTCAATATGGGTATGCAGGAGCAATTAACCGTACTGCATCTCCCATCTTGATAATATTTTATTCATATCAAAAGATACAAGAATTTCAGTAGTATCAATGAAATGCGGTATTTGGATTCTTTACGATTTGGATGTTTTACACAATACATGATGTAAAAATAAAGACAGTTTTGCTACAACAACAATATAAAAGTTTTCAGCTGAAATAATGTATTGTTTAAAAATGCGTTTGAAAATATAAGAAATGCAAAATGATATTCATGATATTCCCCCCCCCCCGCAGGATAAATAACCAATAGAAATTTAAGAATATTTTCTTGCTTAATCATTTCAGTCCTATTTTTACGTGATTAAGATTTTGTTCCATGTAAAAATGTTCATAACATGTAAGAGTAGCATTTATTTACCCAATAGGGAATGAAGTCTGATCTCCCTGGGCGCATATGCCCATTTGTGCCGAAAGGGTTTCGAGAAGACTTAAAAAGCATTTGAATTTAAATTTACATCCCTGTCAATACGAAAAGAATTTACGATTTTACATTATTCTTTCTAATGCCTATGGAACATACTTAAAATTAAGGACTGCTTTAAAATATTAAAGGTATACATCCATTAACGGAGAAAAAAAAACTTTTTAAAAAAAGATACAACTGAAAATTTAAGAAATAAAAAATAATAGTAATACAATTTATTCACTTTTAAAATAAAAATAAAAATATAAAAAGTAGGTCCGAATGATTTCTTGCTTATTGGTAGATTGCAATTTTCTTTGAATAACATTTAATTGCCCTTTTCACGCAATTTTTTTTAAAATGTCTTTGCAATACTGTCGAAACTCAACATCCGGATTTCCAAAAACTCGTCTGCGATATATATGTAATATATTAAAAGATAGAAGGGAAAAAAGGTTTTGTGCTTGGTTCCTATTTTCATAAATTCCTAGGAAAACATAAGCTTCAGTTTTAAATGTTTTATTATTTTTTAAATCAGTTTCGTTGGCATTTAAGTATACAGCTCCATTTTCATTTTATTTAATTTGATTCACTTTAATTAACTGAACCAACTGCGAGCAATTGTTATTGTATTGTTAATATATGCATTAATAAAACGAAAAAAAATTTTAAAGGTTGATTCCTCATGCAAATAAGATATAAAATATTCAACATCCACAGATCTTTAAAAGATATGAACTCGTTTCTGTCTGGTAATTAAACTGCGTTCGCTAAGCTTCCGTTTGAAACTGTGTCCTCAGGGAGCGATAAACTGTTTTCAAGATTTCGTTTTTCTTGATCTCGAGAAAGAACATTCTGAATGAACGTACTCTGATATCTTTATAATAGCATGATAAATGTGAAAGGACTCTGCCATTGATATTAAACACAAAGAGAGGATTCATTTAGATTTTCCCCCTGACAGTATGAGGAAAGTATACTCTTGAATAAAAAGACTTATCTTTGAAGCTAAAAGTGAAATGAAGTTCATTTAAGGAAGGCAACACAATGAAGGTGCCATATGTAAATGCGGGAACACTTCATATTAATAATACGTAAGCAGTTTTTTTTTCTTTTGAAGGGGAAGGTAATGTGTTATCATATTTTCATACTAAAGCTTGATCATGCCCCTAAAATCTGAGAGTAAACAAAACAAATAGTTTTTAATTGATGATAAATAAAAAATAAAAAAAAAGTCAAGCTGCAAACTTCTTTTGCATTTTCGGAGAATTGTTTTTCTTTCTTCTTTTCTCTTGAAGATTTTCATTTGTTGCATATAAATATCGCAGAATAAAAATCTATATAAAACACAAGACCATAAATTCAAATTCATTGAATTTGAATTTATAGTCTTGGGTTGTCCGGTTTGCTGTGATTTATTTCTATTGAAAATTGATTTGATTTACTATTGTATATTTCAATTTGTAATACTAATTTTATCTCTAAAACCTCAATTTTCTGGGATTTTCGGGTCACGAAGGGTCAATTTGTTGGACGAAAGTCAGACCCCTCACAGAAATAATCCCTGGTTTGAATCTCTGCCTGAGGGTGACCATTAGAAAAGTCCTTAGGTGGGATTCTATATTAATTATTTGATTCCTCGGATTTAAATATATCATTTTTTACTAATATTTATTCTAATTTGTTCAGTTCATTTGTGTTATAGTTGTAGCAGCATCAGCGCTCTCTGAATACAATGAATATTTATTTTAAAGGTTCAATCAATTTCGTAGATAAAGTTCATATTGTTTGTTATTAGATTGACATATAGTTTTAGTGGTATTTACGTCTCGTTTTGAAGCAATGCGAGGACGAACTCGTAATTCTTCATTCGTAATTCATTCTCATAATTCATTCATGTTCAGAATTGAGAATGACAACAATTGATACTTTTTCATCTCAAATTCACATCATGCCAACTGCATAGTGTGACCGCTTATGAGAACAGATTATTCGGCAGTTTTTGGGAGGAATCTTGTTTCGAATATACCAACAAACCATTGTGACCTAAATGACAATCATAAAAGCACAACCAACACAAAATTGAAACTAGTTTGAAGCTTTTATAGTCTCTCGCAACAGTCATCAGTATTGTGAAAATCACAGAACACCTGAAACCATATTACTTTAGTTAATAGTTAGATGAAAGGGTTTTTCTCTTTAAGAATCTTTGGAACAATTTGGTGGTCACTAACAAGAAATCGTTCCTTCATTGGAAATAAATCATAATCACAGGGGCTGGGATTTGCTTAAATTCGAGAAGAGCAATTCCCAGTTGTAACAAGCAAAAAGATTGTCATGATTTGCTGCTGAATAGTTTCAGAAACTATGAAAGCGAATGAGCACGCCAAGAATAGAAAGTACGGCCTTGAGTGTTCAAATACTTTTACATGTCTAGAAACTAGTTATACTGAGCACTGTGACTATATTGAAGAATTATAAATATTTCCATCTAGTACCTATGCTATATTGGCTAGAATTATATAATTAACATTATTAAATTTAAATTCTTTCAGCTATCTATCATTTTCAAAAATGAAAATACTACTTTTCGAAACTTTTTCTGCTTTAGATCTTCGAATGACGAATGAATATGATATTAACCTTAAGATTTAGCAAAATGTTACGTTTAGGGACTCAAGTAGTTTCAAGATATAAATAAGGCAACAGTTATCAAAGTTAAGAGATTTTCCTATTTCACTGCCTAAATTAACTAAACATATCCTTCGTATTTATTTTGGACTGTTTCAAATATGGTAAGTTCTTTTTTAAACTTGCTCTAAAATGTGTATTATATATCTTTTTACTAAAATAATCTTGTAGTTTGAAATTAAATCCTAGCATTTTACAATAACTAATTTCAAAGAATTCCATTTTTGATAAATTTTGTGTAATAATCTGAATATCATTCTTTTTACATAAGCCCCGATATATTTTCATTCCTTTCTTTTTTACATTATTACAAGCAACACTTATAAGAATCAAACTTCCAATCAAGTTAACGGGATCAAATAATAATAACAACAGAAATGCGGAAAGGGGGAAGTGATGTCAAAGAAAAAATGCAATTTGAAAAACAAAGGAATTTTTTTTGTTAAAGAAAGAAATTAAACTGTACTAGAACTTTTAAATTCTTAGTTTAAAATTACCTTAAATTAATAAATTCTAATTAATTAATTAATTCTCCTTTTGTACAAATTCATTTAAAATTATCTTTCAAAACATTCTGATTCTATAGACAAAAAATTATCTACATTGTCCTATAAGCCTAAATTAAATATTTTAGTTTGCGGAATATATATACATTAACATGCATCCCTAAACGTGATTGAAAATTTCAACTAGCTTTCATGTCAGTATCTTTATGAGCTTAAAAGATAAATATAGTTTACCACAGTAGCAACCTGCAAATTCATTTCATTACTTAATAATATCATGTCAACTAACTTCAATGCTTCTTGAAATATCTAGTATTGAGATGATGTAAGTCATTCTGTGGATCCAACAGCCTATCATCCCATTTATAAATACACCACGAAATAACGGCGATTATGTAATAGACAAAAATCTCCACGCATCATCACAACAACCATAATCACTGAAAGAACTAGAATCAGCCGTCGCTATTCAATCTATTGAACGCCTAACGCATAATAGCTGACGGAGCACACTGATTAGTAAGCATTTAATCACAGTGATTAGGAGCCGCACTACAAAAGAGAACGCGAGAAAAAGTGATGCGGAGAAAATATCGTTGTGATTTTCGCACTTGTTAGTCACGTGATGACGGTAATTTTTCTCCCTCGGTGGAATGAAATTGCTTAAAGATTGTGTCCAAGTAGCAGAGAGCAGACGGAATTAATATAATTCAGAGAGGGCTATTGGAAAAGTTGACAAGTCGTACTAAGGGAGTCTTGTTGCCCGTTTTACATGTTAATCCAAAGGGTGCGTTGCATGAAGAAAAAATAATCTCCGCGTGTGCAAATGATATTTCCGTACTAGTTGTTACTGCTATAATGAGGTAATATATAATTTTTTTTCTCTCATAACAATGAATGTATGAAAAGAAACCATGATAGAGATCCTAAAACCATCAATTACGACCCTAAGTGGGGTTGAAAAAATATTAACTGAAATTTTGGATTTTGTCAGATTTCTCAGTATAAGTAAATTCTAATAGTAATAAATATGGTATTTTGATTTAAAATATTGCATTAAAATCCCAGTTAATTGTATTTAAATATAAATCTTTTCGCCAATAGTTGATATAATATTAGGCATTTTAATTTTCCAATGTATTAGTGCACTCAGAGGGACAAAAGAGTATGAATGTATAAATTTTGTCAAGGATTTTTTTCAACCTTAAAAATATTGCAAGACAAAAATATCATATTCTGATTAAAGTATTAGAATTTTGATTTCTTTTAAATCCATCATTTGTTTATGTATAAAAGTGCCTAATCACAGGTTTATGTATTCATGCTCTTCAATGCTTGCTCATAAATATTATAGAATTTCGTAAGAATAAATTCTCATTCATGTAAATTAAGTATAAATTTTAAATTCTTTCTCTTTGTCTTCTCTTAAGAAAAATACTTCAAGATCTGTTTTTATGCTTGTAATGATGTCGTTCTGATTTTGAAACTAGACCAATATGCAATTCGATCTGTTACGGCTTCAGTACCAGTGTGATAATCGCATGACTGATCAATCAAGTCATATCTCATACATTATATTACAACAATGAAATATTGCATAAGTTCGCAAGACGAAAAATGTACGTTTTCTGTCCTACTGAAAAGGAATTCTCAGAAAATTCTTTTTTTTTTTTACAAAATTATGACATGATGTGTGATTTGAATCTATCGACTTCTGAAATAATTAGCTTGGTATTAACATGAAATTAAAAAGTAAAGAGAAAGTGATCGGTGAGCAATGACAAATCCATGAATACATCAATTCTATAATAAACGCTCATTAGATATTTAAATTTATCTAAAAATATTTTTAATTGACTTGAATTGAAGAATATTATAATTGTTACTTTCCCTGAATATTTATATTCAAATCATATTCTTTGAAATTATGCTTTCACAATAATAACAAAATGTAACTTATGAAACAAACTATTGGATGATAATATGTTCAACAAAAACTTTTCCTTAATAGCAGACGGTTTGGTTTATACATTTGCTCATCAGATACAAGTCTAAGCAATCTTATTTGCAAAGGATTAGACAAAATCTCCGTTGTATGGTCAAGGAGAACGATAAACTCAATATTTGAATTTATTTTATATTTAATCATTTGAAATTTAGGTTCATTATTGTCAAGTAGCGGCATAAGATTGATGCAAAAATTATTTTATGACAACTTTATCGAATAACAGCTTTTTTTAAATCTGATTATAGCAACCTTTCTTAGTTTCATAGGTAGCTAAATTCAATTTAGCATTTCTCTTATCATCAAATTTGCTGAAGCTCTAAAGTTGCTCACTGAAAACAGCTTGAACAATTGCACTAATTTAGTATTCGAACTCAATGATGAAGGCTTTTGATCACGTATCGTGATATTCAGTATTTTAACTGATTTCGACAAAATGCTAATTTTTTAATGTCGATTTTTACTATTTTATTTTTCATTTTTGGATGCAGCAAAAGCCATTAAATATAAAATTTCCATAGTTTCAATCACGTTGACTTAAAATAAAATTCACTCCATAAAATGAAATATTTTAAAATACTATTTAGATAAAAATCCAGTTATCAAACAGGCCACAATTAAAAAGGAATCTTGAAATTTTCGACATATGTCTAAAAATCTGATGCATCATCTGGCAACTCATTCCCCAAATAAGGCCATTTATGCTTCAACAAATTTAAGCGCTCCAATTTAGATGACAAGACAGTTGAATTTTGACCAGAGTTGTGACCTTCAAATCACATAGTCTCTGTTTTCTTTAAATGTTTCTACACGCCGCCTTTAAATGGTTGAAAAGAAAATTGCGACTCCATGCTTGAGCGAATTTTTTTTGGCACCTTAAATATGGCTAAGAGAGCAAAGTTAAGAAAAAATTATTGATTATAAATAAATACCAAAATTAAATTAGAAAAATATTTCTATAAATTGTAATGAAAAAAGGCTTAGTTCCAAAATAAATTTCTTAGCTCTTTGATTATAAATATTAAAAACATTGCTCGAAATTTCCGTCAGATTTTGATCATAATTGTGACTTTGTAATTGCACTCTGCCACAAATTCTTGCATTTTCCATTAAATTAGTTTCGGAATATTTCATGTGGTTTGAAATTAAGTTGCTTGAACATTACTACGCATCAGATCTTTCCGGATCAAAGATATTTCGAGGACCTCTTGTTTACCTCAAAATATTTTGCAATTTCAAAAAGTTGAAAAAATTAGTATTAAATAAAAAATTAAACTAATCCAATAATTTGTTAAACTTTTTTGAAAATTCTTAGTCGCAAAATAAATTTCTTAGTTATTTTCAATTACTAATATGGTTGCTCATTTCATGTTTAAAAAAGCAACTTCGGTTAAAGCACGAAGTTTGTTTATCCTTGTTATGTCTAATAACCCCGTCCAAAAATTTTAGAAAACGTCTTACAAACGAAAATGAATAAGATTGATTACGCTTCTAATAAATTCATTAGTTAAATAAGCGAATTAGTCAAAGATTAACATATATCTTCCTTTCCAAAACAAGAAAAAGTAAAAAAAAAAAACATTTTCACAAATCGGTAATGAAGCGTTAAATTCTCATCGGGTGACAGTTCTCCATGATGCACGAGCCCGTTTAGTCTGAGTTGTATACAAGGGGTCTCTCAAGGGGTTACGCACAACCAATCAACCGCATTTTCCAAACTCACTTTTAACAGATCTGTAGCGAATCTTTAAACTTCACACCGGGCGACAAGTTCTGGTCTGTTAGTTAGTGTCGAAGAAGTGTGAAATGAACCGACAGAACAAATAAAATATCGCTGCTCTCGATCGTGAAAATCCAGCAGATCTCAGCATTCCCACGAAGCGAGGGCCTTTTGGGCATGCGATCCTGGGAAAAGATCAGTGAGCCACACGTGAAAGATGGTATTTTGGTCATGTGTTCTGCTTCGGCCACCAAAAGATCATTTAACCAGAAGCATTCATAACCGAAAAATTATCACTTTGGAAAAGAATTTAGTTTCACGGTTTTCTTCATCTAGAGACAAAAACATTGACTATAGTTCTGTTTATTGAGACTACTATTCAGTTCAGCTCGTAATTTTGATAGATAGACAAAAGAAAAACATTTGTCCCACTTTTCGTTTTTGATTCGGTTTGAATCAATTTTCACAATAGTAATATAATAATTAATCAAATGCTTGGTTATTAAATAAGTATCATAACTTCAAATTTTAAGTAAGCATTGTAAATATTGCTTGCAAAGCAATTATCTGTTCAGAAAATAAAAGATTACAATTGACTATGATTTTAGTAGTATCCTTAATAAAAATTTTATTTCCCTTCACTTGAAACTGTACTTGAAAAGAAATTCAGTGATAAGTGTTAGTGCCATTATGTTTTCGGAAAGACCCGACATTTATCTCTGCCTAGCAAAGCTTGACAAGTGCAATAGAAAAACTCTTTTGAAAACTTTTTGTTTATAGTTTCATATACAACCGGCAACGGACATTTTACCGATGATCTTTAACGGAATATTATCTTTTAACGGAATATATATTTTATATCATGGTTAAAAAAAGAATTCCATTAAATATATTATAGCATACAGAAGCATTGATTTACATAATAAATTCCGACTATTAAACGAAGTATCATTCAACGGTAAATACAGTTTAATTTAATTTTTTTAACTAATAAGTTCAAAATTATTTTTAATTATTATCTATAAGAATTATCGAATAAAATGCAAAATGTCATAGCATCATTTATGACACCATTCAGGATCCAAGTCTATATTAAAAGAGCCAAGTAGTATGTAATAAAAAATGGGTGTTATGAAATGGGATAGAAACTATTTCAAAATAGGGTTTTATTATCTAAGTGATTTCCTTTTTCGTTTTTATAAAATTACTTTACTCTTTATAATCTGAAATAATCTGTTTTGTCGTTGGTTAAATTCAATGCTGAAGTGTCGGACAAAAATATTTAAAAGTGAAAAAAAAAACAAAACAATAGGGGATTTAATTTCGTAATAATTTGAATATATTTTAAAAAGAAAAAATAGAATTCATGGTTTCCTTTAAACGCTCCACAAAAATTATAAATACAAAAAGAAAGTTTTTTTCTCCCTTTGGAGAACTGTAATAAACAAACGATATTCCCTATGGTCCTACGTTAAAGTATTTCTAATGGAAATATATATATATATATATATATTCCCTATTTTCTCCAAATGGGAAATATTTCAAAATTTGTAAGTACTTATCGATACGCTTAAGACGTTATGTGTATTTGGAAATGATTTTAAAGTGTAAATGACTGCAGTGGAATGCTTAACATAAAAATACAGGATTACTAGCAAATTTTTCATATCAGTCTGCTGAAAAAAGACTCGATAAATATATTCAGTAATATGTATTTTGCTTGCTTACCATGTTTTTTCGTTTCAATTTAAGAAAATAATATATATTTAAATTTCAAAATTATGAGTTCGTACTTTTGTTAGAAGGGAGAAAGTAAGGAAACATTCTGTGATGAATCGTTCACGATTTCTAAATAATTCATTGATTTTTTTTAATGAAAGTAATTAAAACCTCAAAAAGAAGTTACAAGAACCACTATTTTGGCGAATGAACATTAAAGAATACATTACTAGATTCTTTTTCTCATCTTCCTATAGACGCCCTAGAACACGTAATTCCAACAACACAGACACACACACACACACGCACAAAAGAAAGGAAAGAAAGAAAAATAAAACGTTAATTCTGTCTTTTGTGGTAAAGTGTTTCAGCGAAAGCGGATGTAAAGCCGTGTCCTCACAGTCATTATTGGGAAGGAAAAAAAAAAAGAAAGAAAGAAAAAAAGACTGACATCTGGTATTATTACTCGAATAAATCTAATTGCTCGCTGTTTCGAATATTGAAAGTAATGTTCCGAATCAGAAAGACCTGTTTGGGAGATAATGTTTCAAAAATTCAAGAAACAGAAGATTTTTTAATATCGTTCTAATTACACTTTGAGAACTTTTTAGTGAAAAAGAATATAAATTGAATATTATGGATTAATTCATCTTATTTATTAGTTTCAATATTTAACTTTTTGAAGACAAAAATGTCTTCAAAAGAATCAAGAAGTCGCATAAAAATATTAAACAGAAATTTAGAACTCGAAATCGGTTTTACTACTTCAGAATCAAAAGAATTCGAATAGTATTTATTTGAAATCTTAAAAACATGAATTTTCTCCTTAAGGAAAATAAGTTTAAAGCAGAAATTTGTAGGCCTTTCATTGAACACATTCAAACGATTTTATTAGTAAATTAATTCCATTCCAGCAAGATTTAATAATGAAAAACTGTGCATGAAATAACCGTTTAATTTTTTATTTAAGAAAATTTAGTTTATTTTATGATTCTTACATATTGCTCATTAAAATTATATTATTGGTGTGGTATAATTAAAATTCGTTCATATTTAACACTTTCAAAAGCCTCTAATGACTTCGAATAAGTACTTAGTTTTCACGCTTACACCAGGCACTCCCGTATCTTTTTTTTTTCCAAACAAATCATTTAATTTTTCCCAAATCTATTCTTCATAAGATGTATCTACGATCCAAGACCATTAACTAAAATCCCTTGTGAATCGCTAAGATTGTTTTCGTCTTCTTGGTAATGTTTCATTATCGGTATCTGGTAAAAGTATGCTTATTTCTTCCGATTTTTCTGAATCCCTCCAATAACTTATTTTCATAGTCTAAATTACTGTTATTCATTATGTTATTTATTTCACGACATACTTTTCCTTTAGTAAGCCCGATGTTCACACTAAATACTTTTAATAATGAAATCCAATGACTAACAACAGCCTGGAAATTCTAAAGGATAAACAATATGTGATAGTGATATATATTATGAATACAAGCACTTAACCTACTGTCTTATTCAGTACACTAGAAATTTTAAACTAAATTTACTATCATATTCAACATTAGTTTTAGTCGTATGACGAGCATAGATCACCATTGTGCTTTATGGCATGAAAAACCAATGACGAGAAATATTCGTCGTTTTACAAAAGGTGTAAAATGCTATATGAACTAAACTCAAGAATATTTTAATTATTAATTTCTTTCTCTTCAGGAAATTTAAGTTAATGTGAAGTTTATTCTCTAAAATTATATTTATAGGTGATTTCATAGGCTTTTCCAGTTTATAAAAATTACTTTTTAATCGAGCTATCATTGCAGAACCAAATATGTGAATTTATGCAGAATCTATTGAACTGCGTGTCACTAAATAATTCAAAATTCTGAATATACTGAATTAAGGAAGAATGATTCTTGATTTTTGAAACAAAGTATTTTAAACCAGTTTAACGTAAAATAATTTGCGACCGTGAGAAAAAGCAGAGTACAGTTATTAGTATAGTTTAAGAATTTGTCTACTTAGTTATAAAAGTGAAAAAAAGTGATCTTTAAGAAAATGATAAATTAATATACCTTAAAAAGGAAATTGAAAATGTTAAAATGATAAGGCAAGTAAGATTCCACCCCTAATTCCACCCCCTTCCCCACTTCGTTTCATTTTCAAGATTTTTACTGATTCCGTTCTGCACAATCATAGTTCATGTAAACGAAACATGATCTGGAATTTTAAATAGCATCAAATGAAATCTTTAGAATTTCAGGACATGACAGTTTAAAAAAATTAAGGTTAATTGTTGATTACTGTAGAAAAATTCGTGTCATATCCATGAAAAATAAGTAAATTTAAGAATTATGTATGCAGATCGATTAGAATAAAAATATTCATGCTCAGAATTAAGTAGGGAAAAGAAAAAAATAATAATAACGATAATAAAAAAGCCGAAGTGTGAGGTATGCATTTCAGAACAAATCGAAAAGAAATGCCCAGTAAAAAAATGAAACAAAAGTGTTTACCTATGAAAAAGGATACCCATTTTTTATATTAGGTCCTTTTTCCCCCTTATCGTTTTATCCGACTTGCAGTGATTAGATGTTCATCTGAATACTCATGAAAATTGCCAAAGCTACCGGAATTTATCTGAATGCCATAAAAATCTGATTCAGACCTACCGGAATTTTAATTCTGATATAATAAACATATAATTTTTATATCACAGCATTTAGAACAGCACACGAAGTCGAATTATTTTTATTACACGGCTGTTGGCATATCTTCTTTCTTATTTATATTTAGAACTTAACAGCGTCATTTATTTCTCTATGCTCTAGTATACATAATCAAGGAGGTATGGTTTATTATGATTGCTTAATTTTTTCTTCTTCATTTCTAATCAATCGCTCTATATAAAGAAATAAATATAAAAATAAGAAATAAATTTAAGGTTAAAAATAAAGGTGAATTAATGAATTGCATTTGAAAAACGTAAGAACAAAATAGAAGCAAAATATTCCAGATTCAACCCACTTTTTGAAACTTTCTATATTCCTGACTTTTATTCTTTCAATCGGGGTTTTGGTAGAATAAATAGCGAACCCAGCCTGTTCTATGTGAAGAAAGGAGTCCCCCACTTTCGCCAAAACAATATGAAAGGCCGCCAAATGTGGCATCGATCGGGCTCCTGTGTGGGCGCCTTCCAATTAGCCAGTGATTTGTTACCCGATAGAAAGGAAAAAGAAGCTCAGGTCTAACGAGTAGGCTTACACGGTGTCGTCTTACCGGGCTGTCAGCGGGCACGTGCCCGCAGAAACCCGACGCCCCCAATTGCTTCGTTTCCCCGCGCCCTTCTGAAACCTGAAGCCCCAATTTTTAGCCAAACAAGTCTCGTTAAAAACGATGCCTTTTAAAATCTCGCTGGAATCTTTTGCTTCCTTTTCAAATTCCCTTATCGTCCTACTGTTATCGGATTTTGGAAGTGTTAGACGCTCTAATAGGAACACTTGCCAGGGATCGATAACACGAGCCTTACTTTTAGGTCACATCCCTTCTCAGTGGTTGGCAGGAGAAGCATTTTAAAAATGCATTCACCGCTTTTCGCTGGGATTTTATTCATAGATCGAATTTCTTTTAAATTGTTTTTATCTTCAGTAAGCATAAAATGACAACATAAATATGAAATGCAAATAAGCATTTGTAAATATACGAGATACATTCAAATAAGCAATGTTCAAATCAGTTTATGTATTGTCCAAAACAATTAAAAAGTTATTTTTGCTTATGAAACAATTATTGTGCTGTATGAATTGAAGTTTTATGGAACAGAAAATGTTCAAGTATAAAAACAATAGATTTTAATCGTTAAATAACTTAATTTACCTAATACTAATACTTTTCGAAATTTTTCTGGCATCTGTAAGTTTATCTAGAAAACTGAAGCTTAAATGTGTTCCTTTTTTTTACCATATTACATTTTTGCATTCTTTGAATTAAATAAGTTACATGCATATTTTTATATATGTGCTATTAAGAATTTGCAGAAATAGCTCAAAATTCTGAAGACCAGGAAAAAGCAAATTATAATATGTGCATATATTAAAATAAAACTATAAAACAAAATGTTTCTATTTTATTTACTGTTGAAAACTTTTCAATGCATGTGAAACATTTAGCTTATATAATTCAATTTCTTTGAGAAGAAATTGCTTGATTTTTATGTTTCAAAAAGCAATTAAAAATATTAAAAATGCTTTAACTTTCATGAAATTATTAATGAGAACAATACTTTCTAGAACAAGCTGAAGCATATTAAAATTACCTTTACTCTGAACATAAGCGTATATTTATCTCTGGTGGAATATTCGAGCTCTTTCACTGACGTCACAATTCACTTGATTAGAGCAACATGTCTTGCAATGAGGTGTATTCCAGAATCTGTCCAAAGGATTCTAAAACTGAAATGGTGCCGCTCATTGGAAGTGATTAGGTCAGCACGGATCGATTCAATTATGAATGTTAAACGTTTCTTTTATGGAATATTTTGGTTAAAATTCAATAACCAAATTTCATGAAAATTATTTATTAATAAAATGAGTACAATGCGTTGCAAATTGTAATATCCTTTTGAATCAAGAAATTTAAGAGAGATAAAATAGAACAAACGTCCATGCTATATTTCTTACATCTACACAATTAACCCTTAGCACTTCGTGCTCTTCTCTCAGTCACCATTCAAAGTACTGCATTATTTTGACGTTTTATTTAATTATTTTCTTAAATTCTGACTGGTAAAAATATGTAGATTAATTTTCCGGGAAAATTCAACCAAAAAAAATTCATATATATTAGTTTTTCGGAGCAATAAACAGGTCTTATAATTCGGCAAATATTTATGCATCGAACTACTTTTCGGATGACTAAAGGTTAGTAGTTTAATGAGAATTCTAACTGTTGTTCTAACTCTAGTAAATAAAATCGCTTTAAAAAACTCTTAAGATTTAAAATATTAAAAAAGTATGGAAAACATCGCTACCGTCAAGCATGGTTTCAATAATTTTATAAATTAAATATTCAACCAAATAGCATAACTAATTCGGTCTCTCTGCTCACAAAGTAACTGGAATACGAGAAACTATTGCTTAAAACACAGAGGGTTTTTTTTCTGTTAGAATTACAATTCTAGAAGAAAAATGCTCTTTATGATCCATATCTTCATAAGGAAAAGATTAGGAAAAAGAAAAACACAATCACATCTAATTAAAAACTTTTCACAGAGAATTTAAAAAAAAAATTATTTAAAAGAAATTAATATCCACCCGTACATTTTCTGCATCATTAGAATTGCTGCTTTTTCTAATTCTTGGGTCTCTTTTTGCTCCTTCAAAAAAAGAAGAAAAGAAAAGAAAAAGGTATTTAATGCTGATATTCTACTGACTACTATTATTAGAACTTATTATTTTTTACAATACACAAATTACGTTTCCACGGAGTAAGAAAAAACATTGCAGGTTATGATAGCACTTCTAATTTGGATGATCGATTTCCCTCTTCATAAATATTTCTAATGACAG
Organism: Argiope trifasciata; assembly: GCA_026543055.1. NCBI lineage: Eukaryota > Metazoa > Arthropoda > Arachnida > Araneae > Araneidae > Argiope > Argiope trifasciata. The sequence goes on from JAPMOQ010023642.1 coordinate 2,928,367, forward strand.
AAAATATCAACCATCTCAACTTTTAAAAGAACAACCTGTAACACCTAGAATGAAGCTAGTGAATTATCTTTCTACTTGATAGTCTTACAAATGATTTCCAGTAGTTGATATCGTTTCTATTTAGGGAAAGAAAAGTTGCTGTCAATTGATCAAATACGTGAGATTTAAAGCAAAGGAATAGAACTTATAAAAAAAGATATAAAGCACTTAAATGGAAAGCATCAAATCGCATAAAGGGTTTCTGCTATTCAAATTGCAAAGATTAATCAAATGATAAGTTAACATTAACTTGTGCTCGTTGTGTAAATAGTAGGAAATTCTGCTCATGTTATTTCACCATTAGCACTGAGTATCATGATCACGAAACAGTAGCAAAATCGTCATTTTGAGTAATTACATTCCAGATAGTTTGACACGAAAATCAGAATGAGAGTTCTTAACACAGTATCGCAACATTAGTGTTACAATGCTAAGACCTCTTGTTTTGCTTTTTAATCAAATATTTGCATAATGATAATGTTAACAAGAAGTTAAATATTACTCTTCCACTGATTTTCGTGTCTAATTGGAATGCAATTATTGAAACTGATGTTTTGCCTCTGTTACAAAGGTTTTAAGTGAACTTAATACATTTAACCAAAACTTCTTCCAATGAAACGTTTTCTTGTTTCGTATTATACTGTAATTCTTATAATTCAGCGCTGAATCAGATATTATTAAAAAAACGATTAAATTTCATTTTTCTTTTGAATTAATTTTTTTATGAATCAGTTAGATGCGTGAAAGAGTTAGATGAGTTCACAGTTTTAGCATGGTTTGTCATGAATAACAGTTTTTGAAATCTAAAATATCTATTAAATCTTGAATTTATATTAATAAAAGAACTAGAACAATCGAATACAGAATGCTAGATTAAAGTATACAATTGAATTATTTATTTACATAAATACATTTTCAAAAAATTTTTAATCCTCCCCAGGAGATATTTTAGTCTAAAGTGTCGAAGGTGATAATAAATAAAAAACTTTCAAACTGAAAAGTTTGTTTTGATTAAAGTAATGTCTCACTTTGAAGCTACCTTAGGTTGTTTAGGCATTAACCTTAAATTTTGAACCTCAGTCTGATGGCAACACTGAAGTCAGCATTTCTCTGTTCAAACTTCTGCACCACTCTAACAGAATGACGTTTCTCTCTCGGCATAAAATTCAATATGTACCAGACTTTGTACATAGCTGATATTGGATGGAATCATGCTTTAACCTTGAAACTTCTCGGCCCTGAAACCGAGACCATTATCATCAGACCATAATGGCCTCAATGTGGCGATTAAGGCCATTACAAAGTCTAAACTTTTTACAGCCTCAATATCTCTCTAAGTGACTGCGATATAGATGGAGCTTTAAATAAATGATTAAAAGGTGTCAAGAGATTTAACAATATTTCATGATGTGGATGCACTTTTCAAATAATATTAAATGAACAGAGTATTAACATAACTTTTAAACGTATGAAATATTAAAGTAGTTTCTGATTCAAGAAAAGCAGATTGTCATATACGGTAATTTAAATATAAACAGCTGAATATAAAGACAAAAATAAAGGAAAGATATAAAATATGATCTTCGAAATCTTAAAATAAAATGACAAGGAATCTTTTAAAGCTAATGTTTATTAATAAATAGAAGGGAATATATACTATCGGTTAATTGCTTATTTCATGTTATGTTATTCCTTAATATCTGTAGGGTTAAATAAAGAAAAACAAATCATTCAAAGCGTTGACCGTAAAGTTATTTCACGATTTTACATCCCATATTCTGGAAATGTTTCTTAATATATTATATAAAATTAGAATTATTTTAAAAACTGAAAGCGCAGTACCAGCTGTTAACGCTTGACATCATCATATGTGATTTATATAATCTTATATGAAAGAAAATAATAATTCACTAAAATAATACATTGCGAGCGATTTTTCGCTTGAGCATTCCACGGAAAATTTTTAATAATGCTTAAAACTATAAATTTTGATGATTTTTTATCTTTTAATTCTTTTTAATAAAAAAAGGGAAAAGTTATTAAGTATATGATTCTGGGTAGAAAAAGAAAATGAAATATTTCAACCAATGAGAAAACTCACGAAATCCCATAAGTTTTAAATGAAAAGTACGAAAAAGAAAACTGCGCATTAAAACGGGATTTTTTTTATCCTTATGGTTTCATAAAAAGAAGCTAAGTCAGAAACATTAGCCGGCTAATAAAACTTTTATTAGTATGTTGCTTCAACTTACCTTTCATTCTGCTATGATTTATGGCTCAATATAAATTAGTCTGTTGCGGTAGTAAAGATGGCCATTTATGTCTACAATGAACACACATATTTTTATTGTTTGAATATGTTCTTTTGAATGTTCCACTTTCTATAGCCTACACTGGATTCATTTAACAATGCCACCTCCCCCCCCCCGCCTGATGAAGGCAGCAAATTCTCCCTTTGTAAAGTCTATAATAATTTGACACCCGAGTTTTCGCGCCTTCCCCGCGTCTAATGATCTCCGAGCAAACAAATGGTACGGTATTATTTCACCCACTTTATTTACTTAGCAACTGTATCACCGGAGGGTATCACTGGGTATGAATAATGCATGAAGGTCGGTATGAATAGGCGAGATTTAACCCTTCTCATAGGGGTCTCGTAAACTCGGAAAACGAGACACCTCTTTTCGTTTTTTGTCCCTTTCAGGGAATTGTTTTTGAAAGTGGCGAGGCATTTTAGATGATGGCTTTCTTTGATTTCGTACTCTGTTTCCAAAATAAATCAAATTTCAGCCATCGCTTCAAGGGAAAGTGCAGTCTGATGACTTTTGGAGCAATTGAAGAATATTTTTACTTCAGCAGTTTATATCTTTATTTTTATTATTATTATTATTTTCACATTTTATGGTGTTATTTTCTTTTAATAGAATGAAACTGAAACTTTCCTTTGAAAATCCTTATTAGAGAAGTATTAGCAAAATATTAAATATTTTATCATTTTTAATATAATTTTTAGTTTACACCCGTAATTCTTTGTGAACAAGAAGAGTAGGAGTCATAGTAATCATATGAGTATTGCAACAAATAAATAAACAAAATAAAATTTAAGGTCACCTTTAATCCACAAATATTTAATAATTATATTAATTAAATCTCCTTTTAAATTGGAAACGTATAACAAAAAAATATCTAAAAAATGAGTTTTTCAACATTAATTGATAAATTAGTGCATTAAAAATTTTTAATATTTGATAATATGCGTATTGAAGGTGGTCTTAAGATACTAAATCTGATTCATAATTCTGCCACATGATATTATGTAATGTTGTAGATTAAAATGTGGGTCGAATATATTTTGCATATTAAAATTTTTTTCAAATTAATTCCAAAATCGTTTTATTCAAAGGAAATGGTTAAAAATAATCAAGATCTGCATTCTAGAAAATTCTTTCAGCAGTAATACGTCGGTCTACTCAGGTGACTGCACCCAAACGAATTCATCGAAATGTGAGACATTCACCACCTGGCAAGTCCGAGCAGCAAGCAGCCTTTAATACTTCTCTAAAACTAGAAGATATGATAATTCTTGTCGCTCATGTCTTCCTGTTTAATGTCATTGCGCTTTCTTCGGAAAATCATAAAAAAAAGAGAGAGAAAGAGTCTTCAAGCAAGTGTGGAAGAGATATCACGAGGAGGATCAAATTATGTGCAGTACTGGCTCACTTAGGGTGTCATAGTGAATGTCCTGGACGCTGCAAGATGCTTAAGAATCGGTCGAGTAAAGCAGCAAATTTGGGAGTAGCCAAGCGAAGAAACGGACTCGAAAAACATCTCTGCAGCGAAACAGTAAATTGATCGAGACACAAGCTAGAAAAGATTTGCAACGCTGCTGAACATAAGAAAACACTTTCAGCCGAGCATATAACTTATGTTCATTTTTTATTTTCTTTATTTTTGCGTGGGTTTTACTAAGTTTTTAATGCGGTCATTTTAAGAAGCCAATCACGCAGTCAATCGAACGAGTGACAACTGAAACAGAAATCATACATTCCTTATAAGTTGTTGTTATCTAGTAGGCAGAGACAGATAAGTTAGATGGGTGTCGCCAGATAAAATAAAAATGAAAAAGAAATTCTAAATTGAAAACAAATAAAAGAGCGAAGAAATAATCCTTATGGGTCTTCCTTTACTAAACAAAGAATCATCAATAATTAATTTTTAAAAATGGTTTCTTTACCTTAAAACGTTCTGGAGACGGAAGCTAAAAAAGATTTAAATTGCAACTCTAAACACACACACAAAAAAACCCATTTACAACCGTGCATATAACGTGCATCGTGCACATCTTTATTTTTTTGTGAGTTTTGTAGAGTTTTCAATGGGATCGTTCTAAGAAACCAATTGCGTAATCAATCGAACGAGGTTCAATTGGAACAAAAATAGCATATGTTATCATCTAGCTATAAAGAAAGAAGTCAGATCGATGTTATCAAATTAAAAAAAGGAGAGAGAAAGAGAGAACTTTCCAAAAGAAAAAGAAATCTTTAAAAAAAGCCAGAAATACTGCTTTCATTGGTCTTTGCTATAAGATTAGGAATCATCAATAATTAAAGATATTTTTAAAACATGCTATCTTAGGACATTTAATGAGGCATAAAAAGCCCTTTGTTTGTGAGGAAGTTTTGAATTTAAATAAAAAAGTACAAATGATTGATCGGATGATCAGAGGCGTATTTTTACTAGTTGCGGCCACAAGCGCAAAATTATTTAAAGGCCTTATTAAAAAAATTCAACTTATAATAACATGATTAAAAAAAATTACCCCTATTCTCTTCTTTTAATGTTCAGTATGTACCAAAATATATTCATTATGTTGTTGTTACTTATAGCTCTTTACAAGTCCGCTGCCGAGCTCTTAGTGATTTAAGCCTAGTGTACCGTAGCTTCTGAGGGCAAAGGTCCTTTACCACCCGAGAGCAGAAGTTTGACTTCAAACGCAAATGAAGATGACACACACATTCTCATGCTCAACCCCTTTTCACAAGGGGGCTTTTCATGCACCTCACCGAAACACAGGGTAAAGAACAACCATGATATTTTTATATAAAAATATAACATAATTTTTTTAAAGAATGGCCTTATTTCCGTGAGCATTTACATTCTGTCTAATACTAATTACTGGAAAATATTCCCTTCTAGATTGGCTATTATTCATTTTAAATATCTCATCATCACAGATTAATCAGCAGAAAATTTCATGAGCTTTGTTAGAATGCATAAGAAATTATAATTATGTACATATATATATATATATCATTTACAATAGATGTAAATATACAGATCCGTTGCAGTAGGATCTTTATCTACAATGATCACGCAATCAAAACTAATCACTATGATCCGTTTGAAGCAAATAATTATTTACTAACAGAAAAAATGATCCAATACCAATTATAAAATAAAAAATAATGCTGAAAGAAATTATTAGCAGTAACCCCCAAATGAAGGGAGAATGTTATGAATCGGCATAAATATAAAAAATATGAAAATTCCAAAGCTCAGTTCATGACGTTTAACCAATACAACATTGAAAAATGTAATTAAATAAGATCTAATTTTTAATCATGTATCACATATCATGTATCAATCTCATATCTAATTTTTAATCATGCTTATGTGGATTTACATAATAATAAGTCAATTTAAGCATTAACAAGAAATCTGTCAGTTTTTGCTTGATGCCTAAACAGAAGTTAGGATTTGCACCTCCGATAGTAAAACAGACAAAGAAGCAGAATATTTTTAACTTTGCTCTTGGTACAGATTTCTTTGGACTTTATTTATATAGATATTTTTATTTTCTTGCATTAGACGTTTACATCTAGTACTAGTCGTCAACAATTGACCTGATGTTATAACTGTAGACTTTTTTTTAATGTTTAAATACTTTCAGTATTTGTGAACTTTGTATACAAATGTTGAAGAATTGGTGTGGCTTTAGTGAACATTTTGAGGCCGCTTTATGGATAAATTTTAATAAAAAATCCAGATGTCTTTGCCTAGTTTCAAGGAAAGAATATATGGCCTCTGCTTATTTCATTCTGAATAGAACACCTTCATATTTTCTCTTTGATCAGTAGAGTAGTTTATAATCAATGCACAATTATCACATTAGGACTTATTTCCACCAAGTTTTGGTTGTTTTCTTGCATTTGCATACTTTTTTAAAGAAATATAAGGGAATAAATTTTCCTTTGAATAATGAATTACACTCGATTAAGATTGTGATGTCGTATATTCAATGATGACTTAGTATTGTGATGTACATAGAAAAACTTATTCTATACCCTAAGGTACCTTATCTTAGGGTATCTATACACAAGGCAACAATATATAACACCCGTAAACGAAACCAAGATTGTGGTTTTCAAACGATCAAAGATAAGACAAAGATAATGAGCATAAAAATTTAAAAACTTTGTGGTGAATTTTTAAGCATCTTGTTAATAAATGCGAGTATTAAGTTGGAATGAACGATCAAAATTATCAAGCTTTAAATTAGATTACTTTTCTCTGCCATGTGTTTGACTAGCCTAATATTTTACATGTATATTACGGATGACAGTAATAAAATCAGTTAAAAGAGTGAAATTTCTCTGTTTATAAATGGAGGGCAAGAGTGAAAAGAAGTAAAACTTGAAAACATCTGATAAATCAGAGGAAGTGGTCTCCCTGAAATCTTCCAACACATTCTTGAATAAATGTACTTATGCATTATTAAACTCATGCCATTGACGAACAATAGTTACAAAGGACTTATTAGGGTGCGATTTTAGGCATTTCTTTTGAATATTACTTGTTAAGAAGTGGTTATTACACTAGCACCAAAATATTGAATGTGTTTTTTGAACTTTTTTTTTTTTCGATTGACTGAAGACAAAATTTGACACAGAGCCAAAATTGTTGTGAGAAAACCATATAAAACATTTGATATATTCAAGTCGTTGCTTTTTTTTATCCTGGAGTTTACGTGATTTTGAAAGTATAGACCGTCCGAAGGTAAATACCTTCAACGATTTTGTTTCAAATATGAAATATATCTGTATTTTTGATGTTTAACATGAGTGCCAAATTATACCCATCTAGATTTCTTCGTTTCGTAGTTATTGTGTTCATTCGTATTCCAAAAGATATACTTCCTTTGAATGAATTTCATTTAATATTTAATAGATATCTAAAAATTTGGTGTAAATTCCATATATTAATTTTCACTCACCTAGCTCAAAGCTTTTTGAGTTAGCTTTGTCATATTCAGACATAAAAATCATATCAAAAATACTTCCGAACTAAGGGAGGTTTGAAACGTGGAGATTCATCGAAATCTCAAATTCAAATTTTTTGGCAATTATAATATTTTCTCTTCGAATATGTAAAAGTAAAAAATTAGTAAGAACAAAAACCTTTTTTCCTGTTTGATCATTTAATCCCATGTCGGTCAGAATATATTTTGTTCACCGTGCAACTTCAGTTGAGAGGTCTTAAAGAGAAAGACCGCGCATAATTTTATTTATTCTACTGATTGATATGGTAAATTAAAAGTTTTGATAATATAAAATTATTTTGGACTTTTAATAATGTTTTTGTAATTGAACTACTTAAAAAGTGACAAGTCGAAAATTTTGATGTGAGTCGAGAACGGTGTCAGGAAATATATTAAATTTTTATAAAAGGAAATTCTTATGCTACATTAAGAAACTTTAGAATAGAGTGATGGGATTTTGTAAAACTGTGAAAGATTGTTTAAAGCTTCATTTTTAATATTCTTTTTAGTAAAAGAAGAAAACAAATTCCTCACATTCTCTTTTCTTCGATGGCTGTTAAAATAATATTTCGTGTCTTGTCTTAGAGAAAATCTCTGCCTTGAGTAATGTCATTTTAAAGAATCATCCCAATTATCAATTCTCTATAATTCTTAGATTTTCATTTTATGAAGAATCATGTATAATTTTGTATGTGTATTTACAATTTGTTTTAAATTATACCATTAATAAAATATATACCATTATATATACCTTTATACCATTGCCTAAAATCAAAAATACTAGTGAATTTATTAAAATTCCTTATTATCCACATAATATCAATAGGCGCATAAAATTTCGATCAATTTTAAAATTAAATTTGTCATATACATATTTCTTTGTGAAATGGGAACTTATATCCTGATTATCACAGCTTTTTAGCATTTTGGAGATTAATTTTTTTCCTATTCAAATTCACTCTGGGAATCAAACCTGGTTTAGACGCTGTACCAGCATATTTTATTCCAGAATTCCATATTAGCAGAACTATTGCACCATTAAACTTCAAAAGTATAAATGTCTTTCATGGTTAATCTGTAAAGTCTTTAATCACTGTGTTGATGGTTTTATTTCCTTGCCCTCATATGCGATTAAAATAAATATTAAAATGAAACGACTAGATTTATTGGAAGAAAAGTTAGAATAAATGGATAAAATTTGGGAAGAGGTCGAAAAGAAAGCAGATTCTTTCTTAAGAAAAGGTGTGAAAGTGCTTTCCTGCTCTTAATTATCAATCGTCTTTCTAGGGTATAAGAAATCTGATTTTCCCGAAATTGAAAGGTTAATCTCATTACTTGACAACGAAAGTTTACAGATGCTTATGAAACACGTGTTCAGTAGGACATAGATAATGTTATTCGTGACAACCTTGTGGTATCACTGATATGGTCAGAGAGCCGAAAGCTGCTTCGAAAGAGGCGGCAATGCACCATGAGCCGTAGAATCGTCAGCAATCTGCTCATTTACGGAGTAGCAACCAAGCACTACATCGCCGACACAAGGAAACGACTAACATCACTTCAGATTCCGTTGTGATTTTACAAGGTATATGACTCTCCAGGCGTACTTCCTATTTAACGCTTGCCGTTGAAACGGAGCTAACCTTGGTCCAGGTAGCTCGTGACGTAACTGGGCACGTGGACCATTACTTTTATACTGAGTTGTTATGCACAGAAAGTAACGGATCTACTGCGTCGTGAAGGACGATTTGAATGTTGCTCAAGGTTCCAACAATTTTTTCTTGCATTCGGTTACTTTATTGTAAGGTTTATTGATGAAAGCAATGATAAAATTATTATAATTGCACTTAAGATAGGTCATGATAACATCTTTCATCAACTTAAAGAAAGAGAGGAAATAATTAAGGTTCATTGACTCAAGATAAATTATAAATTTTCTGCAATATCAAATACGTTGCAATTCGGAAGTTAGAAACTATCTCAGAAAGTATTTAATTAATATAACATCGCAGTTTATTGCCTTCTTTGAAAAAAAATCTGTTGCAAAAGTTTGGAAATAAATCGGATTTTAATGTTAGATTGAATGGAAAAGTTTAAAAAGTTAATTAAAAAGTTAAAGTTTATCCTTTTGGCGAACAATCATTGAAATTCTTAGCATTTATTTATTCATTTGTGCATGCTCATTTTCAAACTTATCAATATATGTTTTGTCTTTCATACTAAATTCTGGCTTACGCCCGTTCTGAATCTTGAATTAGAAACATGAGCTGCAAATAAAATCGTCAAGAAATTAAGGAACAGTACCAGGAGTTTTTACTTGGCAAGCAGAATAAACAAACGATAAGTCTGAGTAGTTGAAGTTATTTAGTGATCAATAATGAAAAAAATTTCAAATTTAGATTACTTGGAAAACCATAAATAAAAAAAAACAAAAATCTGAATGAATTTTGTTCAACCTAAATATTTTTTGGTAAACAATATTTTCCTCCTATTTTTAGGGGGGGGGGGGAGGAAGACAGTATTAATTACCTGGCGATTACTGAATGAAGCTCTACTTCTGAATGCTATAATACACAAACTTATGCATTTAAGATAAAGAAATGCATCAAAATTTTTTAAGGTTGAATTATGACAAGAAGATATAGTAATTAAATAAAAATCTTCATGCTGCAAATTTTGAAAGTAAAATCTATCAAATAAATCTGTGCATCGTTAAGGACATAAAATTAGTTGAGAAAGAACGAAAGCTATTGGCATAGCAAAGAAAAGCAAGTTGAATACAGTTGCTAAGGATGACAATTTTACGGAGCATTGAGAAGATAAAATATAATAGTAGTAATACATCCATATCACTTCATAATGCAAAATTCAATGAGGGTGCTAAGAAAAAAGAATAATTTAATACATGGTATTACTTATTCTTAATAAAATTCTTTATAAAACTATTTTCTTTTTTTAAAAAATATCCTTTTCTTAGTAGTTCTTAATAAGAAATGCTACTATATTTTTACTAAATTCAGATATCGAGGTAGAATTAATGAAATTAAGGAGATAAAAAGTCATTGTCTTGCAACAGATAGCATTATTTATTAAAATGGTCGCATGGCAGACAAGTCCAAAATATAACTTCAATGTCACCCACTTGCTCCAAACATAGAGGTAACATCTTCCAACCAACGGGTTATTTTGGCATAACACATCGTATCCAGCAGACATGAAACTAACGATATTGTATGTGCAGTGCTTAATCGGTATTGGCCACTTCCGGCCTTCCAGCTAAATCCCTGGTCTTAAGACAAGGATTGCAGTCTCGAATGGTAAGCATCCATTGCGAGTTGTCATGCAAGTCTCGAAGCCCCATAGCCCAGAGAATTGAATAGTATAGGGCGCAATGGAAAGTAGCGAATTCGAGGAGAGTTGCAAAATCCGTGATCCGTGGCTTTTGACTCATTTTCTCTAGCAGTCAACCGAATCTTGGAAAGTTTCGGGATTCCAAGAGGGAGATGCCGCCAAAAGAGTTACGACTTGCCTTTCTGTGTTGAGCGAGGGTGGGTTGGTGGTGGAAGCAGATGCTCAACTCTGATAAAGACGTGAGCGGGGCTATTGACAAATCACACTTGAAAATAGAGCCCGATGAATCCGTTCCCCGAAGATGAAAATCGCATTATTGTATTCGATTGGGATGTAGAAAAATTTACTCTGGTCATTTTCAACTGATTATGTAATTATTTTACTGTGCCGTTATCTTAGAACAAATAAAATCGCATTTCTTTTACAACTGTATTATGTAAATTATCATTGTCATCGCTGTTATTCCATATGATAATTCTGATAACATTAGCTTTCGGTGTTGTGTAAGTAGATTTCAATAACTACTGGTATTAGAGCTAAGACAAAAATTTAACATTACCGAAGGGATTACAGTAAATTTCATTTTAATGGTAATGAAATTAATAATGATCACCGAAAATTACCAAAATCTTTGTTGATTAAAATTGCTGATTTTTAACTCGCTCAAATTTTATTTTGAAAATGTTTCAATACGAAAAATCCATTTGAGCTTGAACTTGAATAGCTATTCATTTGGCACGTGGTATTGTCTTTTCATTTGAAAATGTGTAATTCAAATTTTTATTGACAGTATCGGTACATGATGGTAAAAAGTGATAGCTAACGAATTTCTTGCGTTTAATAGCCGCAGTAGCCTACTTGTGATGGAGTCTGGGATTCAGTACCGGAGGGTAACAAATTCCAAAAACTGCCTACACCAAAGATTTGCCTTTTGACGTACTTTGTATGCTTACTCTGTTGAGAGTCAAATATTTTCTCTTTGATGTGGCATCAAATTTTCTATAGGAACATACTGTCTGTTATTGTTTCCCCGTCTAACCACAGCTCAATATTAAGAGGTTCACCCCATAACAGATCTCGTGTTGTTTCTTAAGGGGGATTTTTTAAGTGAGCATTGAAATTTCCTTCAAAATAATTTTTAATTAAATGAAATTTATAGAAATATATCAGAATGTTCTTTTGATAATTTGATGGATGATTGATTATAGCTTAAATGAAACCCGAAGCAAGGTATAGAAAGGAAATTCCAACCAAATGTCATTTTAATAGATTAACAAATACATTTAAATATAGAGGTAGAAAACTGAAAGGAATTCCAGATTTTACAGGAACACATACTAAATGTTTATCAAAAATTAATTATGATTGGTCCAAATTTTCTGTTTTAAGTTAAAAAACATTTCGGAGTTTTTTTTTCCTATGGCGAGAATATAAATGAAAGTATAAAATCATGCACTGAAATTTTCTTGCATTATTAATTCAGTAAACAAATTGTAACGCCGAACAACAGAAAATACTTTAAAAAAAAATAAAATGCAAAGAACGCATTTAACATTCGAAGGATCTCAGCAAAATTAATTCTTCTGATGTTTCCTTAATATGTTGGTCTATACAATTTATTCATTTCGTTAAAAATATATTGCTACTGATTTTATTCACAAGTACAAAAACACAGTCCTTTTAATAGCAAAAATAACATCGTACGTTGAGATCACTTAAGTGTCATTGACGTTTAGAATTCACAAATAACTATTACATTCTGTGGCAAAACAGGGCAAACGATTTTCGTATGCAGCTGGTCAATCACGCGGTTGTCCTGTGTGACGAAATAAAATAAATCAGATCTTCTCGGGAACCATAATTTTGGAATGAAAATTTGTTGCAAAACCCCTTTTTTAGAAGCCTACCTACCTATAAAGCAAACTTGCTATTATCTTATTTTGCCCCCCCCCGCCTTTTTTTTATCCGAGCTACAATCGCTCAACAATCTGAAATGTTAGACTTTTCTTATTGATAACAGCATAGTGGAAGCAAAACACGCGCATCTGATGAACCATTCAGCCTTTAGGTGCTCTGGTCCACACAATCATGTCCTTTCGTCCATGCTTCGCTGCGAATTCACTGAGGCTTGAGATACTGTAGGCAGCATCTTAAAAGGGGAAAGGGAGGGCTCCACCGAACGAAATGGGGTGGGTTTCTGCAGATTCCGTCAACTTCCTCCTTATCTGCTACTGGAAGTCGTTCGTCCCGTGAGAGTCAGCTGGAAGTTCTTCAACGACCCCTTTGCAATAACCTGCTGCACGCAACAACATGGCGGCATAAGGATCATTGGTTCCCCGACACTTTTGGTAGAAAGAGCAGAAAATTTCGATTGGGTTCATTGCCGAAGAAAGAGGTGATAAAAAGATGAGGGGTTTTCATAAATTTTTCGTAGTTGTAGAAGAAAATGATTACCCTGAACAAGCACGTGATGTTTTGTCCATCTTTTTAAATAGTCCTACTGTCTAACTAGTTTGATACCGAATTCAAGGATTATATGTTTCACTGAAAGTATATATTGGATCTCAGGATCATAAACAATTATGCAGATACATTGCATTGTGTAACTGAATTTGTAGACATTTATACAAGTTCTGAAATTTTTTATAAATCACTTTTAAAGGCTCAACGGCCTGTCATCTTATAAGTAACATATACAATATTCGTCTTCAAGTACTATTCAAGAAATGGGAGAACTAAAAGCTACTTCCTGAACAATATTAATTTAAAGAATAAAAAAGGATCTCAAGTAATCAGACAGTGGATATCAAAAGGATGAATTACTTGAGGTTGCTTTGAATGACCCGAAATGCTCACAACATTTTATAGTCGTAAGTTTAAAAGTTATATCTCTCTAAAAACTAGAAAAATAATTACTTATATCTTTTATCATTTCAATAAAACGTTATCCACAAAATGAATGTTTTCAAATGTGATAACTTTGAAGGAAAAAAAGAGCATCTTTAAAAAAAAAAACATTTTACAGTTCATTGAAAACATTTCGAAACTTATTTGGGGGAAGCGGCATTGTGATATAGAGTTAGTAGCAAGGTGAGCCCGTTCGAGTGTCATCCTCGTCATTTGACAGAAATTAAGACAACTGCTACAAAATCCAGGTATCCACCATGTAGCATCGAAATTTTGTCTTATTCTCACTAAAAACAATGATTGAGAAAGATGTTATTCTTTTCTCTAAAGTTTTTTTATAAGACTCTTTCACATTTGTACATTTATATACCAGCTATTATTGATTTGGTATTCATTATAAGAATGAAATGGATATCTGTTAGTTTAAGGCATAATTCTTTTTCCGTTTAGAAATAATTTAACCTAATTTTTTGGATAAAATATTACCTTTATTATCTGTTATTTTACAATTCTTGCTTTTCAGTCCAATATTTATTTTATTTATTTAAATTAACATCGAATATGGGAAGAATTTATTTATTGAATTGTAGTACGATTCAATCACTATGTGACAACGTCAAAATAAAATGAAAAATTCTTATAGTACATATCTTGTTCCCAAAAAGTTTGATGTGCGGTGTTTGCCGATTTTCCAATCATGGATTAATTTATCATGTTTTTAAAGCTTTACCATCTTCTGTGCATCCATCTGGGACAGCCGCAAGACCATAGTTTGATTTGATCAACAAGCGACAGCTTGTAGACTCCCGATAGCTTTTCTTCTTGTATTGTTTAAAAAACTTACTTCTTAAAAATCAATAAAATCTCTATAATAATATTACTTTTGAATGCATTCGAACCAAACCCATCTTTTAAGTCTTTTTATAATGATGGTTTATTTCCTGAATCACTTATATGAAAGTAGTTAATTAATGCTTGTTCAGTTTCTGAACCAGTAAACGAATAAAGTATATTTCAAAGTTTCAAAAATTAAGTGTTTTAAAAACTTCTAACATTATTTAAAACTCTATACCTTAAAAACTTTTATATAAATGATTCAAGAAATAAGTCATGCTCGAAATTGTTAAATCTAGTTGCACCTAAATACTACTCGAATCCTTCTAAAAGAAATGGATTTAAAACTTAATAAAAAGCCCATTTCTATTTCAGGGATTTCGATCTGAGCCGTCACGACATGGGAATGCTATTTCGCGAAAAGATTTTATATAATTCTAAATTTTATATACAAAGCAATATTGAAAGAGGGCTCCCGACTTTTATCTTAAAACAAATTAATTAGATATACACTAGCAGCATGCTATATTACCCTTTTAATCAGTTTTGTACAAATAAATAATTCCGCATGAATATAGAAATGTATTCACAGCAACTGCCTTATGTATATAAGAAAGTGTTTGCGACTTCTCCAGGCTCCAAATGCCTTTCATCATTTTCAATTTTTGATCATTTTAATAATCTATATAATTTAAGCACTGTTATTTAACTCTATATCGTTAATTGAGTTATTAATTTGCAACTTTTTTCCCTATTACGCCAATCTACTTCAAATATTACATCTTTCACATCAGCATAGATATTTGTAGTGTATTTCTTCGCCGGCTCTTTTTGCAATCTTTTAGAAGTTTTTTTTTTATTCTAAATTATTTTAGGCAAGAATACAGCAAAGAGTGCTTTTTTATACAATTCATAAATGCTTTCTTTGTCTTTTTACTTCACAGAATTAATTATATCTTTCTAAATCTAACAATCTAACATTGAATTATGACACCTTACATCAAAATTTAGACTCATTTATTCTCTACATTTCCAAAAGATTCAAACATTATACGATACATGAAAAAACTTAAAATTTCAAAAGAAATTTTGTTTCTAAAAAAGTTCAACTTAATTCTGTTTTCCGAAATTTTTGGATTCTTCCTTTTTAATTTCGGCCTCTAAATAGACACCTTGTGAAAGAAATTATCAAAACCAATCTTTATGTAAGATAAGAATTTTTTAAAAATATATATTTTCCATTAAGATTAATCATTACATTTGTGCACAATTTTTACGTTTTTCTTTCCGACATAATTTATATCATTCACTGTAACTGTCCAAATTTTTTAAGCTTATATTAATATCAATTATTTAACCATATATCGAAAACTGTACTCCATGGATTCATTATGCTGTTGTTCGATTCAATCACTATGTGGCAATCAATAATTCAGAGAAAAATTAACTTGACTGTTCTTACAGTATTCAAAGCGTTAGATTTATAAAACCCAATTTTTTAGTTTTTTAGTTTGCTTTTTCGTGCTTTTTTCACTCCAACAGTTTATTTCCTTTTCTAAAATATTTATAGAAAGAATTCTTTTTCAAACCCAGTTTCAATTAGAGACTGTGAGAACCAGTAGTCATTAACAAATAGAAGGAAATCATTACCAAAAGTTATCTTTAGACTGTTCTTCGGAATGATTAGTAAAATACAAATACAAATTTCTTTTCTAGACTGAGTCTGCTTTTTCTGTTTTTATCATTCATCATAGCTTCCAAATTTTTTAAAAAAATATTTATAAAAATTAGTTAACCGTACATTCAATACTAGACGCCTTTAATTCACTAAATTGTAATTTGATTCAATCCCTATGTGACAAATAGAATAATTCGGAAACATCAACATATTTTTTACCTCCACCGAATTCGATTTAAAATGCCGCTAATTTTCCAGTCGTTTAACTCACTTTGCCTTTCAAAATATTTACAGAAAAAATTCTTTTTTAAACTCAACTTCCAAACAAAGACCTATGGGAACTTATAGAGGGGAGATTAGTCTCTAGGTGTAAAGAAAATTAAAAATATTCCTACCGATTTTCTGTTTAAAAAAAAAAAAAAAACGATTTATATCCGATGCATTTTTATTTTTTCATATACGCCATACAAAAAGAAAAAGTATTGTAGTAAAACAAAAGTATAGATATTTTGATGAATTCTTATACAAGACCTTCATGACAATGAGCCCAAAAAAACCCATTTTTTGCTTTGCATCTCTACGCGAACAAAGCAACTCTAAATCGCTTTCAGCTAGACGAATGAGATTTGATATTAGCACCAAATTTGTAGGTTTCTATCATATTTGGAACGAAATCCGTTTACAGGAAATCTGCCTTAAGTTGTCCGAGTACAAGGAATTCGATAACTACAACAAATTAATGCACAAATTTAGCATCTAAAATGTAGATTCTCAAAGAATTATGAACTAGATCTATCAAAGGGTTCACCATCTATTAGTCTTTATTTTTTAATGTATGCAGAATAAGTAAATAAAATACAAAATGTCTTAAAGAATCGAAATTTGGTATGCGATTTTATAATTACTATTACCATTTTGTATCGAATTTCAGTTTTAATTGACAGGAAAAAGGAATCCAAAATATATATTAGAATATTGAGTACTTTCATATTAATCACAAGTCAGGGGGTTAATCTTGAAACATGACAAGATTGATTCAACAAAAATGTTAAATTCATGGCAAAAACCTCTATTGCTTAAGAATTGTTTGCCAATGTCATGCAAGGCATCGTGGCCTTGCCCAGTGTTCACAATTTCATGCGTGGGATGGAAGTGGCGCTTTAATTAGAGAGTGTGCGAAAAAATAATTTTCGCTGTTAATTTCGCCGTTTTTCTTTAGGATGTTTACTATCATTCTTTCAGTTTTCCCAAATTTCTCAGAATCATCGAATACCAGACTCCAGGTAGTCGCTTCATTGTTGTTCGATTCAATCGCTATGTGACAAATAGAAAACACATATGAAACTTCAATAACGCTTTTGTTTCCGAAAGATTTGATTTATAACGCCAGCTGATTTTTCAGTTTTTTAGTTTCTTTCTCTTTCTGAAATATTTCATGAAATGATTTTTTTTCCGCTTCCAAACAAAAAACCGTGAGAACTTGTAGAACGAAGTCATTATCAAAAGTAAACTTGGGACCATTCGTTGGGCAAATTAAGAAGTAGAAATTTTTTTCTCCATTTCCTGTTAACCATTTCGATTCGTACATCATCGATCACTCTTAACTAGACATTTGTTCAATTGTACAGAAAAGTTCCTATAAAAAATGCAGTGAGAAAGCAAGGCTCGTGAAAACAAAGAGATATTCTTTTAAGAGTTTCACTGAAAACATTCAAGTCGTTAAGGTTTCGCTAACAATATCTTCAACAAAAAAAAAAAAAAAAAAAAAAAAAAAAAAACACAGACCACCCTTTTTTTTTCTTTTTATAGTTTTCTGAACTACTTCTCCCTCATAATGCGAGTTTATACAAATCACAATCTAAGTAGTAATAGTTAGAAAATATTCGCAGAATATTTAAAATTACAAGAAGATTGTTGTAAATTATCAATAAAGAATTAATAGATTACTAATAATTTTAAGGCTGAATTGAAAATTACGCTGAGTTTAGTCATTTCTTAGTTAATTTTCCGGGGAATAATACTCAATAAGGAAAGTAATAGTGAGAAAGTTCTCTACTATAAATTTTCATTAGACTACTTTTCACATTAAATTTGTATTTATTTTAAATATCATCGGTTGCCATTAGTTCTTTGCAGTGCAATTTCCCTCAAATAGGCATAGCTCAAATTAATTAATTTATTTATTTTGCACATGTTTATATTTAAAGCAACTAGTTTCCTGTTTGTATAGATATTGATTTTCCATCTTGACGATCAAAAGCTGTGAATCTTGAAAATTTGCTTAAACAATAAATATATAGCACGACGATATATGTTGATATTTTCATAACTTAATTATCGAGTATTTACAAAATTTTTGTTAGATTCAAAACAAGATAATAAGCGCCATCAAATAGTAAATGTAAGAAACTTTTTTCTAAAGTTTTTACAATAATTACGATAATGAATTATGAAATAAATAAGACATAAAAGTGGCAAATAAATATATTGTTTTTAATCTGCTGAGATGTAGATAAAATTTGTCAAAATTCTCGAGCTCAAAAGAATTCTAAATATAATACAAAAATAAGTAACTCTAATATCTAAAATAAGAAATATCTCGAACGACGATTCAAAATTTACATTGAGTCTTATTAAAATTGGAACTAATTCAGAATATTTATGATTATAGGTGTTGCGGTTTTAAGATTTTTGTTTTGACCCACAGATCTCAAACGGAAAAAATACTTTTTGCAACTTATTACACTCATAAATGTGTGCTTAAAAATAATTATTTTTTTTAATTTTTAGGAATTAATTGATGTGTTAACATTTATGCTAATGATACTTCCTTTTTTGTGGCGGAAAGAGAATAAAAATTACAAATTATCAAAAGTTTGCAGCCAACTTCCCCCTGAAAAATAATCGTTTTAAAGATTTTCCTTCGAGTTTTTTTGTATCAGATTCTGATTCACGAAAATTGAAAACAAAATACTAGCCAGATAATTTCCAACTCTGAAACTTATTTTAAACAGAAAACAGACAACACAATCAACAAAAATAAGCAAATAACAAATAAACTTATAATACTGAATTATCCAATGAATGGAAATTACTTTTTTATAAACAGATTAAATTACTCACATTATGAATTAACAGAAATTAAACATTAATATGCAGTTTTCTCTGTTAATTTATTGGAATATTTTATCAAGAATCATAAATTTTTGAAAATCCTAGCAATTTTCAAACGAAATATGGGCTTAATAATTCAGCTTCGAAAGTAAACTAAATAGATACAAGTGAGAGTTTAGATAATAAAATTCAGAAAAGAAAAAAATTCCAAGCACAAATTTTTTAAAATACTACTTTCATTATTAAAACTACTTCAAAATGTCGAATTTACTTCAGATTACAAATTCTATCGTAAAATTTACTGTTACTTCTTAATTTTATAAAATACAAGTAATTTACTCTCAATAATTAAGCAAAGCATTTAATGTCTTTATTTTTTAGATGGTTATTTTGTGGTATTAATTCTACGTCTTGAAGAAAGTGTTCTATTAAAAGTTAGGATTTTTTCCACATCAATAGAATTTCTTTACAGAAACAATGCGAAAATTTTATTTTTCAAATTTTTGAATTCATATCAATATGATACAAATTTTTAATAAATATTAATACCTTTAATAATTATTATTAGAATGAGATTTTTATACTGATTACTTGTTTCTTTTGCTTACTTCAAATCGTTTTACTTTTAAATTAAGATGTATTAAGTTTTTATTATGGTAATCTAACAATTAATTCTTAAATAATATTTTTTCTAGGATGAAATTAAATTAACATGTTATTTTATCCACTTTTCATGTTATGAAACTTCATACTCAAATTGTAACAAAATATTGATGCGGATACTAATTTTAGCTATATTTCTTCTAATTAGAAAAACTGAAGACTAGAGTTTCCACCTGATGTTGAAAAATTTTGAAACAATTTCAATTCTTTAGATGTCATTTCAGTTAAAAACTTATGCATTGAAACACACAAATCTAAAATGTAACTTTTTCCAGAAACCTCAATCAGATTAATGAATATTTGTTACATTTGATTTGAAAATATTATTTGTTAAGCAAGATTAAATAAATTTAAACTAGAAGTTAAATCAATAGTTTGTTAATTTTTCTCTATAAAATAAATTATATTACTTAAATCTCTCCAATTCTCAATAATAAATATAATAGATATTTTTAAATTTATTTTAGAGACAATTAGAATGAAATTCATTGTAACTATATACATTTTACATCTACTCCTTAAACATTTTGTCAAGAATCCACCAAATTTTGAGCACTTATTATTTAAAACGATAATTAAAGTATTGTTAATATGTCAAAATGTAAAAATCTTTTAAATATTCAATAAATTAGAATTTATTAAAATGTTTTCGTTTATATGCAAATACCTCTAGAGCCATTTATACTCTCACGGTAATTGAAAAATGTTGTAGACGTTAAAAATTGTTTACATCATAATATTTTGAACACAGCTTTTAACATGAAAAATATTACGTATTAAAGTATTTTAATCCCAAGCAAATCGAGAGAATACTTATGCTATCAATAAAAATACTTATGCTATCATCATTTCCATTTGAACCATATTCCAGCTAAGTAAACAAAAGCTTTTAGTACAGTTTCAGTGCTCAAAATTTCTCATAAGATTTTCTTTCAATTAGTTCTATTTAAACCTTTAACATTTTAATATATTTGAAATACATGCATTTTTGGAGGAAAACTGCATTCTCTGTTTTAATGTTAACATTTGAAAGGGACATTTTAAATAGTGATCTTTTAAACTCAAAATATGTTATGTTTCATAACAGGAGCTACTGAGGTATACCATACAGGCAACAACTTCTCAAAGAAGATGATCTATTCTGCATCCATTTAAGATTTTGAGTCATATGGTACATGGCCAGGTTTAGTTTTGATGGGAGCAACATGTTGATCTAACAAGAATGGAACAGGAGGAAATATAGAAGCCAGCTGAACGATTCACGACATATGGCATGCGTAAAGTTTCTTTTCGAAGGGAGTAACATTCATATCTACCATTAGACTGTCAGTGAAGAAACAGTGGACATTCTGAGTTATCTTGAAACGCTTCCGATCCGAAATCCGATTCATTAGAATCATTTGCATCTAAGTAGTTGGCTCCAATCAAAGCAACTCAGTTATTCTGTAATGCAATAGATTTGGTTTTGGACTCATGACAATGTTAAGTGTCAGCAGCGCTATATGTCCTCATGTTTTGAAAATTTTATTTGAGACCAAGGAAGAATATTGGTATATTCTTTTTCTGGTGTTCTTAAATCGATGAACAACGTTGTCACATTTATTCAAGATCTCTAACTAAGTAATCGTGCTTCAGAAACAGTGCCCCATATTATTGATTTTTACTTTTCGTTTTCTTGATATGTATAATCTTGTACACGTAACATAAAAAGAAGAAATTTCACAATAGTACAAATTTTCGATTCAAAACGAAAGCATTTCCAGGTAATAACAACTCACGCGGATGCAATTTTATCTTAATATTAAAATAACAGATTTTATTTGCTTTAATCTTTTTCAAATTCGAGTTTTAGTAGTATTGCTATCTGCTTGTTCTTCTGTGTTTTTTTTTTTTTTTTTTTACTTTTTTAGTTGTCAGTGCATTTAAATATTCTAATACACAGTCTTCAACTCAGCTTATCTAATTAGAATATCTTGAACCAAACAAATTAAATTAATTATATTTCGCTGATTTTATTTAAAATGTTTATCGAATTACTTTTTAATTTTTATAATTAATAAGTGCGTCGGAATGATTTTTAGATCCAAAAGAAAGAAAACCAGTTGATGATGAAGGCTTATAGTCCTCCCTTCGAATCTCCACCAAATGTTACAATCATAAGGTAATCAGATTTGGACAAAAATAATTTTACTCGATTTTATTATAACAGACAAAAGCGAAATACTGCCCCCCCCACCCCCCCACACACCTAAGCAAGGTGCTATGAAAAATTAATATTCTTTATAGCACATAGCATGTTAAATAAGAGAGGAGATAACCAATATGTTTTAACATAGGTCACTTTAACAATACACAAAGCAGCTTTTATTTATTGTTAAAGTGACTTTTTTTTTATGTATGCACAAATCAACAACATATATACAACTTTTTGGAATTTACTGGAATTTCGTCAAACAAGTATGTGTTCATATGGGATTTAGATACTATGACTTTTATAAAGGCACTTCTAATGTAAGCAAAAAAGCTTCCATTAATATATAATAGTTTTAAAGATGAGAAGAAATACAAATTATTTAATTCAGAATAATAATTACAAATGGCTAATTGTTGTTTAATTGATTTTATGATACTGCTTCTTGTTGTATATAGTCGACCAACCCGTCACCACTGAATGTAGCAGTATCGACAGGATTTGATTTTATGATACTAGAAATATTCCAAATTCACAATGGCACATTATCATGGCACAACTGTTAAAAACAATAATAGCTAAACAGAAAAATTTTAATTGTTTATGATTGAAATATCAAATACAATTTTAAAATTACCAATATCAGAATTTATTTGAGAAGTATATGAAATCTCGATGAGTTTCTGAAACAACCGAGAAGAAAACAGGAAAATGGAACCAATTTTTCCTATTTCAAAATAATAATAATAATGAAATAAATAAAATAACACAAAAATACCTGATTTTCCTTCTGATACTTAGTCTTGACTTTCCAAAATGTAAGTTGTTCAAAAAATACTCTAAATGTTTAATTAAATTGAAAATTAAATATATGTTACTATGAAACTCTACTGAATTAGCTTCAGTAAAAATGTAAACTAGCAACTAATGTTCATGAAGCATTTGGATATCTAAATTGTCAGCATGAAAATGGATACTTACGCATCTAATTTTGTATTTGAAGCTGTTAGAATTTTTAAAGTAAATACGTTTCACAATAATAGTTCACTTATTGCTTTCTTATTTAATTATCTATGAGCCACAAAGCAACCAAAGAATTTATCATTTAGAGTTTCAAAAAATAAATAGATAAAACGTCATAAAAAAAAAGAAACATACTTTTCTAAAAATGTCCGCAGATGTCTCTTAATAAGCAAGAAGGTTTTAACTTAATACCCTCAAAGCTCTGCTTTTCTCTGTGAAGCTGCTGAACATTAGATCTGAAGATGAGTGTCAAAAATTCACCCACTGGTGTGAAATGAAAGTTTGAAAATTAGGTGCAAGTAAAGTTCTCCTCTTCGTCATTTGATCAAAATTTGAAAATGAGAGGGCAATTTCAAAATATTTCATGCTCAAAATAATTCTATACTTAAAAAAAAAGAGGTGGACTATTAAATATGACAAATGTTTAAAACGTATTTGAAAGAAAGTTATTTAATATAACTCAATTCGCCTCACTTTTAACTACTTAACTGTTTTTTTTTTTTTTTTCTATCTAATAAGAAAACACCTTCTATTTAGGAAATGTTTTCTCATTTTAATTCAAATGGAAATCTATTGAATATTTGGCTTCTATATATTCGAAGTAATTTTAATATTGAATTATAATCGTTATGAATGTTAAATCGTTATTTTTTTAATATAATTAAATCGTAATCGTTATTTTTTAATATAATTAAATCGTAATCGTTATTTTTTAATAGAATTAAATCGTAATCGTAACTTTTTTGATATAATTAAATCGTAATCGTTATTTTTTATTATAGTTAAATCGTTATTTTTTATTATAGTTAAATCGTTATTTTTTGCTTATAACTATCAAAATTCGACAAATCGACACTCGGACAAAACAGTTAAGCGGTTAATATTAGCCATGAATTTTCAGATTGAAAAGCATTCAGAAACTCCACCCAAAATTTCATTGAAGAGGGAAGAAAATAAAAACAATACATAATATTATAAAACTAGAATGCAGAAATTAATAGATGTAAGTTTGCTGTCGATTCTACAATAGATAAAGATTCTGAGCAGAAAAATTTTAAAGAGCGCGCACACACAAAATTGTAAATTTTACTTTGAAGAATTTCCTCATTCTCATCAATTCTTTAAGGGTAAATTTTAATATTTTATATCTTTTAATATTTCACATATATAGGATTTTAAATTAATAATTCATTTGTTGTTTTCCAGACAATAACCGCTTATATTATGTAAACAATCAGAATACTCTTTGTTCTGTTATTCTTTATATCCTGTCGTATTTTTTTTTTCTTTTATAAGTGATATATCTTACACTCCAGCGTTTCTGTTCCGTTATACCTGCGTTAATTTGTTATGCCTTCGATGTCAACCTCGTGGCGTTATAAAACATTTTTTATCGATTTTCTGCTCAAAACAAACATCACCACATGTTTCGAGGCATTTTCTTCTTTCATGGTCAAACATAGAGCACTAACCTTAATCTCGGTTTTCCAGAAATAAATAAATAACAATATTGCTGCAATTGGTTCACCGCTCACGATTCACAATAGAAAAGAAGAATGAACAATGGCAACCAAAATCGGTCAGGTACGACTGAAAATCTCTCAAAACGTTACACACGTGAGCACTGTTTTTCTTCGATTTTCTGTTTGTCTCTCTTTCTTTTTCTTTTTTTTTTTTTCAAAGATTCCTTGAACGTCTCATGTTCCGTATGATCAGTCAATTCGAAAATTATGTATACACATTTATGTATATATAGTCTGCGTTTGACAACAAGAAAGATGTAAGATACGGTGCAACAATTTCATTTGAAATTTAACAATAACAAAAGCAAGAGATTGCATTATCTTCTCTTTCATCGACACGCATTTTTATCCGAATCCTAAGAAAAAGAAAAAGAAATTATTACAGTCGTTTATTTATAAAAATGAGAGAAAAGTTGTGTTATTTATATAAAATGAAAAAGTAGAAATTGCTGGATATTTATGTATTGATTTATAAAGCGTGATTTTCATAAACAAATGTTAGGCATCTTTTATTATTTTAAAATTTCGAAATAGATTAATTAGAAAATAGAATTTAAAAATATTATGATTTTATTAAGAGCAATTGTTAGTCTCTTTTGGCTTAAAGAAAGAAAATAGATAAAACTCAGATGATATTGGATATAGGGTAAAATTTTGTTCAAGTTACAAACTATTTTCCAAGGATAATTATATATTGATTCAGAGAGACAGTTCAATTACAAGACAAATTATTTTCTGGTGATATCAATAAGAATAAATTGTAAGATATTGACGTCTGTTCAAGACAAGAATGTTTCAGCTAGAATGAAATTTTATGGAATCAGAAAAGAAGGATTAATTAAAATAACCTAAACATGTTCCCTTGGGGAGAAGCCTTAAAATGTGGATGAGATGCTTCCGGCATCTCATGGTGGTTGGAACTCACCACCTTGGAGGGTACACGAGAAGGTGGGGGTCTGATTCCTCCCATCGACAATGGGTGGTACTTCTTTAGGGAAGGGTTATACTGTAGTCGGTGATATCCCTTGGGACTCAACCATAGTTCTCGCCAGTGTTGCTGTTGCGGCGGTTCAGTTATTCAGTATTTCTTATGCCAGTGCCTTCGGACGGTTCGGAGAGTCAGCGATATGACTAAACTAAGCGCATGATGAATTACATGCGATAATATGCTTTACTATTGCAGTAACTATCTGCAATTGCCTAGTGAATTAAGACAAAGCTAGGCAATGAATGAGACACATGAGTAAGAAACTGATTTCCCTTCTAATGAAATGCAAATTTAGACGCAATTCCTTCAAAAAATCTTAAGGAAAGGTCAAGAGATAGATGCTCCTTTTTCTTTTAAAATAAGCCTTTGCATTATATCTGTATTAATAACGCAGAATTAGAAAAATTATCAATTAGAGGATTCCGGACATATCTCAACTTATTCATCGAAAATTACTGTTTAAATTAAGCTTTTAACTAGATTATTTCATTACATTTTTATTAGAGGTTGTTTTTCATATAGAATGTTTTAAAACAAAAATTCTATTATTGTTCGCTATTGATATTCGAATTATAAATAAATAATAACAATAAATAATTGCAAATTTTTAAATGTTTCACAACAATAAGACATTTCTAATTGAATATGCCACATCCATTTTTTATTGTTATTGCTTGATGATTTTTAACTCTTGTGATATCTACTGAAAGAAAATCTTGTCTAGCGTTTATTTCGGCATCGAAGGAATTCTGCAGTAATAGAGGCCGGACAGAAATCTTTATACTGTCATCAAATCACCAGTAAAAAGTACTAGTAATAAGACAATGTCATTTGAAACGGCTTGTGAAACTCCTACAATGTCTCTTTTTATTTGGAAGCAATTAAAACTGGTATGGTATGAATACTAAAACAGAACAAAGATTTATGTAAAAAACAAAATAATAAAAATTTTCCTTTCGAGATCATCCACCCAACGGACAGTTTTAGATGAGAAACGTCCTTTCCAGATGAATAGAACGAGAAAAAGAGTACAACGTTTTCTTGCCTCTCGAGCAACAAAAGGTGGCAAGCAAAAATTTAAAAGGATAAAAAGCAAATGCAAACAAACAAACAAAAAAAAGATGCCAGTTTTTTTCTGTTGATTTTCGATCCGGATCTCAAAAATTCCACCCTATTCACCCATTCCCATCCAGGAAACAATACTCAAGTTGAATCACTGAGAAACAAACAGAAATAGAATCTTCAATTGCTTAAGCCTCAGAGGAAATTAGGCTAATTTGTCAGTTTTACTCTCTTCTCTGTGGCCAATCTTATCCCCACCTATTTCTCATAAAACTCAGGGTTTCTTTGACTTTTTTCGCCCACAACTCTTTTTTGGGTAGAGATTCTCTAGCGATTCATTTTTCAGGGTGGACTTTCGGGCACGAAATCGAAACACGAAAATAAAATTCTAAAAATGAATCAATTTATCCCAAACCTTTTTTCTCATATAATATATTTAAAGAGGGCAAAAAAAGGTTTCTTACACTTTTCCTATTCAGGCATTTTTCGAGTAGAAAATTCTATCATTTTCTCATTTCTAGATAAAACTGTTGGTGTTACCCCAAAATAGGAAAATAAAATGTTTTAAATGAATAGATTTTACTGACACTTTTTTTCGCATGTCTCGTATTTTCTTAAAAAGAAGTTCATAGTCCCTTAATTGTGATGCCTAAGCTCCGTTCGTGTATAGAATTCTGCTATTTTTAATTTTTTTTAAATCTGAAATAGCATCATTTGCAGATAATATAACTCGATACGAAGGTGATTTTTAATCCATGACCATCTGAAATACTCTGTGGATTCTTTGAATATGACATTTCAAAATATAAAGTGCCATCTAATGAGAAATCAAAGACAACTATGCAGTTAGATGGTTTAAAATTTCCTATTCCTTAATTAAGATTATTTTGCTGGGGTCTTTTTCGCATACAACATATTTCCTAGACGAAGTTTTCTTAAACTTTTATCAAATTAGTGCTTTCCTTTTCGTATACAGCATTCTCTTTGATCCTATTTTCACGATAAAAGTTTCGACTTGACATCACAGCCAGAAAATAAAATTTAAAAATTAAGCATTAATTAATTAATACGGAACAGCTTCAATCAAAAGTGGTTTCAACAAATCCTATTATTGGAAATTAGATTTAAAAATTTTTGACAAATATTTAAAAATTTAAAATTAAGGTTGAATTCCCAACCCATTTTTAAGTTAAACTATATTTTAAAGCTATCTAAAGCTGTTTTGACACGAGCCTTATAATTAGAATACGACAATGACACTTAAAGTAATATGCTCCTCTCCTGACTTCCACGCTATAAGAGGCTATTCTAAGTATTCAAATTCAGCACGCAACAATTCTACATGTATGACGGATTTCATCTCCGATCGAGATGTCGACACGTTAATTTAGTTCACTATGATCAGAGGATTGAACATAGAAAATGTTAGTTAAATGTTCTCGAAGAATCTACTAACTTTTCATAAAAACCCATACGAAATTCTGATCTACAGTTTAAGAAGCTTTATTCTAAATATAAAAGAAACTGAATTACAAAATATTATATCATGCTTACTCGATTTCATTTGTATAATATTGAATTTCAGAAACAGTGATGGTAATATTGATAATACTCCATGTTAACCAAATGCTTTACATTTTATATTCATTTAATTAGGTTTAGTTTAGTTATATTAACGTCCCGTTTAGAGCAACACGAGGGCTATTCTGGGACGGACCTCGTAATTTTGAACCAAGATCAGATAACGAGAACGACTCCTAAACTGGCACCCCCTCTCTACACCACACCACAACAGCTGGAGGACGTTTGGCCTGACAGTTTAACGTGCAAGAGACCCCTTCACACGACGGTTTTTCGGTGGAATCGAGTCTCGAACCTGAAACCCTCCGGTTCAGAAGCCGAGACCTAACCACCAGGCCACCGCGGCCCTTTCATTTAATTAGGAAAGTTACTGTTCGGACACTGGCAATAAAATGGATTTAAACTTCCATTTTTCAAAGTGTACTGTTCTAAAACAACAATCGATACACTGCTGGAAGCTGAATATAGTCTAAAATAGAATGAGAGATTATTTTACTTCATTATTCATTTTTATTCTTACGACATCGAAATAAATTTTAAGTAAAAACACTAGCTCAGTTTTGTTATACAATATTTTGACACTAAGAAAAGACAAAAAAGGAAAATAAGCAAGAAAAACATTCAAGAAAATTCGCATTTATTATTGTGAAAATCAAACACATAGTAACATTACAAATCAACTGGGATAATTTATTCAATAAATTGACAAATTACAAATCAACTAGCATAATTCAATGCTGCTGATCTTAAGAATCTATTTAAATATTATCTCTTATATTACGTGGTTTAAAATCTGGCATGTAAAAATATTAGCCATCGTAATTCACAAGAATAGGCATAGAATTTGAGATTTTGAGTTCAAGATAATTTTTGTTAATATCAAAAATATGGCCTTAGCGTAAATGATGACAATTAACATTTTCGCCTAAATTTGAAGACAATAATATGAAATTCTTGAGATATTTTGTCTTCCTGTAATCCTGAAACTGATTTTTCGATGGTATCATGAAATTATAATGTTTAAGTTGGTTATAATAACTAATTAAAATGAATCCTTGACACGTGACTATTTTTTGTCTTTTTTAGTCATAAATGTTGCTCTCAATTCCAACAATGACGTCATTTACACTCCTGTGACATATATTACATGTTTAAGAATAATAATATTGTCCTCTCCGGTTGATTTGCTCTCCTTAATAATTTCAATCTTACTTTCAGAGAGCTAGAAAAAAAAGAAAAATTCTGTCAGTCATCTATTAGACAATTATAATATTTCAAATAGTTTCAAATGAGATGCTTTCCTACTTATCAAAGTTTATTTCCTTATAACAAAGTATGTGAAAGTTTTGCCCAAGTATGCCATCTATTCTCTAATGATTAGTATTTTCGTTAGATTATTTCCCCCATCATTTAAACATGATTCACCAAGAAAAGTCCTTTTTTTTTTCCCCTAGAGAGTGAAAATATGTACCCATAATTTTCAATTCGTTTATCCCGTATGACTCTTATATTAATTCCACATTTAAAAAATTTTTGAAAAGCTTGCAGATATGCATAGTTCTCGTAAGAATGATTACATTGCCCATTATTTGTGACAAATAATCATGTCTAATAAAGCTATGCGAATACATATTTAACATCGTAATTCACAATGCAAAGGAGGAAAAAATAGGTTTTTTTTTAAAATTTCATTATAATTTTAAAATGACTTGCGTTCAATTTTATAATTAAAAAAAGAAGAAACTGATATAACTAAGAAAATAAAATAAACTTTAAAATATGACCAATATGACTTTAAAATATGTTGATAAATTATCCAACTTGTTCATTTTATTGGATTGCTTAAATTTTATCAAAGAAAAATGAACCATTCTCTATCTAATTTTTCATGTTATATTCACTTAGCATTTAAACATTCTATGCTAATTCTTAGAAATTATAACAACCCTAGTTATAACCTTAATAATATAGTAACCCTTGTAATTTAAATATAAAAATACTTTTAATAATAAGTAGAGGCGGAATCTTACTTTTGTACATATTTTATGTTTTAAAAACATTCTTAATAGGGTATGAATGAGATATTGTTAATATTGCATGTAGAAACATCCCATTGCAATATCCGTAATTAATGTTACCATGTTAAAAATGTAACGAATTAAATTTTCTTGAATTCAAATTTAAAATAGCAAACAAACTTGTATTTCGATTATGTCTTTTATCAAGTAATTTAGTGGTTAATATTGGAGGATTACCTTCGCCCTATTCGTATATTTTGACATCGCTTCAATGACTGCTTTAAAAATTAATTATTGCTAAATTTTAAATTTTCAACTCATTTTCCAATATAAAAATAAGCTATATAGAAATTATACAGTCGTCAACAGGATTGTACTTCATCGCCTGTTTTTGTCATAAAAGCACTTCTTTCGGACATTTTTACTGCAGGATTCAAACTAGAGTATTTTGTCATAGTGACAAACAATGCATCGATTCTCCCTTCCAAATGCAATGATTTGAATTCATATAAAACATTTTTAGATAAAATTATTATTTATAATACAAGATCATTTAGTTTTACAATATTTGATGTTAAGTAATTATGTTGCAATGACTGTTATTTTTTATCTACAACTCTAGCGAAAGTCTTCCTAAAGTATAAATTTGAAATTTTAAGACTAGTCACACAGAACACCCTTGGATAAGCGAAATTTTCATGCCCTTTGCATCTTTCAGTATCCCCTCAGAACAAAAAGGTTTTTTAAAAAAATCATAAATTTGAGTGAAATTTAAAAAAAGCAATAAAAGAAAAAAAAATGAAGAGTTTTCTATAAAATTTTCTGAATAACAATTTTGTGTTTAATTTAATCCACTTTATCACTGATTTATACTTTTTTTTCATAATTTATTTTCTAATTTTGAGATTCCGGTAGGCTTTTCCCGAGAAGCAAACGCGTGAATTAAAAGTTTAATAACCCCTGCTCGAAAATTACATGTATTAATGGATGCCCATTAAACTAAAGTACTGATCCCAACAAAAATATGGAAATAAGGTTTCTTAAAAAAACTTATCAGAGAAATCAACCTACATTCCTGTAAATCATCTTCAGAAAGAAATTCAAACTCATAATCTCTTACTTCAAGTTAGTAATGGGGTATTTTCGTATTTACTATCATACTTGAAATAGGATATAATAATAACGAAAGTGGTCATTTACAGATTCTTTTTTCTGTTACATCAGTCCATACAGTGTACATTTCTATAAGTAAGGAAGCTAAGAACTTCTTTTTTAAAAAAGGGAGTATGCAAAAAATAATAAAATCAATAGCTGAAAATTTTACAAATGCATAGAATTTTATCACTCAAATAAAATTCACAAAATTTTGTAAACTTTGTTCAAAATAAATCATAAATTATTTTCTTGGCAACTTTGCGGAATAATAATTACTACAGAAAAGATTAAATATTATTTTCGCAATAATTTCACAAAAAAAATGGTTAGTTAAAAATTCTAGAAATAATAATTTTTATTACGCCTTTCACGATGAGTTAGGTAAAATAAAACCATTTTGAGCACTCTTCTTATCGTATGATCTAAATATTTTGCTTCTGCTGTATTTTTAAAATTATATAGCTGAAATTAACTTCTAATTTATGAGTTTGAAATTGCAACGTAGTTTGAAAGGATCATTTTTAAGCTTAAAATATTAATAATCCGAAATTTAGTGATCTATGACTATTTTTAAGAGAAATATTTTGAAAAACATTTATGATGGAATATTCATGAAGGGCATGTAGCGAAGAAGATATGATCGCAAACTACATAAATGTTGTAGGGATACTGATGTTGTCAAATTTATAAAATTTTCATTAGTTGAGGTAAAGATGTAATATCTGCATGTCGATTGAGCGAACTCCTAAAAATTCTTTCTTGCAGAAGCAAGGGATAAATGCCTAAGAATAAAACCTGGAATTTGATTGATTGTCTATGTTGACAGAGATTTTAATATTATTGTATCATTTAATTAGAGCTGAGAATTAAGGTAAGATGATGCTACATCATCCTAATGTTACAGACTAAAAGTATCAGACATTCGGCATATCAGTTTTTGGAGAGTGACACCAATAAATTTAGCCTATACAGTGACCTACCTTAGTGGGAGCGTGCATGTTTTCTTTTTTTTTAACTTTAAGTATTTAATCCCCAGTTATTACCGTTCTGTACTTAACTCAACTACGCACTTATCATTCAAGAAGTCGCGTTTGCTCCTTTACTAACTAATCAGCGAAACCTTTCCTTTTCTATTTTCACCCACCATCAAGCACTGTTGAACAACCGCTGGCATATCGTCTTTAATACCTCTTCAAGAGAAGATAAATGCAGATTTGGAATCGCATTCAAATCAGTATTATTTACCTGTCTCGGAAAAAGGGTGAGAATCGATACTCAACATGTATCTGGTTCCCTTTAGCAGGGAAACGAATCAGTTACCGGTTATATGAAGTACAAATGCATCAGGTATCGAATATCCATATCAACTTGTACCAAATACAGTAAATGCAGGTATAACTCTAGTTTGAACAGGTCAAGATGTAATAGAATAGTTGAGATCAGTATTCTCTCCTGGTTTCCAAGCCATTGATTATGATAAATGTAAAATTTTGATAAAATGCTACCTATCCATGTTTGCAGTCTAACAATATCGATTATTATTCACAAATAATGTGAAATAAATCCTGATAAATTATCAACCATGGTATAGTCACAGCCACCTTAATTGTATGGGCGACTTGCTTATCAAAAACCGAATGCAGAGCGGTATTTTTAAGATTCGTTGCTTTACACTGTTTCAAAGGTGCGGTCGAAGATTTATTATTATTTATCAGTTTATCTTGCTGCCATCGTAGTATATTTTCAGGAGCTGTCGCTCTGCTTGCAAATTCGTCCGGTCTTAAGCTTAAGTAGATTCAACAATTTCTTTACAATGGCCATTTCCATCATTGTTATCATCTACAGGAGCCGCCAAGCTACTTGCTGAGATAGGCGATTTTTTTTCTGCTTTTTTGTTGTTCTTGTCTCCAAGGAACTGTTAATGGACGGCTGTTTAGAAGTCAAGAGTGGCTGCTAGATTTCGAGCTTTTTTCGATGAAATCGTATGCATTTTTTGAAACAATAGTTAAATTGCAAACACACAAATTCCTTTTATTCGATAATTATTAAACTGCAAACTTCTTATTGCTTAAAAGGAATGACTATTTTTGTTGCATTTTGTAACAAAATTTATATCCATGCATTTTTAAGTTTTTGGTAAGTAAAATGCATTTTTCTAATTATATTGAAACAAGATTCAACAAACTTTGAATTTTTAAAAAAATTATTTAAGAAATATTATAACAGAAAAAGGAAAATTCAATTATTTTTCTAAGCAAAGAAGTCAGGAAATATATAGAGATAAATATTTGTTGAAGGTGAGTATCATTTCAGTAATTGTTTGGAAACCATGTCGTAAAATTGGTGCATGTATATGAGCAAAAATTTCTGATAAAAGACATATTACCTAAGAAAAATGTACATTTTCAAAAGAAAAAAAAAGCATTTTAATGTAAAAATATTTCCTTACCATTTGATATATCCGAAGTTGTTGGATATTAAAATTCTTTCATGTGTAATAGTTTTAACTGGGGAACTACTTTTATATAAAACTTCATAATATACAATACTCCTTTATAGGCATTTATATTGAAATGAAATTAAAAACATATAGTAATAGAATAAATCAAAATCTTAGCGTTACCAGCAGAGGAGAACTTGTAAATTTCCTTATCTCAAAATCATTAGCTCTAAATTTTCTAAAGAACTAATAACTATTGAAAAAAATTACACATAAATGAAATTAGTATTACTGAAAAAAAATTTAAGATGGCGTAACTTTTTTGGGGAATAATTTCATGCTAAGTTTCTACGGGAAAAGATGAATAGTGGTTAATTCCTCTTAGCCTGAAAGTGCAACACAATTTCTGTCATCGGTTTCATTTACTCTCAAGAGCTTTACTTTACTTGCCTCCGTTTAAGAAACTGCCATTCACAATGTAATATATTTATAAAGGTAATATAGATTTTCAGTTCTTTTGCGATATTATAGTATTGCCCGTGCAGCGAGCGGTAAAGTATAGAAATTATTAGAATTAGTTTGGAAAATATTTGAATGAAAAATTCGATATATTTTCCATCCATTCATAAATGCTGTAACCCTAGATTGTTTATCTTTAAGACTTCTTCCTAGTAATAAAATATAGCTAATGATGTAACTGACAGATACTCATAAAAAAACATTAAATATGACTTAATAAGCAAAATCATATCATAATAAACTATTATATCTTAAGATTTTATCATATATTTGTCAATTTTTACTATCTTCATTTAAAAAAGACAAAACTTTAATATCATTTTCTTTGCGATTTAAAAATGAAAATTTTAAATTATGGGCAGTAACATATGCAGGGAAATTAAAACAACAGACAAGTAATCTTTTTAAAAAATCTATGCAATACACTTCTCGTATACGCTAATAGGTATTATAATTGTTATAATAGTTCTAGTCCTTCTCTTTCTATTCTGTTTCTTCAGAAAGGATTGTATTTTGCGTATCTTTAAGCTTGCTTTTCAAAGGTGGCTTTTTAAAAATATAATAATTAATATGCTTTTATCCTAAAACTATAATTCAAATAAGCTTAACACTTATTTAAACTTGACATAAGATAAATTATTTCAGACATTAGTATGAGTCAATAAGTGTAGAGAAACAAAACTCACAATAAACATAAAGCCCTGAAACCGAATTAAGTGATTAATTACTCCAAATATATATTTGAAATTGTGAAAGCTACAATTTGCACAGACTTACAATATTCCTTGCCTCAAGGAAATTATTCGATATCTAATATAATACAAAGCCTTCCTAACTATTTTCAGTCTTGAATCATTCTAATTTACAAGAGAATTCTATGTAGGCGCCGCTGTATTTTTTGAGAACAGATACCACCAATATAATTTGAAGTCTAGACACAAATTTTTCTACAAATGTACAAAATCCTTTGTTCAAAATGGACTGTCCGATCTCTGCTTGGATGCATAAAGCCTTTTTCCAGTTATCCTCAGCTCTGTGCCACGCCAGTTAACAGGATTACTCTATAAAGACGCTCAATCCCTGTCAAAATGTTTAAGCTCCATTAAATGCTCCCGGGAAGTTTAATATTTACCAAAGAGTCTATCATTTCGAGATCCTCCCTCTTTTCTTCCTGAAGCCGATTCCAAGGAAAAGAGATCCAGACCCCTTTTCTCTGTCTGCCTCCAATGGTACCAATACAAAGAGTTCAATAAAGAATTCCGGTCGGAGGTTTTCCAACACCAAAGGAGAAGGAGGTCCGCGACTCTAGTAAATGACATAGGAAACAAAGGGGAACCACCTCCCAAGAGCAAACTCTACCAACACCAAACGTCTTTTTGAAGTAGCCGGCAGACAAAGGTCTCCCCCTCCTACCTTGTGCGCGGCCACCAAGAGAGGTTTGCGCCTTGTTGCCAGAACGCGTACAGCTTGACGCCAGAGAGTCGGCCTTGCGCATCTTTTCATTGACAGACCCGGGAGTGAAGGGCTTTGGGTTCCCCCTTTCCCTTCATTCTGTCCCCTCCCTTTTCAGTGATGGTTCCTCGAAAATAAGCAGGTTTCGAGGCTTTTACAACTAGCACGGCCCACAATTGCAAAACTTGTCACACACACAATTTTACAGAGCAGAAGATGCTGGAAAATAGTCAAATTACAACAAGAAATGAACGTAGAGGAGATTGAAATAGAAAGCAGGATAGCAAATAGTAATTAGAACAGGTTTCCTCTTCGAAAATAAAGAGAATTCAGTAATATATCAGGTTTTTTAGTTTCTTTTTCAAGCTTCCCTATGACAAATAAAGTTCATAAAATATTGACATAATTTATATGCTCATAATTTATAACCCTACATTATTAACTTTGGAAAAAAATACTTATGAATATATGTTAAGAATATTCATATAAAACACTCACGGATTAAAAGGTATTTAGATTTGATATTCAAATATCTAAAAGCATTTTTTTAAAGAAAAATTATATCTTAGGAGTATGATTTGAGCATACTGTAGTCGATACCATATCTTTGAAAAAAAGAAAAGATTCTTATTCAATGAATGATAATGAGCTTTTGTGCAGTTTTTAAAAATTGGTATAATTTGTCTAAGCTAAAGAAGAGGAAATGATATTAAAGATTTAATTTCTATTTTCCTGCAAACAAAAAAATTATACATTTCATGTAAAATTTCGAATATTGTACCACGTTTTAACTTTCACCTCTCTGATTCATGAAAAAGGCTGCATAATTAGAGTATCATCTTTCTTTCTTTTAAATTCATAATCATAATTTCTAGAATTTTGCCTCATGAGTCAGTCAAAAAAGGAAGCAATGACATAAAAAATTGTTTTATTTTATTCGTAGTTATTTTTATTTCTCATTTTATTTGATATTCATATTAATAAGATACATTGTTGATAAAATCACCCAATGTTATACGTATACTTTTTTCAGCTTTAAAATATTTTTTTTGAATATAAAAGTAGTACGGCAGTGAAATAATACACATTTTGTTCAGAAATGCATTTATTGTTTGGCGATTTTAAAAAAAGAAACAATATATATATTAGTATTAATTTATTATTCCGTGAATATTTTTCATTCCTGCCTTTCGAGTTTTAATGTTTTTTACTACATAAATATTTTGAGGTTTTTCTTTAGTCCCTCTCCCAAATAGTTCTATGATTTTACATCCATTTGTGCAAAATTTAATCTAAGTTAATACTGATTAAAACGAATGGCTGAAAATGATCTGAAAATAAATTCATTGCAAATAAATCTTAGTTCTATATACACACAAAAGATCGTTGCAGAAAAATCATATTGATAAAGATATTAGAAAAACAATTTATTGCGTACACTTGGCTGTGGCACGCAAATAATAAATTCCACGCTATATTACGTTTAATCATAAACGACGATGTCTGTGAATAAAACATAATCTGGGGTTGAGAAAGCATGTCAGGCATTCATTATTCAGTTAGAAAAGATGGAAATCAATGTGATTGTTTCTGTGCATTTAACTTTCAAGATAAAGGAATGTTATTCCTAATGAAAAACGGAGATTTCTTGGATATTCATGATACGCTGCAGTTCATGAGTATCAAAGAAGATTTAAGAGCTAAGTGAAAAATTAATAGAAATAGAAAAATATAGACATTGCAATGCAATGAGGTAACAATCAGTATTTAATAAATTCTGCATTCATTACCGGCAACTATAAATAAATATGTATGATTTGTCATCAAAATGGACCCAGCTGCAATTCGGTGTAGATAAAATCGTCCATTTTATTGTTAACATTTTTCCTGTATTCATTAATGAAATCGGCTTTATCTCAAATATAATTTTTAGAGATAGTTTCTTATTAGATAAGTACCATATAGTTTAATGCAAGTCTGAAACTATCAGGACAAGCGCACTAAACCCACATGGCTTGAAGAACTGGAAATATATTTTTCGACCTTTCTTGTTCTCTACCTTTTGGAAGAAAGATCATTGGTTATAAATTCTATCCCTTTTGAAAAGATGACATCATTTGAAAATTGCAGTTGATACGTTTGTACATAAGTATAAACATCAATTAAATATGAAAACAACAAAACAAAAATTTACCAAGAATCCTCATTGAAGACTTTATGAAGAGCTACCTGTAGAGGGGGATTTACGGTGCAGCTTTATTTTTTCGGTGAGTAGTAAGATGTCTAAAAGAATGACCCTTCCAGACCAGAAAATCCCATGTAGTTTAAGATTTGTGAAAGTAACTATATATGTAGAAAATAAATTAATATCAATCTTTCAAATCAATCATTAAAAATCAATCACTTTTGAGTAAGAAGATTACAGAATTTATTGCAATATATAAGAAGTCTTCTAATCTATTCCCGTCATAAAAAGCCTATTAATTCCAGTAAATGTTTTCATTTCAATTCCCTTATGATCTATGCCTCTTTTGCTTCAGTTCGCTGACTAATGAGGTAGTTACTTGCTAAGTATTGTTAAAGATTTTTTGCTTGTTGAATTTAATAGTGTTAATATTGTTTCATTAAAAAATATTTTAACTACAGTCTTCTTTCGTTCTTTCAGGAGTTTATTTATGAAACGAAGAATCTAATTTAACTCTCTCTTCAGCTTCTTATAGTAATAATATTTGAATATTCGATTACACAACAATTAATAACATTGGAACGTTGCGAAACCAATAAAAAATGTATTGTGAACATCGAATAAGTATACTCAGGGTTACAATGCGATGAAAGAAACACATCGCTATTAAATTTTACATCGTTTCTTATTCTCAATAAAATTTCATTAAAGTGGAATTAACTAGTGTGTTTTTAATTCATTTCTTTTGTTCCTTAAAATTTTCTATACATATCACTTTAATATGGCTTAGCCTCAAAATAAAGTAATTTTGGTTAATTTGAAATGGGGAATTGTCTTCCTAGAACTTTCTTTTCAATAAATATATTGTATATTGTTATTGTCTACTGTCGTTGGCATGCAGTTGATAGTTTCTTGCGATTTTTGGTGATTTATTTTGCCGATTAATCTGAGATGCGTTAATTTACAAGTATAAAAAAAAAATCAAATAGGAATTCTGGACACCTTTTCCCGTAATAGCTTGAAACCAAAATGTGATACGAACAATAATTGTAGTCGTAAACTTAAATATCAAATTTCATATTTTCAAATAATTAATTTTTAAATAATGAGTTTTGAGTTCTTGTGTTTATGTTTATTCGAAAGTACAAACTGGAAAAAAAGTCAACCAATTGACAGATGTGGCTTCAAATTTTATGCATCATTAATATTTTAAATCAATGTTCTAAATCTTATTCATCTAATTTGCTTCGTTTTGTAATTGATGTATTAATTTATTTTCTAATAAACTGGTTTTATTTGTATTAATTTCGTTCGAAATTTGATTAAAATCCATAAATTTGGGCAAAGTCCGTGTAACAAGTTCCATCCATCTAGTCCAAAGTATTTTTGAGTTATCGTGTTAATAGACAGACAGACATCATTCCAAAAATGTAACTTTTGGGGTCTGAGAGTTCTGAAAAGTAGCTATTCCACAAATTTCAAATTCGAATGTTTTTAGCAATCACAATACATTTTCTTGGTATTTTTCATGTACTGTTTTTTCCCCTTCTTCTTTTCTGCGATGCTCTACATTCAGTAAACAAAGCAATACAAGTTTCTTTAGCATAAATTCGTACGTGTTAAATAAGAATTTTGCTGAAGTTTTATAGCTGTATTCTAGGTTTTGTATTCTGTTTTTTTTTATTAATATAATTAAACTGACATTTTTTTTAAAAAAATTTAAAAGAAAATTGACCTAAAGTTATTTCATGTATTAAAATTATTTATTGTTGATTTCTAAAATATATGCTATTTAAATTGCTAAGTATCAAAAATAAATCTCATTGAAATTTTTTTGTTTTAAAAAATGTCTCTTTCTGTTGCCAAGTGTGTTTATCATTCTGTTGCCATTAAGCTGCATAAGCTTAAAAGAATAGTGATTTGAGCTTTGTCATGCCACCGGAAATGTGCGTGTGGAGCACAAGATTGCTTTCCTTTTTTATTTTTATTTTATTTTATTTTTTGCTGACTTTGGCAATTTACGTTAGATGGAGATGCCGCGCTTTCGAGAGTGTTTCTTTGGTGCTTCCGCTACAGACAAGCTAACTTTTGAACAATTTCACATTACAAAAACTAATTATTTGTACAACAAATTGATGGCTTGCAAGACAAAACAGAACAGATGGAATAAATTCGTTTTGGGCCACTTATTAAAATTTCTAGGATAACGATCAATAATTAATATTTGACAGGAAATTGTTTTTATTTGTTTTTCATACCATCATCATCATTATTATTCAAGTTATGAAATATAACAGTGTTTTAGGCAATGTCACCTTTATTTTATGTTTGTAAGGTAATGCATTATTTTTATTATTTATTTAAATAATCTTTTTCGTATAAAAATGAATACTTTTTACAGAAGATTGCATTACAATATTCCCCTAAGATTTCTTTCTCAAATTACCTCGAATAATAATCATTTATCAAAATCTAAGAGAATGAAAAAAAGGGAGGGGGGGGCTGCTAAAATTAATGTCAACCTCTCCCCTTTCCTCTAAATAATAATAATAATAATTTTTAGTTATTTATTTTCAAAACGACTTGCTTCTGACAATTCTTCAATGCTCTTTACAATTTCATGGATTTACTAAAGAAATCAAGATATTTAAAATGAAAAATTATATAAAATTAAAGGAGGTGTTTTGTTAAAGAAAATATTCATACCTTAATTACAATTTTGTCCAGGTAGCTGGATAATTTTTATAGAAAGTCAAATTCATTGTAATGTTCACCACAGACTTGGGAATAATTTCCTTGCTTAGTGAGTCAAATTCTCAATTTGCTTGTAATCATTTGGGTATCAATAACTCAAAAGAAAGAAAAACTACTCCTCTATCTAAAGATAGGGCCATGGACGATGAATTTTACACAGTTCTTTTTAAAATTTTAAAATGACTTGCTTCTGTCAATTCTTCAGCGGTTTTTAATACGTTATGAATTTTTAAAAGAACTTAATGTAATGTGTATGTAGGCAAAGAAATTTAGAACCATTACGATATACTGCAGCATGATAACGTCTTAGGCTCCGCTCGTTAATTTTATTACATGGCCTACGGTAGCTTGGTGGCAGTATCTCTTTATCTAAGCTTGAATCCCGATTCCGCCAAAGAACAGCTTCGTAAGCAGGCATAGTACAGCCTAAAATCCAAATGTCCTCCTATCGCATAGGCGAGAAATTGAAGAGGGACTACAGATTAAGGCTTCATTACGATTAACCTGATCACTGTTCAATATTACAAAGTCCGGACCTAAATATATTTAACGTTGTTCCAAAATGGAACGCATTTACTTCTAATTTAAACTAAACTTAAATTTTATAGTAATTAAGATATGCACATTAACACATGTATTTAATATCGTCGTAACATGCTCGCGTATATATCCAGGAATCGAAGCAATTTACAGTTACAATATTGAGACATATACTTTAAAGTATTTATTAAAAATTTATTGAAATTAGAGAAAAAATCGAAATGAAATAAAATTAATATCATTGAAAAGCTTTTCTTCTGAACTTTAAACTAGCATTGCAATAATTTTTGTGTAATAATAAGTGTAATTTATTCAAAGGCATATTTAAAAGTTGGATTAATTTTTAATTAAAAATCTAATCCAAATTTTAAAAAATAGTCAGCACTATGAATAAAATTTAGTAGCTCTAGGCTCAAAAGTTTCCTTGTTAAAGGGTTTTGAATGATTTATTTGTCGCTTATATCAAAATACACTGATGGAAAAAAAAATCCCAACACTAGGAAGGAGCTGTGCTAGATAAACGAAATTTGGTAGGCGTGTTTATACATTTGAAAGATGACGTCGATTTAAATTTCGAGCTACGCGTGTTAGTGGGGCGCTAGTAGCGACACTATGAACATGCAAATGAGGTTTGCTTTAAATAAGCGCTGTAAGGTTCGTAATCGTTATTTACAGTTGAGATTTGACGTAGGGGGTTAATGTTAGTCAAGTATGCCTCTGAGAAGAAGAAGCCATTATCAACAGCTCACTGAGTTTGAACGAGGTCGTGTTGTAGGGCTACGAGAAGGTGGGTTTTCTTTCCGCGATATTGCTGAAAGACTTGGCAGGAATGTATCCACTGTGCATGAGTATTGGCGGCAGTGGTCAAGGGAAAGTATTGCCTCAAGAAGACCAGGTTCCGGGCGGCCACGTGGTACTACTGAGAGGGAAGACCGTTGTATTCGGCGTATGGCTGTGGCTAATCGTACTGTGTCTGCAGCTGAAATTCGAGCTGCAGTTGGCACCACAGTGACACAACGAACTGTTACAAATCGGTTACTTCATGGACAGCTCCGAGCCATACGCCCTGTTCAGTGCATTCCACTGACTCCAAACCACTGCCATTTGCGACGTGAGTGGTGTCAATCTAGAGTTCAATGGAGGACGGAGTGGAGATCTGCTGTGTTTTCTGATCAAAGCCGGTTCTGCCTTGGTCGCAGTGATAGCCGTTTGTTGGTTAGAAGGAAGCCAGGTGAACGCCTGCTAGTGACATGTCTGCGGCCTAGACACACAGGGCCTACTCCTGGAGTTATGGTTTGGGGAGCAATTTCGTATGACAGTAGGAGCACTCTCGTGGTTATCCCACGCACCCTGACTGCAAATTTGTACGTCAGTCTAATGATACAACCTGTTGTGCTGCCATTCATGAACAGCATTCAAGGGGGTGTTTTCCAACAGGATAACGCTCGCCCTCATACCGCTGTTGTAACCCAACAGGCTCTACAGAGTGTCGACATGTTGCCTTGGCCTGTTAGATCACCAGATCTTTCTCCAATCGAGCACGTATGGGACATCATTGGACGACAACTCCAGCGTCATCCACAACCAGCATTAACCGTCCCTGCATTGACTGCCCAAGTGCAACAGGCATGGAACTCCATCCCACAAACTGATATCCGACACCTGTACGACACAATGCATGCACGTTTGCATGCTTGCATTCAAAATTCTGGCGGTTACACCGGTTACTAATGTACCAACATTTCACATTTGAAATGGCTCTACTCCCCAATGGCTCTCCCTGTGATCTTGAAACTTTAATTAATTAAATATGTTACCTAAACAAATGTATTCCTAAAATTTCATTACTGTACAATAATTTTTTTTGGTGTTGGGGTTTTTTTTCCAACAGTGTACTATAATTTACCTATAGTAAGTTATCTTATAAGTATTATCACCTTAAAATATCATAGAAGGTGAATGTTTGTTACTTTAATACTGTTTTCTAATCCCAATGCTTGTTGTGATTTGAAGGAATAAGTAATCTCCCCTGCTAAATCTGCGGTTTACACACATCTCAGTTAAAAATCCCCACCAAAAAACATGACGGTGTAATCATAAGGAATTACTCCACCTTGCCTTATTGGGCAGATGTTAAATATCAATAGTCAGGCAAACTTAGAAAATAATACATTCACTTAGAATTACTCTGTATAGATTTTAATGTATGGGTCCTCCCTAAGAGGTACGTCTCCTCATTAACAATAAGAACGTTAATTAGACACGACACCATTGTTATACAAAGAAAAGGAAACTAAAATCTGAATTTTTCGTTTTTAATCCTGAGATGCTGGGGCAGTAGAATGTTGGAGAATACAATCGT
This sequence comes from Argiope trifasciata, assembly GCA_026543055.1. Taxonomy (NCBI): domain Eukaryota; kingdom Metazoa; phylum Arthropoda; class Arachnida; order Araneae; family Araneidae; genus Argiope; species Argiope trifasciata. Next base: position 2,972,064 of record JAPMOQ010023642.1, read on the forward strand.
GTAAATAACAATATCCCAATAATTAATGGAAATTTTAAAAGCATAATAATTGGGCTAACAACCACCTTTATCACCCATCATTGTTCAAAATTACCATATCCATCCTTGACTGAGCAGTTTAAAAGATGGTAGTAATTAAATACCGGGTGGCCAGAAATAAAACACCCCTACTCTGACCTCCCTGGATATCGAACTACTCAGTGTAAAGGCTTGAAAATTTGTGGACATACTATTCAAAAAATGGGGAAACGGATTTCACGAAAAAAAAATTTAGTTCCAGAAATCACCGATAGGTGGCGCTGTACCACTGGACGTATGCTGAAAAGACACAAAAACACGTTTTAAACACATTTTATTTGAAAGTACCAAGCATACATGAAACAAGGACGTTATCGATGCAGGGAATGCTGCTCAATATGGTTCCCTTCCTGAAGATGTAAAATGTGAAGTCTGTGGACAGCTTGTTCAACTGCGGATCGTAACTGGTCATCTGAGATGCTTCTCACATGCAGACTGATACTCTCTTTCAAATCTGCCAAGGTTATCAGACGTTCTCGATAAACAAGGTTTTTTAAGTGTCCCCAAAGCCAAAAATCACACGGATTAAGATCCGGTGAACGAGATGGCCAAGTTGTCGGAAACGCGCGACTGATTATTCTGTCAGTGGTGAAATGTTGGCGAAGAAACTGTTGCACAGGGAGTCCAATGTGTGGAGGTGCTCCATCTTGCATAAAAGTAATGGTGTCAAGGCATTGGCGCTGCTGCAAATGGGGTACAACAAATGTTTCGAGCATCCTTTTGTACCTGTTGGCCGTCACGGTACATGTCTCAAGGCCATTGGAAGTAACCTCTTCGAAAAAGAACGGTCCAAGGATGAATGTGGCTGTGAATCCACACCAGACTGTAACTTTCGGTGAGTGGAGTGGAATCTCTTGGAAGGTACGGGGGTTTGTCGTGTCCCATATGCGACAGTTATGGGTGTTCACTGTTCCACTGAGGTGGAAATGGGCCTCATCGCTCCACAGAATCTGCCACGGCCACGATGCATCCACTTCAACTCTAGCAAGAAATGTCAATGCAAAGGTCAGTCGCATCTCCCTGTCTGTGGCCAGCAATTGTTGATTAGGGCGGATTTTGTACGGGAAACAATGCACCATTTTTCTGAGTACGTTCCACACTGTGCTATAGGGAACACCCAAGTGTCGTGACACTGCACGTGCACTACTGCAGCCTAAAACATTATCCATTGACTGTTCAACAATACCGGTGGCAACATCTTCAACGACATCTGAACGAACCGGTTTGCGTCCTCGACCAGGCTGAACTCCAAGATGTCCAGTTTCCTCGAATCGAGCGATCATTCTCCTGAGAGCTTGTGGAAGCAATGGTCCCTTACGCAAATCCTTAAGTCGGCGAAACTCTCGAAGTGCTGCTGGAGCATTTCCTTTATTCTCGTAAAACAACTTCACAAGCAAAGCGCGTTCTGGCAGCGTGACAGCCATCACTAATAAGAATGACATTCCCCACCTTTTAACTTCTTTTATACCCAGAACATGGCTTCTAACCATGCTTTATGCAAATTTTTCTGGTTACAGTATGAAATTGCAGTTACAACGGGAGTTCTAGCTTCTTTACTATTTTTATTTTCCATAAGGGGCAGAAAAATTAAAAAGGAAGCATGGAAGCATTCCATTCCGCATAAACATTTTAATTTTTATTATTATTTGTGTCTTTTGATCATAGTTCCAGTTGTGCAGTGCCACCTATCGGTGATTTCAGGAACTAATTTTTTTTTCGTGAAATCCGTTTCCCCATATTTTGAATAGTATGTGTACAAAATTTTGAGCCTTTACACTGAGTAGTTCGATATCCATGGAGGTCAGAGTAGGGGTGTTTTATTTCTGGCCACCTTGTATATCAAATTAATCAGCGATACACGCTGTTTAATATGAATATAAAAAAATTTCTTTTTTTTTTCGTCGTGTCCATGCGTCATATGAACATCGAATGATCTCTTCTCTTTTATAAACTTACATTGAATCATTCAATTACTCAATAAATTGATACAAAAAAATTATCCATTGCACACTTACATCTGAAATATTCTATGGATTCTTATTTGAATCAGTAAGATGGCATTATCCTTAAACGAAAGAGATTTAATTAAATAAAGAAGAAAAAGCCAGACAATAAAGGGGCAAATGCTTGGATACTTGGAATTTGAGATTCAAGACAAGTATTTTAATTATCGTGATTTCATATGCTTAAAATGTCAAATAATATTATAATGAAAAGTGGAAGATAAATAATAAATTTGTAAATTTTCACAGTTCACTTACTGTTTCTTTAAATTTGAAACATTTGTTTCAGTAACTTAAAAAATTCTTCACAGTCAACAAAATAAAAACTAAGCCGAACTTAATTGCTTCTCATACAAAAGCAAGTTTCCAATAAATAAATAAATGACTAGCTTTTTATTTTCTCACCATTTCCTTCAAACGAGCTCTTGGTACAAACCTAACTTCCCCTTTTCCTTCTGAAGTTGTGATAGTGACTCATTGTTTCATCTCATAGTAATTTAATGTTTGCCAATTTCCGAAATAAAGATCACTTCTCGTGGGAATTAAAGTCAGTGTGTGGTCCTACCGTCCACCTGGGCGGCTCCTTCACACGTTGAGCTTTGCATATTGAACGGAAAATTTTAGGAACATTTCTTTTAGAAGTGTTGACATATAATAACTATTCTGAGCGTCCTGTTTTTGTTAAAAGTGCAGCATCGTAAACTTATTTTTATGCCGAGTTTAGCTTGCATCATGGAATAAAACATTGAAATGAAATTTGTATGTTTATCGCTGTTTAAAGCCTCCAGACTAAATATCATTCGTGCGTATCTGATCTTTTGTTTAGACATGAATTTAATTCAACTGTATATCAGTTGGAATCATCTTTGAGACGAATATTTAAATTATTCATAATTTATGATGTAACGAACATAACATTTACAGGATGGATTATCATCATTTTCACAATTTATACCTGCTTATATTAGTGATTGTTTACCGCATGTGCAAGTAAGTCATTATAAAAAATAAAAAAAAAAAAAAAAAAAAAAAAAACGCTGAATATATTTGGGTAATTCATTTTTGTCCAGAAATTAAAGTTATTTTAAAGTAGAAGTCATTTAATAGGTATAATCTTAAAACTTTTTTACAAGCCTTACAGCAACCAAACTTTACAGTTTCTTTTAAATAATAAACAAAGGGGAGGTACAGAGATTATATGAAATTTCTTTACCTCTGCAAAATTAATCGATTGATTAATTTAGCAGATATATTTATTTTTCCTTTCTGTATTTCCTAATCAATATCTTCCACCTTATCATCTAGTACTTTTCAGCTAATCAGCTGAGAGTTTACCGAGCTGAGTGGAAGATTTCAAGGATTTAAGGCTGCGATATAAGTAAGTAGGTTCTCGGTCCCCTTGCTGATCCTTTACAGATGCGACTGGTAAAGTCGTAAACTCTCCTTGTCGAAGAAGTGACGTTCACGGTTGTGAGGTTTCATGGATGAGAGCTTAGCAGAGGGTTTATTTCGCTTGATCCACAGTTTTTGAACAGTTATCTTGGAGGAGAGAGAATCTTTAAATATATATATATATATATATATTTAAAGATTCTC
>JAPMOQ010023642.1:2975840-3048351 GCA_026543055.1 Argiope trifasciata
TATATATATATATATATATATATATATATATATATATATATATATGATGTTATTGCAGAATATACTACCCTTCAAAAACATCATCAATTGAAAATGGTGAGGGTAATTCCTTAGACAAATTGCTCATGAATTTTATGTGAAGGAGAAAAAGATTCTCTCTCAATAACTCACCATGATTTAATCACAAGCGCGATGGTCGAAATGATTTTGTCACAAAATAGTCAATGATGTGTTGTACTTTTTGGCAGGCAACTATTGCAGAAGTAACAATGATATTCGTGACCTGCTGACTAAGATTATTTGCCTGGGCTAAGTTTACAGGAGAACAGTCGTAGGCTGAAATCAATGAATTTAGAAGATAAAAAACCTTTTTTCCAATTTCTATAAGGCATCTGATACTTTGGGAGGCCTCGTTGCAAATTTCAGTGGTCTGTTTTGGCATGCGAGCTTGGGAACAGACTGAAATAGGTATCTACTATTTGAGAAGTCATAATTCTATGTTTAGGCCCCTTACTGTAAAAAAAAAGTTTTAAATTATTTTGTGAAAGTTTGGGTTCCTTTGAGCAATTTTGCGAGCTATCTGTGGCTATTACGAATACTGTTTCGGCAAATAATCTGAGTTTGCATCATTACTAAAAGTCTTCTCTTCCATCTTACATTTCAGTCTTATTTTGGCGAAATCAATGCTTCCTGACGCATGCGCAAAAGCGTGAAGAATTTCCATATCCCAAAACTGACAGTACACGAGGACTAATTTCAGACCTCATAATTTTATATCCCATTCAGGTAATGGAATCAGGTGATGGGTTTAATTTCCGAAACGGAACATTGATGATCATATGATACGAAGAACCTATTGCCGGTTTCTCTGAAATTACATGACGTAATAATGCTTCATCTTTCATATATTTAGAACTAGCTGGTACCCGGCGCGTTGCTGCTACAGAAACAACAATTTTGGAAATATTGAAATTTAAAATAACTGTCTTGTTTAAATAGGAATGATAGAAAGAATAATATTTATTTTCGTATCGAAAATGAATATTTCATTGAAATTGAGTGATATATAAAGGAGAAAAGTAAATATTATTAAATTTTTGTTTAAATTTGGTTCTTCAAGACTTTAGGGTTGGCAATATTTTTTTTATTTTATTTTTCCATCTTCAGCAGAAACCAATAAGTGCAAGTAATAAGTATTCAAAGTTTCATCGCAATCGGGTGAGCGGTACGGCAGCGCATAAGAAACATATAGATAAACATTCATTATTATTTATATAGATGACCCAGACCGGTATACTGGTTGAAATCGAATATCGATCTCGTTACTGTCCTTTTGAGTCCAAGAATCCAGGGCACGATAGCCCTGTTGACCATATGAAATCTATATAATATTTGCAAACCTAGAGCAAAATAATGAAATACCATTGCAATTTAAATTACATATATTTGCATACGAAACACATATTTCTTCTTTTTCATTCCTGGGCGTAAATCCCATTGATTGTGAATGAAATAAAAGAGGTGAGAGCAGTCTTAAAGTATGTAGTTGTCTGAAGCTTTCTTAAAAGTTATTGGATTAATTCGCAATTAATTACTTCTTTTACTTTTAAATCTACAAGCACAAACATATTTTTAGTGGACAAAAGCATCGCCGAAGTTTATATTCCACCAAAATCATGTGCCCTAGAGTGAATCAATGAGATCTGCTTTGACAGTAATATAAATCACCAATCTCTATGACTGATTATCAAATTAACAATTCAAATAACTGCTTTCTTACTAGTTTTAATTTCTTTCCAGACACTCGAGATTTTACAAGTTCAATATTAAACATAACTCGAAAAGAGATGAAATAAATAAAGAAATAAAACAAAAGCGAAGCCTGCCACTCTCAACATTTATCATTCAATCATTGGCAGGCAATTTTTATTTTGGTACAAGTCGTCGAATTACTTATCACTGAATTAAGCCTGACAACTTCTGAGCCGACGGTAGACATCTCGTTAATGTTCTGATTTGGTGAAGTGTGACAAGGAGACTCCAATAAACAATGGAAACAGTCTTCGCTTCACTGCGTGCGGAAAATAAACTAATAAATAATAATAAAAAAAATCCGCCGAGATTGGTTGGTCAAGGAACACTGGACACCTCCCCGTCGTTATTATTCCGACGGTCTTCCCGGGGTCTTCCTTTCCCAGACCTCAACATATTCCCACACTTTTCGATGATTTAGAAGATTTTTAGATACTCCTCAGTCACCCAAAAGGGCAAGCCTTAAAATAAGAAGCGCAGAAATAAGAAATAAAGATCTGAGAGATAATAATACATTTCTTTAGCGAACGTTATTTTTTATTCCGAAACACACGCAAAAGAGGAATTTCCCTGCATCCTTTTCATTCATTTATTTCTAAACACGAAAGCTGAATCAACGTAAACCAGTTTGAGATCGAAATTTGATGGCATTTTTACCTTAAGTAAGACCAGATATCCGAAAGAAGTTTCATCGAATTCAGTCTCTTCAATAATTTTTGATCATCGATACTTAACAAGAGAAAACGCATCTATTTATTCAATCTAACCTTTTTACTTTCTCGAATACCAAGCTCACAAAGAACGTATTGCAATGGTCAAAAATATCCGCATTCGAGTTTTTGATTAATCTCCACATTTCCTCTCAAAGTCAGAAAAACGCGTTTTTAGAATTATTTCTCTTTGTCCATGAACACGATACTCAAAAACATTCTGAGCTAGGAGGATGAAATTTGATACATAGGCTTTACGCCACACTTGTAGATTTCTATCAAATTTTGGAACAAATTTATTCAGAGGAGGCCTGTCTGATTGTCCGAGTACAAGTAAACATAACAGCTGCAAAATGTAAAAAGCTGTATAAATAAAATTTGGTACACAGATATAGCCAGATTTGAGGTTCGATCCTTGGGCTGGGCAAAATCGACCCAGCCTTTCATTCCTTCAGTAGGTTGATAAACTGAGGACCAAGCATGCTTGAGAACTAAACACTGAGGATACTGAGTTAGGCTGGGCACCTAACCACGACATATGTCTGTCACACCAGGGTCCGCAGGGTCTGTCAGATGTGGGCACTGTAGGTCTTGGTCCACATTAGACTCTAATACCGCTGAGTTTAGTTTATTACGCATATTTAATATCTAAAATTTAGATTCTCATCAAACTTAGAGCCAAATCTTTCAAATGATTGATTATTTGACGATTGGTATTTTCGTATGCAAGCAAAAGCGATAGCTAAAAAACCCTATTATTTAAATAACTGAAATTTAGCTTGTAATCTTGTAACTGCAATTGTAGCTCCTTGTCAAATTCTGGTTTCAGTCCGTTTGAAAATATGCGTTTAAAATACAAATTTGATTTTCAGGATTATTAACCACATTCCAGGGATTAATCACTAAAAAAAATTCGTTAAACGTAACAGAAAATAATTTGTAAAAATGCCAAATCCATACCAAAGATCAATATTTCTTGATTATAGTCACCAATGTTATGTAAGGCGTTCGTGGCCTTAACAAAGGTCTATAGTTTTATGGACGGGGAGAGGTGTAATACCTTTATTAGAGAATATGAGAGTAAGTTTTGGGACCATTCTCGATGGTTGAAAGAAGGAGTCTATGGAAAGTTCAAACTTCTGATAAAGGAAGCCGACTGCCTCAATATTGAAAGCTACTATTTAATGCGAGTTTTTCACCCCACAGCCAAATGAAAAAGGCATAAATTTTACAAACACCGTCTTACACATCTGCCCATGTCACTGAACGCATTGAAATATATTGTGTTTAAATCAAAGTGTTTGCAGTAATTCACGATATATCAGAAAGTCTCTTTTCCTTATTAGACGCTTGACTGATAAATTGCTTTCATCTATCGCTCCTTAAGAGTAATCTTTTTTAATCGCTCCTTATGAGTAATCTTTTTTAAATGAATATTGATTTTCGAAAAAAATATTACATTATCATAAAGAGGAATGCAAATAAGGGCCATTCATTCTGAAGAAGTAGGGGGAAGGTTGACCTTAAAATGCTCACTTTTAGTCTGCAATTCTATAGTTGAGCTTAATTAAAAGCCTTTTTACTTTCCTATTTTATCAGTACAGTTGAAATATAGCGTCCTGTATTAACTTTTAGGGTATCCGAAGCTAGTATTTAATTATTAAAAAGGATCATAAAGAAAACATGAAAGTCAAGGATCTTTAAAAGTCATCTTTGACCTCGTACTAATGTCACGATTTTGAGACTGGAGAAATATATTTTCGATATTCGATTCTGCGGATGTAAGAATATCTAATTCAGAGCTAATAAATAAAAATTTTCAAATAAAAGCATAAACTCCACTTAAATGTTTTCGAAAGAAAATAAAATGCCAAATGAAACGCTGTTTTCAGAATTGATTTTTCAAGGATAACTTGAATAGACAAATTTATTTTATAAACTGCATTTCCGTCTATAGTATTATGTTGCAAAATGCAACCAGCTGGAATGTTTTCTTCCGTGACTCTCTTCTATTCTTAAACAAAATTACTTATTTTACTTTTAACTTTGCGGCACATTAAAGAGAATCGAATACCTATTTTATATTTCTGGCTGGATGAACGCAAAATTAACGGACTTCTGCAAATCTGGTTTGAAAAACATTTACTAAAATTCGTCCCTTTGTATTGTCGCGTTTTTGCTTTATTGTATTCACATGCACTCGAATAGCCTGACTGATATCAGCTGATGAATTTTGTCCACATTGTGATGCAAATGTTTTGACGATAAAAGCATCCATTTACCTCCTTTCATTTTTGATCATAAGTGCTCATATGCACTCCAGCAGGATTCCTCTTTGATGTATTACGTTAAGAATTTGGTACAAATTAATAGGTTTGGTGTTAAGATCATGTACTAAATTTCATTCATATATCTCTTTTCGTTCTAAACTTATATTGACACAGTCAAACACAATTAAAAACAATTATTTTCTACTTTTAAGTTCACAAGTTTAAACTTTTTTGCTGATGATATTTTATTCCTCTCTTTGTAAACTTCGCATACGAAAAAAAAAAAAAAAAAAAAATCTTCAATCATGTTAAAGAAAGTAAAAGTTGGCCTCTTGACTTTTCTCTGGAAACTTCACAAGTTTAATTTACTTCAAATAATCTGGAGCGAAAAATTTCAAAAGCCTGTCAAATCCAAATAAATTGCTCTACTGAGTCCACTCATTAATTAAGTCAAACAGAATGAATTTTTGATTTCATTGTCTCTCTTCCAATGAAGAGAAAGCCTATCTACTCTAACATCAGTGTCCTCATTTAGACTAGTCAACATGACTTCATCAAAAAGTATCCAGTAGTCGAAAGCGCTCCACCTTCCACCGTGGTGCGCCAGGATTCCCTGCTGGGATAATAAGGGGAAAGGGTCTAAAGGTCAGTATAAGGAGGTCTGAAAATCGTGAAGATCGGTTACATTTCTTTTCTTTAGTCTGTGGGGGGCGCTTCGCTGTTGACAAAGCTTCGATAAATCAACCGTGGAGATCTTCATTTGGCAATGGGATGGCACACTCAAATCGAGATCCGATTAAGGAATCTCGATAAAAAGCGATTGTCATTTAAGTCGTTAATAGGGCTCAACTTTCAATTGTATAATTGGATTTGCTTGTTTTCCAAGGCTGAGTAAAGTTATGATGTCGACGTTTTATTTACCATCCCGGAAATTTCAGGTTTAATACTTACGTTATGCTGAAAAAGTGGGTTTTTTCGAGTGGGGTGGGATGTAATATTTCAGATAAGGAATATGTCAAGCCAGTAAATATTTCTATCTACTGGAAATGAGTAAATTATGTATTTAATGGTGGTTTATATAAGTGATTTCAAATTGATTTACATATTTCTATTGTCTTCCGTATTTCTTTTTAATTCGTTTATTGTATTCAAAGTATTGACTAATCTCCTTAAAATGTTAATCATGCAACAGCATTTCCTCTGATATATTTGGTTATTGCCTCGTTTTTTAAGCAAAAGCTGTATCACAGATGTTGTATTTGAACCATTATGAAATTTTATATTATTAAAATAATAATATAAATAATAAATAGTATAAAATAATAATATAAATAATAAATAGCATAAAATAATAATGTAATAAATACAATTTCAAAAAGTATTTATATTAGTTGAAATTTTCACACCTTGCTAACACGAAATCTTCTGTGAAATCGGGTTTCGAATCGTAATCCACTTCTCGCGAATTTTAGTCTGAATTGTCATTTTTTAACTTCAATACAGAATTTGAAAAATGCACTGATAAATGCAGGAAAAATACCAGCCTCTCTCAGTGATCAACTGTTCGCCCACCATAAAAACAGTATTTAGTCGTATCAAACATTTTTAATGACTATATCCTATCACAACAACAACGCATATTTTTTAAAAATTATTCTGGCACAATAAACATAGAACATTCTGAAAGATTAGATTTGAGTGTAAAGCGACAAAATTAATTGGTTAAATTTATCGGATGATTAAGAATGTAGGCACCTTGAAATATTTTTTTCCGATATCTCTCAGATATGGAGAGCAGCGAATATATTCGACTGTTAGTGGAGTATCTGAAGGTCACGATATGTCACTAATTTTCACATTAAATGAAAATTTTAGAATTACACTATGATTATGGCTGGGAAATTCCCTCAAAGGTTTTTACTAAATTAAATGTACAATGAAACTGAATTTTCGAAGTTTTCTCGGAAATGGAGGATGGCGGGAACGAGTATTGATGACTTATCTTGTGCCATGAACTTCCATATGAATAAAATATTGGCGATATACGACCATTAACTGAAACTGAAGGACTAGTTCTGTCGATTGATTTAAATATGTAGGTGCTGAAAAGTTAGAAATCCCCAATTAGAGAACTGTATAAATATCATGGAAAGAAACTGATATTCAGTTATTTTTTTGTTTGACACATATAAGTAAAGTCATTATTACCGTATAGGATTTTAGTCCTTTTTCTTGGTCAGTTTGCTGAAGAACATAAACAATTAATTTTTAACCCATAAATTGATTACGTGGCTATTTGAAAACGGTTAATGAAATAAAGTGATCTAAGGCTGAATATTTAGAAAAAAATAAATAAACAAAAGTTTTGCAAATTTTATGTACCTATCAAATTTCTATAAGCCAGAAAAAAGCATTTTCATTTCCGAATAAAATAAATCAAATACATCACTTTTACCCGGAATCAATCTACCGAGAATACAAAACATTTCGCAACGAAATTTGACTATACATTCCGTGAACATTACTAAAGCTTTTAAACTTTTTTTTTTTCAATCCCATACTCGAAAAGTCATTCATTCAATTTTTTAAAACTGTTTCATTCACAAAGATTGTCAGTTGCCTGTTCTCGTGTTGATTTGAACTCATTCACGCGAACAATAGCGGGAAGTGTGCGATCAAACACTTTCGAGACGAATACAGTTTTGCTTGGATGACTCTTTTATACGCATCTGTCATGTCCAAGCTGAACAACAGGTGGAAGATGAAGGTCTGCCTAGACAGTACCTTCCTCTTCATTTAGAGTGCCTTTAAATTTTGAGTTTCATTATGTCATTACGCCCCCAATTTCAGTTTTCGATGCTCCCAGTGAGTTTTCCTGCCACCCTTTTTGATGTTGAACTCCTTCCGACTGCCCGTTGATTGGGTAATTAATTCGGAAACGAGGTCCTTTGTTCAAATGGCCAATCTACGAGAGTGCTTGCCAAAACACAGACTGATTCTATTTGAATTTTATATCGTGTCATCAATGGCTCTCAGAGGAAGTTTGGACTGACAGGAAAGGAAATTGGACAGGAAATGACTTGAAAATGGTCATCGGAGTTGATGTGAAGATTTTGAGAAGAAAACAGATGGTGAAAGCTAAGTAATTAACAAACCAATTTACTAAACGGAATGTACCCAAGATTCTAATAAGTACGCAACATTTCTTTCTTTTTTTTCCCTTCCAAGGCAAATTTAAGAAACAAAGTGATAAAAAAGAATCTTTTAATCTAAACTATGGAATGATAATAATTTTTATCCCTTCATACAAAGTATCTAGTTTTCTCTAATAATATTCTGTACCTATTTTCAAACACATCTGTATTTTACTGAATAATCATTAACATCATAATATCTATAAATTATCCTTCTGGCAATATCGGCCATAGTTTAGATTTTCACTCTATTCAAAGCCTATCTTAAGGCCTGCAAGGCTTGAACAAAATATTCCCAAAGGGTTTCCTTTCCTTTGATTTCGTATTACAACAAGCATAATTAGAGTGAGTATCGTAATTTACTAAATTATAATCCATACGTCATTATATAAGGAAAAAAAGTGACGAATAATACTAATGGTTTAAAAGACTGAAAAGAAAAAAATGTAAGGATGATCTGCAGTCGGAAGGGCAGCTCGCGAATCGGACTAATCGGCCAAGGTCAGACCTTGGGTTAGATGGCGAGGAATTTATCATCATAATCATAACACATTTTTCTTAATTTTACTGAAAAACTAATAAAAATGTTTCTTGAAGCACTTTTAGAAGAGCAAAGAACCCCAGATGTATTGGGTTTTCCCCAGAATCATTCGTTAAAACTGCATTTTGCATTAGCATTTAAACAACTTTTTTCAGGTGAAAGTTGTTACTGCCATGCACATAATTCAAAAAGCTACTCCAATGCCGCTTATCATTATTGTATTCATGAGTTATTTTAATTGATCCTGATATCAGAGAATAACTTTTTTTGAGAACTTCTTTTGACAATGTTTATAAATCTTTTCAGAAAACTCTTATAAATTCAGTGTCCTTCTGATGATTTTAACAAGTGAAAGTTTTCAATAATCATATAAACATAAAAGGAAGCAGGGTGAATCTTTTCGCTCAAAAAATGATTGAATTTTATTTCTAAATAATGTGAAATATTTCTAACAAATAATATATAGTTTTTCCTATTTTTACAATAGCTATATTATAAATCTTTCTTTTAAGTACACTCGAAAATAATTCCGTAAATGTCATTTTATTCTAAAAGTTATAGAATCTCATCTGCACCCCAGAATACATTGCGCAAGTCTCAAATGCGCAAAATGATTTTCTGAATTCCAAACGAATTGTCCAAACTTTAAATTATCAGTTTTTATGATTAAGTTAAAAGTGTTCAAAGAACGATATTTCCATGTATGCGGTGGGCAGCGTAATGTCACAATGATTTTAATTTTACCTCAAAATTCCATTATAGCTAGCATAACTTAACCAGGTTTAGGATATTTCTTCCCTCTTAAATTTACAGCCTGTTCCATGTGAGGTTCGAAACACACACACACCTTTTAGACAATTCTGAGAAATACAATCCTTAATTTCAGGGTCTTTTTTTTTTTGAACTTTATTATTTCCGTTTCTTTGAAATCTTTTCATTCAGGAAATTGCTTTTCCATTGTATCAGAAAAGGCGAGGTACCTCCTCTTTCAGCTTATTCGTTTTTCATTTATTTTTATTCGTTTAACCGTCCATTGCTATTATATTGTCTTTTACAAAGGATATCAGCTAGAATGTTCAATTCATTTGCCTTTTTATTTAAAATTAGCTGCAAGTATTTTATTAAAAGGCATAAAATCAAAGAATTGCATTATAAGAATTAATATTATTATAAGAATTAGTATTTATTATTATAATTAGTAGTGAATATTTAAGAAAACTATTTACCTTCAGAAAAGCAAGAAAATCTGCATTAGAGAAAATTAATTGTCATTAAATAAGTTATTATTTCTTCGTAATTTTATTTACTGAAATATAAATTTTCTAAACCAGTTACAATGAAACATTACATAAAAATCTGTCTCATGCGATACGAAATTTGTTAAATGAAGAGGGACTTAAAAGTGGCAAAATGCAAGTAAATATTAATTTATTATAAGTATTTTGCTAGAATAAATACTTTGCTGAGAATAACTTCTTGATAATCGAAAAGAAAACTCTCAAAACAGTAGTATCACTAAATCGTTGTCGATTCACCAAAAAAACGTTTATTCCAAATACCACACCTCTTAAGCAAATATTAGAACTGAAAAGAAAAAGAATTAAAAAGGAATTAATTTTGAAATTATTCTTGAGCTTGGTTAAATTGTTTTTGTTAAAAGTTTATTTGCATATCTCTTCTCAAAGGTACATACATTTTTATTATATTAAACATGAAATATTGAATGACAGAGGCAAGTAATATTATATGTTATTTCTCTCTGTCTTCTAACTGCAATCAAATTCCAAAGTGTTACATAAAACTCTTTTACTAAGTTTTTAGAATATTCCATATAGACTAACAAACGAATAATAGCAGTATTGGCGATTTAAATCAAAAGAAATCATGTTTGAAACCAATTATTTAACAATAGCATATTTCATTTATTTAGATGGGGCTTTATCTTGGGGGATCAAGTATGGTAAATGAAAAATAAATTTCGCCATTTTTATATGAGATCATTTTCAAAATTGTATTAGGACACCTAAATAGCAAATGAATACAGCAAATAAATAAGAAAGCAATTGAAAAAGTAACCATTAAATCACTTTTTTTTAGAAATGTTATGTTGTTACTTATGACACTTTACAAGGCCGCTGACAGATCTGTCAGCGATTTAAGCGTCTCTTGATTTTTCAATAGAGCCAACTAGGACCATGAATACGACTTGGTTACTTCATGCGTCAAATTCGCTGGCACAGTTCCTTTTTACAGAGGGGCATTATTCACACACCTCACAGATAGAAAACGGAAAAACAGCCATGCCCGAACCGGGAAACCAGATCACGGAGAAAACGCTTTACCCCTATGCCAAAACACTGGCTATTTTTAGAAATGGTATGATTAATGTAAAAATGTCAAAAAGGATTATATTAAAAATTCAGTAATTATTTCTGAGAATACAACAACGATGCCAGCTAATACAACAGACATGATTTTTAAAGGTATATTTGATGTAGCATTTAAATTGAGACATTTTGTTATTAATATAGATTTCTCAGAAGTGGAATTATTCTTTAGAAAAATTTCAATTAATTCAAAATTATACAAAATTGCTTTATTGATTACAATAGCATTTTTTAAAAAAATAATGTCAAAGTTGCATATAATAACAATGTCTTTTATAATTTTAAAAAAAAATCGGTTTTTGAATGGAAAAATTATTTTTCTACACATTTATTGAAAAACTGCATGGCGAAACTTTAGAATCCTATTCTTACTGCAACAAAGAAAGCATTTTATAGAATTCGAGTATAAATTACACTTTTAAAATATTTTTAAAGTCACAGTTATTCTCATTATTGCATGGACTCTGCTTCCAATAATCATAAATAAAAAACATAATATAAACACCAATAATAATTAACTGACTTAATGCAAGTGACGAGAATAAATTATTCTTTCTAAACAATGTATCATGTCTATTGTTTGTCCCATAGGTTAGGCTCTAGTGATGATCCAACCAATCGACACTCACACCTTCCTCCCAAATCTCCACCCGCAATTGGAGGATTGGCAATTAAGTTCCCTCTTTAACAACATAAACAAGGCACGCGGTTGACACGATTCGTGAATTATTCATAACAGCCCCTGAAGGAATTACTTCGTCAATGGACGGCTTTATGAAGTATGGTAATTATCGAGTTAGTTTGTGAATGAAGTCTTGCGTACTAACGCCAGGATTACGAATTTAATTACGCTACAACTGTCTCAACCGCTACAATTTTCAACCCGAAGATTGCAATGATTGTAGGCTTTTAAGTAGTCCTAATTGCCCGCCATCTCTAGCTCAAATTACTCATCGTGCCTTGCCATTCGTCTACAACGGAAATTTTAAAGTCAACTTTTCGCTCCTTCCGAACAGATCACATTGAAACGTCCACTCTGCAGGCATCGTTTCAGGTGAGGATAAAATGAATTTTTTACATTTATGTTATCGTTTTTCCTTTTAAATGTTCTTTCTATTTTTCTTTAATAAAATGAATTGGTAACTTATGAGAAGTTCTAAAGCATTTCTCTTTTTCCTTTTTGAAAAACTAACGGAAATCTTTTTTTTATATATATATAAACTGGAAAATAAAATCTTATATTTGGTATTTCTAAGAAAAATTGGTAGACTCTTTAAAAGAGTTAAAAGCAATCATTGTTTTAGATTCCTATATTTTTTAAACTGGTAACTAAGACAAATAACTTAACGAAATCTAACCAAGACACTGTTATATGCAGTGTCTTCGTTATGCTATTCCTAAATAATTCGAATTTTAAAATGACATTGTCCTACTTTTATAACTGTGGCACTAGTATCCGTGACATTAAAGATATATGATACCATCGTAGATGATTAAAAAAAAATTACAATTTGAGTATTCTGTTTCCAAAATTCTGGATGTTTCAAATTCCATGATTTCATGACCCATTGCTCTCTCTTCAAGACAGACTAAAGAAATAGTAATCCCATATGCTTCTTTCCTAATAAAATTTTTCTTAACTTTCCCCTTTATCCACCTGATTTGAAGCCACTTTTTTTCCTTCTCGTCTGTAAACAGAATTTATTGTAATCGTTCAAATCTTCAAAATCAAGATGTTGACTAACACCACAATTCAAACCTCTCTGAGCTCAAAAAATATATTTTTGGAATAATGTCTGTTTGTAAACTCAATAACTCAAAGAATATTTGAGTCAGTTGGATAATGCTTGACTTATGGTCTTTGAGCCCCATTTGTAGATTTCTATCAATTTTTGAAAGAAATCCATTTGGCCGTCTGTTCGAATATAATCTAACGCGATAACTATAAAACGAAAAATGCTAGTTGAATAAAATTTGGCATACAGGTTTAATATTTAGAACGTGGAAATGTATCAATAAAATCGATAACACAGAAACACAATGGCTTAAATATAATATATGGAATTTGATTTTTGTTTTTTTTGAAAACAATTGTAGTTTTATATCAATTTTTGGTTTATATGGGTAAATAGGTGTAAAAAAAGATTCTCAAAATACATATTCATTTTTCTGATACTTGTGTATTAACTTTATTACAGTCTTTAATCATCAATAAACACATATTAGTAGGCTCTTTCGCAACTATTGTTCACGAATAGCATGAGATTAATAATACGCAAGCACTTTTATTCGAAGTTATACGACAAAATTTCAGAAAGACCATTCCCACTTGTTCCTCTGAAAGATTTTCATTATTCCTTTATTTTCAGAAAAATATTTTGCTATGCCTACTTACAAATAAGCTGATAAACACATCATTGACACGCTAAATAATTGTAAACCAGTAGGATTTTACTATCAACAAATTTTAATTCAATGTAAATTCTAAGATAAGGGTTTAAATTTTTTACTTCCGCAATTCCTTTTACTCCGAAAATGGTTTTCCGCGAATATTTAATTTAGACTTATGGCAAATGAGAAGAATCATTTAAAATATTTTATCAGTAAGTTTCAAAGAAATGAATGAGTAATTATTATTATTATTATTTTCTAAAGCATAGAAAAAAGTTCTAAAAGAAAATAACAGTGAGTTAAATGTCGCTACACTATTTGGAAGACTGCGATCCTGAGTTTAAATTTAGTTTAGTTTGATTTTAATTTTGTTATATTAACGTCCCTTTTTAACGGAACAATAGAGCTATTTCGGGTCTGTCCTCGTCATTCTGAAGAGCGATCAGATGTCGAGAATGACACCAGAGCGGGTACCTCCGTCTCCACACCATGCCACGCCAGGGACAGAACGTGTAACAGACTCCTCCCTCCTTACACGCCGGTTATTCAGTAGAATCGGGTATCGAACCTGAAGTACTACGGCTCACGAGCCGAGGCCTTACCACCAGGCATCCTGAGCTTAAGAAACCTCGCTTTAGAATAAGAAGGGTTTTTATGTATAAAACTTGCGGGAGCAGAAAGTCCATGTTGAAAAAAGAGAACAGAAAACTTAACATCAAAATTTTAAAATTGCTCTTATCTCAGGAATGTGAACAGAAATTAATTGTTTAATTAATCCGTACATCCTAATCCCCTATGCTTCTTACTCTATTAAATTTTCGTGACTGGCAGACATAATAAATATGTTAGCAAAAATCGAAATTATAAACTTGATCAAAAAAACAAAAAACAACAACAACAAAACACTAACAGACGATCATATATAAAATAGATGGTTAATATTATGACTTTGATATCCTGGGACATTATTTTTTCACGAACAAAAACGAGTTTTCATTTCGATTTACTTCTTAAAGCTTTTGAAAATTTACCCATATCTGAGATTCTTGAAACTCGCCTTCAATATTTCTTGCAATTGTTTGTCTCAAAGCTTTCTTCTCTTTTTCATTTTTAAAATTACTATTTTATTTTCGCATATTTCTTTCAAGTTTCACGTTCTTTTCATATCATGAAAGTATTTTCGGAAAAGTAAAACGTAAACTTAAAAAAAAAAGTTTTTGAAGTTTACTTTTTTTCAAAGAAAGAAAAGGCAGTTAAGTTTCATAAAGTAAAGCAGTTCCTTTATATTAGCGAAAATCTGAAGAAGTATTTCTTTCGTTTTTTGTTTTCAGATGTATTTCAAATTGAATTACGTTTTTGAAAAAATACTATTGATAAAAAACCCGAAGCAAAAATTTGGAGTGAAAAAAGACGTCATTCTTGAACCAGACTGATCAGATTAAAACTGACTTCATCAGAGCAGAATGAAAATTCTATCTGAAAAAGATGTTCATTCGCTGCTTTTTTTTTCTTTCTTTTTCGAATTCAGTAAGAGAATTTATTTTAATAAATTGATTGATCTATTTCATTTCAAAAAATGTCTTTGAGCCCTGTTTCTATTTCAGATTTTCAGAGACTGTTTTCATATCAAAGACAAAAATAAATAGATTTTGAAGGAATAATTTTCTCAAAAAAAAAAAAAAAAAGAATTCAAAACATTAAACAAAGAAAATCAATAATACAGCTCGGCTTGATTTGGTTCAAAACTAGTAGAGCATTTACAATAATAAGGATTTGTATCTATGGTTATTATATGATTTCAAATCATATAAATACAAACAAGATTATTCAGAATGAACTGAGTTCAAAGTAACTTTCTGATTTTCTTTATCCAATGAACTTAAACAAATATATTTAGATAGAAAATTTACCCAGGAAGTTAGGTAGATACAAAATACACTATTTTAAATCAACAAAATCACTAGTAAAAACAAAGCATCTTTCTGATTTTCCCCAACTAAAGGATCTACGAAAATATGTCATTATATATTGAAAGTTCATTACCATACCATAAATAAAAGTTCTAGAGATAATTTTCAATATTTGTTAAATTTAGTTTTAAAAAATTTAGCAAAAACAGATTTTAAGTCACACTTTCACTAAAAAATAAAAAATATCAAAAGAAAACTATTTTATATAATAAATTTTTTATAAAAGATTTTATGCATAAATTATTTTTAAAACTAAAAATATTTTTATGTCACAAAAAGTTGAAATTTTTCTTTATAATTATTATTTGTTTTATATCCTTAGTTTAAATTTAGTTTTAAATATTATATCTTGAAATCAGTTATTTTAAATTCAGAATTGGTGAGATGCTTATCGTTTTTCAAAAGCTAATTAAATCAATCGACTAACTCTTAATTAATTTTGAAAATATTAAAATAGGGTATCTTGATCGACACAAACAACTGTGCAAAATTCGAAACTCTAACACAAAAGGAATTGATTGAAAAATCGATTTAACAATTCCTTAATTGGTAAAATAAATCTAGAGATATTTTGTCATTGCGACGACTTCAAAGACTACAGGGCATAAATTGGATCTTTCTCCTTATTACACCAGGAGTCTGATGATGGGAAGAAAGGAGGTTAATGATACTCCTGGAGTTCTTGGGGGCCGGGGAGATCATGAAGACACAATATTAGTGCAAACATTTAGTTTTGTATGACAATGAGAGATAAATGAAAAAAAAAAGTAGTTGGTTCTACTTCCCATTTACTTTTGCTGCACTACTGTCTAGCCTAAATTTTAGATAATTCAATTAAATTTCTTAACAGCTTAACTGTTTTGTCCGATTGTCATACGTGTAATGATTTATCTAATTTTCATAGTTGTAAGCAAAAAATAAACCATTCATAATGATTATAATTCAATATTAAAATTACTTCTAATATGTAGATAAGTATTTAATGGATTTCCATTTGAATGAAAATAAGAAAATTCTCCCGAAATAGAAAGTGCCATCTTATTAGATATTAAAGAAAATAAAACAGTTAAAGGGTTAAGTAGACGAATTGTCGAAATTCTTTTAAGCATTAAGCAATAAAGGAACTAAACGGCGTGGAAACGAGGGGTTTTGATGTTTCAGGCATCAAATCTTGAAAGTTACGAGAAAGCGAAATATAATTTCTTTATTTTACTTCTAAATATGACGAGAAGGAAGAAAATTTTAATAATTTGCCCAGGGTACCATTTACATTTGCTACTCCTTTACCACAGATCAGTACTCTTCAAGACAAAAAATACGAATTAAATATTTATAAATGGGAAGAATAATTTAACATTTTTTCTTAAGTAAGGCACTATAGGATATGTATTTACATTTTTAAATTTAATGTTGTGATGCTATCACTTAAATGTACTCAAAGCGAATTCAAAAATGGAAAAAGAGAGAAAGAAATTACTCACGACTCATAATATCATTCCTTATAGAATTTCACTGTTGAAACAACCTGTATAAACTTCACAAATTCCTTGCCGCTTAATAATTAAATTCAATTTATTTATGTGAACCTTAAGCAAAGTTAAGTAAATGAAATATTTAAATTTCTACGCAAAGTAAATGAAATATTAAACTTCTATGCAAAGTAAATGAAATATTTAAACTTCTTTTTTAATTGCTTTTGTCCCTAAAGAAACTAATGTTCACAAGAAAGATATACTACATTTTTATTTGATGTTTCATGAGATCTTGCTCTTATCTATTCCCTTTGGGAATGGAGGTCATTATTCCTATTGAAATGGAAAGACGTATCAGCTGTATCGATTTCTTTTAATGGAGTTTTCACCCTATAAAAATTCTCAACGGATGTTTACTTTTGCTAATGTATTTGTTTTCAATGAAGGCGCTTCCGCTCAAATTTCATTCAATAATAAAGGAATTAAAGAATGAAAAAATAGATCAAAGCTACGAGTAAAATAAAGTAAAAAAAGGTTGGTCAGTTGGAAGCTTTGGATTTCAGGGAAAGTAGGACAATATTATTTTTTAGCAGCACTGAAACAGAAAATGAAAAAGGTCCTTCGATATAATGTCAATGAATTCCTAATGTTTTATTATTATATTAAATAAAGACTATTAAATAATATTAAATAAAGACAATAGATAAAGAGAGAATTGCTGAAGCAATCGATTGCGTAAGACTGATTAGTTTTATAGGATTTGGTCTTTTAAATACCAAATAATGAGCATCTTGTGATGCAGGCAGCAATCACATAGATTTCTATTATTTCACTCGCGATTATTATTTCCATTGTGTGTTTTTTTCTTTGTACTTTTACCTCATTTAGAAATAGGTATCAATATAATTTAGTAAAAAGTAACCGGTTTTGGCGATTAGTTAATTCACTAGGTGTGCTGGTTGTATTTAATTTTAATTAAATCTCTTATGTGTAATTTGATGTTAACAGTTCCGTCGACAAATTATCTTTAAGAATCAAATTATGAAAAACTTTGGTTTAACGTGAAATAAATATACAGCTTAATATTAACAATTCTCTCAACAAAGCATTTTTAAAAATCAAATTAATGAAAACTTTAAAAGCTTGTTATTTTTAAAGTTTTACTCCTATTCTTTTTAAAGAGAACCTGAACCTTCTTATCAGTGTACATTGTCATTAAAAATTTAAATGTCTAGATAATATGTTTTAAATAGAACTTTAATTTTTGTGGTAATGTAATTTCCTTTTCTGTTTCTTCACGTTAACTGCGTAGAAAATTAGTAAAATCTTTCTTCCTTGGCTTTCAACAATGGGAGAAAAATCAAGGGGTAAATATTTAATAAAACACTGCAAAAAGTTTGAAATTCGTTTGATAATGAAATAATCGTTAAAAAATACAAAAACTTTTTAAATTGGGGTAGTTGAATTACACGGTACTTGAAATTGCATTATCAAAAACATTTTTTAAAATTTTAGAATGATGTAAAAACAATTTTGAGCAGCAATATTTGGGGGATGAATCGTAGAAAAACGCCAAAATTTCTCTTTATTTTTAATTAATTAAATTTCTAATGAAAATTTAAAAATAAAATTCCCAGTTGCATAGTCAACTATCCAAATTATATATTTGACAAATTTGGCATGTCTTGATAAAAACAATCTACCTGTAGAGAGCAAACAGACAAACACATTATTTTTTTAAATTGCATTAAGATGCTTTTTTTTAAAAATTAAAATAATTTTCTAAATCTTCTGAATTATTCTTTCTCATTTCTATCAATAGAGGCACTCACTTCCTGTATACTTATGATCTAAAAATGTATATATAGTTTGGAGGTTGGTATCAATGGTCTAAGAGACATGGCCTTCGGAAGATTAAGTAAATGGAAAACTTTAGATTACGAATGTATGAAACAATAGTAAAATAGTGTTTCATACATCTACAACCAGAAATGGACATAATTAAATTAGTGAGAAGAGGAGTATAAGTTCTAGTAAACATAACTTTAATTTTAATCAGTATAGATGAGCAGCACTTGTCCAAGCTTCAAAATATCGAACAATGAATTTCGGATCAGTGCTGGTCATCCTTTCACCGACTTATTATTCATAGTAGTAATATATTCAAGAAAGTGTGTACTGTATTTTTAAGCACTAAACAAATTTCTAAATACATTTCAACTCGAATGCTTCCAAAATTTAAATACCCTTTTTTATTTCAGCATATTTATTCATATTGCGTGGATTTATTTTTGAAATATTGTCTAAAGTATTATTAAAAAGTGAAGCAAAGATTACAAGATATTCACAAGGTCAGCAAATTTATTGTACATTTCTTGGTGTTTCAGGAAATGAATAAATTTGTCTCTGCAACAGTTAAAACATTCTGTAGCATAGAAAATCATAAATCTCTGAATATCTTGACCACTTCTTTGTATGATTATAATGTTTAAACTGGAGAAAGATACTCTTAGTACATAAAAAGACAATTAAACAATTGAAAGAAGTAGCTATGTACAACAAAAACTATTTTTTAAAAGTATGTATAAAAAGTAATAATTCAAATATGTATTCATTTTTTTTTTGGAATTGTTTCATTTTGTTGACACAGCATTAGTGTTGTAGCAAGAATAAGAAGCACCCGGGGAATAATATAATTTTTTCACCCACACTCTTTACCAGTGGTTTAATATGTATAGGTTTCGTTCAATGCGTCAAATTATTTTTTCAAACTTCTATAATATTTTGTCTCAAAAAATGACATCGACACATTAATGTTTTGTTCCAATACTCCCCACTCGCTATGCTACTGACAGCAAGTCATATATGATCATTGCGCCAAAATGAACACCAGGTCACTCCCAGACTTGTTTTACTCAAAGGAAAAAAGAATTTTTTTTAGACTGAAGCCACATCTCTGTGTACTTTAATCGATGATTTTTTTCCTGTCATGTTTTCATTAATTAAAAAGAAGTTCTAAAAAATTTCACATTAGATGAGGAATTAGTAGGTTGAAACCTACATGGGGTTTTAACAAACCTTACAGCAAGGAAAAATGAAACTTAAATTGGAAAACAAATTCTGCATCTAACAAGTATTAGTGATGTAGTTCAACTTCAGAGCAGTCAAGCTGATTGCTCGGAATTCTGTTTATTATTATTATTATTATAATTAATTTATTTCTAGTACAAGAAGTTTACAGATATACTATATCATCAATCACTAGATGCATACAATGTCGATACATACAATATCAAGCATAAAGTTTACAATATCATCGAAATTTTGATGAATGCTCACATTTACAAGTCTCCGAATCCAAAAACACACATTTGGAATTGCTTTTCCCTCCTATTTTGTGTGGGAGAGCATTGTTACCGAAATATGCAACGAATTCGACTGATGAAATTTAGTAAGGAGTCTAAAAATATTTCTTCATGGAAAGGGAACTAAATTTATTATAAACAAAATTCTCAAGAACTTTGTCATATCTCAAAACACGATAAAAGTGACTTCAAAAAAGGGTTTTAAAAAATATATAAATTTGGTAAAGAGAAGTATCGTTAAGAGTAACTAAAAGAAATGCTTTTGCATTATCAAGCATTGTTCTTCCATCTGCAAAAACTATTTTTAACTTAAGATTAGAATACAAAATATAAATGAATTTCAAGCTATAAGATTTCCTTTAAACTGTCAAATTAAATGCTAAGCATAATATATACGCTCAAGAAAGTTTTGACATGAAACATCTAGATCATAAGATTTTCTAAAAGAAGTCCGGAAATTCAAATACCTCATCAGTGTTTTAGAGTAAATTTACCCTAGAAAGATATCGCAAGTACTAACATTGTAGCAGCGTAAGTGAATGAACGAATCTCCAATTCATTAGAAACAGTTTCTGCAGACAAGTAATTTTTCGTGCCAAAGAATAAGAATTCTCGTGCTCTACAAGAGGAAGACGCTGGGGCTGATCGTTCCTCTCTAAATTCTGGCAAATTTAATGGCGCATGGGAATAAATGAGTAAAATGCAGGCCGTATTCATTTAGGCCTGCCTATGCAGGGGGGATGATCTAGATTCCCTTCAGTTTGTGAAGAGTAAAGGTTCCGCCCTCGAGTGGCAAAGGAGGGGGGGGGGGCAGGGAAAGTGCAGTTCGTGCATTTGAATCTTGGCCTGGGGTAGCTTTTATTGATTTGGTGAGGTCGATATTTCCTAATCATATGGTTCGGGTTAGGGTTCCGAAAGCTCGTCGGAAAGACTGGAGGAGCCGTGATTTACCGAAAGGACACATTCCTGGGGACTGTTTGCCAGATTCTTCAGTCTCTTTCTTGATCAGCGATTCCAGTTGTTTGATTTGTCTGTATTAAAACATTTATCAACTAATTTTATTCTCCTGTTTGCAAATAAATGAAAGCATTTAAGTTTTAAAACTGATTTAATTGCTATTTTGAGCATACTCATCTGCATACATCATAAGTAAGATTACTGTTAGATGTGTCGCGTTTTCTATTTTAAACTTTTGTTGCCTGAATGTTTGTTAATTCGCTATGGTAAATATCCTAAAGAAACGTGTTGTAGTATCTTTAGGCATATACTAAAAAAAGTGAGTTCTTTTCCATTTATGTATTATAAATAATTTTCCATGCATTTAAATGTTCGTATCGGCTGGAAAATTACTTTTTTTAACTTGCAATTTTAGATCTGCCTATATTCTTCAAATTACAGATATGTTGAAGTTAATATTTCTGCTAAAATGTTAGCTTCATTTTAGATACGCATTTATTCTCGATTTGACAGCCAAGCTATTAATTTTGTCTACCAGAAACTTGCTCCAACTTAATTTTTTTTCTTTATATAGTATTTGATTTGTAATATTTTGTAGCATGGGATTTTTCTAGAAATAATATCTGAATCTGTTTTTTTTTTAAATATAGATACCCATAATCGTATTACTCATTACATTTTAACGAAGAACAACTATGGGTTATACATTGATATTGAAACACACAACTTTACTTTTATGAATAGAAAATTGGCCTGAATTCTTAAAGTTCGTTAAATTCTTTTATCGTAAAACCAACATAATACAAATTGTCGGAATACAAATAATTAACAGAGCTATTTCTTTTTGATGCATGCATTTTGTTTTCAAAAACAGCAATATTTATTTTAATAACCAATTTTTTATAACGCTCTTGTGATAAATTATCACTCGTAAAAGAAATAAATTATTTAAAAACAAAGGAAAAGAATAAGAATAAAGTTTTAGTATGATAGGTTTTCTTCGAATATCTACACAAAAATTAAATAGTTTTGAAGATTATGCTTTAAAATGTTAAACATCTTGAAGTTCTTTAGGATAATTTCTTAGAAGTTTCAGAGCAGATTGCCTATTTCTTTTGAAATACTCTCAAGACACAAACTTGATGACATATACTACATGAAATGAAATTCATTTCTCGTCTGTAAAGTGAGATCATGTCAAGATTAGACACAATCTCACATTGCAAATATGAATTGAAATTTATTTCAATCTGATGACTTTGAAGCATGCCTGATGTGATACTGAAAAAGTAAGTCTTCGTAATTGCACGCAAATGAATACAACATTCGAGAGACAGGATAGTTAAATGTTTCCTGAATGATTATATTTGTTAACCATTGTAATTTATTAATGAGGTATACAATCAAATTTTGGATCGCAGAATCCTGTCACTTAACCTTTTCAAAAGTACATTTAGCGCTTTTCTTCTTGTAATCGAAGTTTATTAAGAACGTATAATCTTGCCTATTTCTTTTCTTTTATATAAGAAATTTTATAAAAAAGAAAACCTTAGAACAAGAAAAACGTTATTTCGAAACTAAACTATTTTCCTGAAGTTTTTTTTTCACCTGTAAAGGAAGAATAATTACGATATAAAAAATAAATTGTAGATTTCACTAATTGTAGATTTTACATTTGATACTTTCGCTGTATTAAAACTATATATTCAGTTTTAAGTCGAAGTGATTGAAAAGTGACTCTGATATATAAAAATGAAGGTTGCCATAATGTTAAGAAAAAGAAATATATTTGCATGACTGATGCATGTAAATTCTATTTCAGCACTTAGTTCAAGACATTACTACGTGACGGCTGTTCTATGTCACATGTACAAAATACAGATAAGAAAGATGCTCATATGGGAAAGATGAATTCTATTTCCATATTTTATACCGTTTTTAAAATTATAATGGAAAGACTCAATTAAAGAAAAGCTATAAAACAAAAGTACTGATAAAGCAGCAATCTGAGAAAAGTCTTTTTCGACACCAATTTCTTAATTTCCTTCAGTATTGTCTTGAAAATTAGTCGAAAGTAAGACCATGGCTAGGAAAAATATGACCCAAGTATCCTAAATCCATTTTTATAATTCTCAAAATGTATAGAAATATCTCGAAATAACGATATAATATTTTACATGTATAAGTAGCCCTCAAATAGTAATATGGGGATTTTCCTATGAAGAAAATGTTTATCTAATACCAGAACTCTCTACAGCCTATACTTTTCTATATTGGAGACATAAACCCATTTCAAATAGTAACGAACAGCTACCTTTTGATTCATCGTATATTCTGAAAATTTTACTCAAACAACTAATCTTTAAACAGGACAAAATTCATATTGAAGTAATTGTGTCTTTACACCGTTTATCTTTTTGGATAGTTTCACTCTATAATAGTTCAGACTATCAAATGTTTGTTGAAAAGTGATGAAAGCAATTTCACTATTTAAGGGCGTAAGAACACAAGCATAAATCTTAATTTAAACTAATGAAAAGCTAAGGATTGCAAGATAAGGAATAAAACAGTAGTAATAACAAGAATTTTGTAATAAATGACAGATCTAACAAAACACATTAATGGAAATAACACCAGCATTTAAAATCATATAAACTTTTAAGAAACTTTGTTTACCTATTAATCTATATAACAAACAAATGATATAATTAATCAAGATACAAAAATGCTTTTAAAAGAATGTTTCCAAAGTGTATAATTTAAAATGCATTTTTAATAAGTTTAGGATAATATTTTAAAACCTTACAATACATTCCATAATACAGAAGTAATTTAATTTGATTTAGAATTATCATGTTACAAATAATAATTAGTATCCAAATTTGGAATTCTGTCATTTTCAAAGAATATCTGTGAAACAAATCTTCCGGGGAATTCCTTTTAATATTCATACACCCCCCTGTGCACGTGGATCCGCCCCCGCTATGACAAAAGATAAATCCCTCCGTTGTCTTCGTTTAATGGATGATGTGTATGCACGGAAGGGGGTCGACCCCTCTCCCCCTCTTGGCCCTTGTTTATTCCTTTATTTGTTTGCATTCTCTTCAGAAAGATTTTCTACAGCGAAAGAAAAAAGCGACATTTTTCCGAAGAGCTCCACAAACTTTTCCCCCTGCTTACGATGCAGAGAGGCAGGAGGGAGGTGGGAGGAATTCTTCTTTCGGCACCGCTTCCTGACACCTCCGCAAAATGGATTCTGTGCTATGAGAAGCCGAAAAACTTCTCTGAACCTTTGATTTCTTTTATCGATCAAGCTTTTCCGAAGAAATTCTCAAATGGACGCTCATATGGGAGAAAGAAATGCCGCACACGTGAAGGTGCCTTATGTCTACCAATCAAAGAAAAGATTATTTTTCATTGTTAGAAAGTGTATAACGGCTTGTCTAGTTTTGACGATTAATATTTTAGACTGAAGTTGCTTTCCGTAAATCCAGCCACTAAATAAGTAACGCGTTCTACAAACATAACTAGCACTGCGTTGCAGCGACTATTATTTTATGCTGTGGTATACTAAATCTCGTCATTAAATCAAATATTTTTCTATAAAGCTACAGAATAGAAAGAAACGTCTTAAACAATAGGCCTTGATTTCCTTCAACGACTGAAGCTTGTATTTTTGTTATTAGCAAATATATGTCCTGCTTTGATAGTTAAAACTTCAGAAAATATTAGTTTTTACAGAGTTGAAATCCAAGATATGTAGCGCATTTTGTGATTAGTATAAGCACTATTTATTTGACCTACAACTGGTTTTAAAATTTAGAGCATCGTATAAAAATATCAAAGCAAAGATTGTTGATAATAAATCTAGAATTGGAAATCAGTTTGTTTAACACGTTCACTGCCACTACCCTCGCCTGATATCAAGATCATGTATCTAATTAGATGACTCCTTCTTTGCTATCTTTTAACTGTAGTAGAGAAGGTGTCATCTAATAACATAGATGGTTTGGTCCTAGAAAAGAACGCAATCTACGAGTTATCTCGTACTTGACAGTCAACGTATTAATGGCCCACTTAATAATTTTTCTGACTATGAAATAAGGTATTGATTTTAACATTATATCTTGATTCGATTTTCTATATTTACATACATTTTCAAACATTTTATATTGAGAATACCATCGATTGCTGGACCTGGATGAAGACAACATTTTAACAAATTCTCTCTGCCACAGTATGCTACCCTAAGAAAATGTGACGTAATATCAAATTTAAAGTGTGCCTTATCACATGAATATAAGTTCAAACTCAAGTTCGATTATATAGTAAAATTCCTATTCCAAGACGAATGATGCAACAAGGATAAATTCAATTGAAGTCATAGTAATATTTACTTGCTCGGTACCTAGTATTCCTTAAGGCCATGGTCTAATTTTTGGGAAATATAAGCAATGACACTTAGCTTTTCGGCACCTCCAAGATTAGCATTGCCGACATCTATATTCTTCCCACTTATAACACCATCACTTTCCACAAAGATCTGAAGTCTATGATTATAAAATGAACACATTTTTATATGAACGTTACTTATTTTACGAACCTTTTTTTTATAACTATAGATATTTTCTTAACTCAAAATATCAAATAGAAATGAGTCTAACTTCATTATTGTATTCATTAAATAATTTTTTCAGTATTAAGACCACTTTTTTGAACCCTGCCTAGTTATAAAACCTCAACTCAAGGCTTTGTCTATCATCCTAGATTTTTCAGGAAATTGCGTCTTATCGAGCTCTTAAACAAATATAATTGGTAAAACCTGAAAAGCATATTATGTATAAAAATAGTTCTTATTTAACATAAAAAAACCTACAAGGGGTTTTTGTAAATATTCGGATTCCATAAGAATAAAATGAAGTAACATATTTGTAAATATTATATTATTTCTTTTGCACGAATTATTTATACTTAGATACGTAATAAATCAATTTTGTTTGTGTTAATTTATTTACTTTATAAATACCAGAATTCTTTACATTTTATTTTAAAAATTGTGTTTCAAAACAGAAATATTTACGTAGTGGTAAGCTTCGATTTAAATAATATACCAAATAAGCATTTTTTGTTCCATGTACTTCAGTTATGATACATTTTTATAAAGAAAACTACCTACCGTTCTAGGCATGATTGAAAAATGGCAAGTTATGCATCTTCAATATAATGGCATCATTCATCTGTCGTTTAACCGTATCTATGACTTTATCAAACATTATTAATTAAATAGATTCCTGGTAAATATGGAAGCTAAGTAAAAAGTGGCTCATTTTAGCTCATACAAGAACCATCAGAAATTGAACACCACATAACAGTTTTTTTTTCTTTTTCTTTTTCCATAATGAGTTTAGATAGACAGATTTCAACTTTCCGTTAACTTTATGATGTGTGGCATAGATAAAAGAATATTTCACTAACATTGCACAGGGGTGGATTAACCCATTTGCATCATCATAGTATATATACGCTCAATTTTCCTGGTCACTATCACTGGAGCGTATATATACGCTGCATCATATTATATGCATATAATATGATATATATTATATTCATATTGTATACTATATACCTATATGCATCCTACATTTCAAATATTACCACACTGAACAAAATTACTAACAAATAATACTCAAAAATGATTTTTTTTTTCTACTTTTATACAATTTCATGCCTAAATATGAAATAAAATTTTGTCCGTGATATTGGCCTTTTTTTCCTATTTTCATAGGATGCAAATGGGTTAATAAAGATATATATAATGCTCATATTTTTAAGTCTCGTGCCTTGAGGACTCCAGATAGGGAACAACCATCGTAATATTATAAACAAAAGCAAACGTAAGATCCTTTTGAAAAAACTATACTTTATTATCCAACTTTCCGTGTTTGGTATTTTAGTCATTTTTATAATCTTACCTCTTATAAGACAAAATCAAAATAAAATAAGACGAGGAAGGCAATAATGTGTAAAAAATTAGGGATGAAATATAACATGAAGAAATTATATGTGTAGACAATGAGAAAATATATTCTTTATTTTGTATTACATTCTGATATTAATTGGTGATTTTGTCTTTCAAATTCCTCTAATTATTTATTATCATTATAATATTTTTTTTGCAATGGTACAGTGGTTATATCAGTGAAAATAGAAACACCTTTAAAAAATCCGAACTTATTAGGTTGTTCGGAAAGTAATTTCGTTTTTTCCTGACAAAGGATTTAATTGCATTTTTCGCACCCAATTTCATACTTAAACCGCAAAATCATTTTATGTTTTAAGAGCTGATATAGCAAGGCTTGAGTGTGAAAAAGTGCAGCTGATTCTTCGCAGTAGTTTTTGGATGGTGTCCTTTTAAATATGGAGAGCAATAAACAGCATTTTCGTCATTTTTTTTCTTTTTTGCTATAAAAGGTAAAAATGCTGTTCAAGCCAGAAATAAATTAGCCAATATGTGTGGAGAAGATGTGTTAACAGTACATCAGTACCAGAACTGATTTGCAAAATTTTTCCTTCAAATGAGGAGGCCAAAAACCACCTCGATCAGTTTCTTTTTACAGCAAAGACCAAAACTTTTATGAGCGTGTAATCATGTTACTACCAAAAATATGGCACAAGGTATTAGACCAGAATGGCAATTTTATAATTTAATAAATAATTTATTCATTAAACGAAAATTTCTTTTCATTTTGACAAAAAAATACGAAATGACTTTCCGAACAACAAAATAAAATGAAATTGTTAATTTGTATCGCGCTTTGAAATTACAACTAGCATTGCGGACGATAAACCGTCTTAATTTTAAGCCTCGGTTATGTTCGAGAAAAAATACCATGAAAAAGTATAAAATACTACAATTGAATCACAATGGAAATATAAGAAATTGTTTCAAAGATTTCATTTTAATTTGATTCCTACGGAAATAAAAAACTATATATGTTGTAATTAAAATCAAATTTATGATTATAAATGCTTTTTTAATCGAATCTCTGTTACTAATTTGAAGACCATTATAAGTTCAAATGGCGAGCGTGATATTGATGAGAGTAAAATTGTTTACTTTCTTCCAACTAACGAAAACCTTAAGAATTAAATAGACCTTTGTGTTGTTTTTGTTGCTATTGACCCTGAAAACAAAGCATCTTTAGGAGGAAATAAAAAATAGATTTGGTTGTTTTCACTCATATCGTCATGCTTTCCCCTTTTTTCTCTTTCCTCAATCTGGTTCTGTTAAAATCCATTTATAAGGTCAGAATATTTGTCTAAAAACATTTTCGTGAGTTTAAAGGCAATAATATGATATCTGTTATCATATGGTCTTGAACGGCATCAAAGAATATTGGTCCATAAAGAAATTCTAAAGTAATTTGAACATAAAATATACTTCTTTGGGTTAGTTACAGATTGACTACTAAAATCTTACCACAATTAGGAATCCTAACAACTGTAGGAAATGGCCTATGATAAAAGAATTCTACTGTCAACAATCCACTGTCCTTCCTCCATACCCATAAGCAGCAAAAACACTGTCATTTTAAAGTCGGATGAAAAGTAAAACAGAAACAATAGAAACACATTGAAAAAATTAAAAGTCAACAAACTTACATTATTTTTGTCTTTCAAATATTTATTTCTCAACATGCCATCCTTTTATAAAATAGATTTCAGCTTATGGTTTAAGAACATTGATTATAATCGATTCTAAAAAATATTACTTGTTCATATGTGGATTTAAATCTTGAATGAAAAAAGTAACTAAAAGTGTACAACTTTCCAGAAAAAAAGAATTGTTAATTGAGTTTAAATAGCAATTAAAAGTTTATTTTCTAATGCCTTTTAGCGTATACGGCCAGATACCAATCAGCATATTTAAAGGATGCTTACAACAAACAGAAAACTTTATCGTAAGCAAATCAAAGCTGAACTATTTCTTTTTTCTTGATTTAATAATTTAGAAATGCCAAGAGCAACCTATCATCCCTGTGTTATTGGTTTGAGTTGTTGAATCTACATGTCATTTTTTCCCAACGTAAAAATTCTCGGGGACGGACTGCATATTCCCAGCTATAACTTGAATACTGGGGATGACCCATATGTCCACATTCCCATTTTTATGTAATAACAGCAAAATAATCATAGCTGTAAATAAGGGAACCAAATACATCCAACCGCAGTGGCTGGTATTTGGAAATTAGTTTAAGCTAATTTTTAATTAAATTTAATAAAAAAACTGAGAAACCCCCTCTAATTATTCAGTCATGACCTTGATATTTCTTAAAAATTTTATTTATTAGTTATAAACTATACTTCAAAATATAGTTAACAACCAATTTAATATATTATAGAGTTTTATATAATCTATCATGTTATTTTTTTAATGTTTTAAACATATCATAAATTTTATAATTCGAAAATGGAATTTTTATTTTTACCACCCTCTAATTAATGAATGCACGTTCATTAATTAAATAGTCACTAATCGTATCAATGAAACATTAATATTAACAATATTATTATTTAACATAATTTGGTCTTAAAAAAAATATCTGTAAAACTTCTTTCTGATGCATTTTTTGTGATATCATCAATTACAAACACATAAATAACGATTTCAATAGTTCCACCCTTGTAAAAGCAAAATTTTGTTGAAAAAAGTAAAGACATTTTTTTTTTCAACTCTGATTTTTATTAATATTTGATCGTTTTATTTCTCCGAAAATGCGTTTCGTTGTTGACGATATCTCTTTAGGGAACGATATAATGATTCCGTGGTGTCAGCGATCCCGATGTTCTCGGTGCCAGTCGAATCCCACTCCCACAATTTGTTATGACAAGACTAGCATGGATGGGTCTCTCCCACTGACCATTATTAAGAATTATGTATGTAAAAACTGAGGAATTTTCTGCAACTCTGGACTTTCGTGACAGAAGCTTGCACACAATATCGTTAAACTTTTATGATGAGAAGATTATATGCTGCTCTTGTTTTTGGCATATCCTCTCCTTTCTTATCCGTAACATGCAGTGTGACAAAACGATTAAGAATCGCAATGCGTGCGACAAAGGATGTTAGCAGAAAATGAAGCATGGGATGATGTTTTTCTGTTTTTGTTTTTAGAGGGGTTTATGTGGGAGAGAGTGAAAAAAGAAGAGTCACTTAATGTGTTTTTATTCATAGCAAAAGCGAACCGATACGGTTTATTGTTCGTTGTGTTTAGTACTGTTTAGGCAGCTATGACAACCATTGCTGTCATTTCGATTGACAAAATACGCAATTGTTATGGTGATTGAGCTCACAAGATTCTATTGACAATAGGCAAATGTTTCGTGATTTTTGATGTAACGTATCTGATGTTCTTTCCCCCCCTCGTCTCCCTCCCAGAAAGTCAATACGGCAGGGATCTAACCTTTTAAGGAAATTATGTTTGCAAGGATATTTTTTACTCGACACAAATGAAATAAATCGGAAGCAGTGTCCTACTAGGTATGTAAATAGTGTAGAAATATAAATCATTAGATGATCCGCGACATGCGTTTTACTAGAGGATTCGAGTCAATACAGGTTGACATCTATAAATCGAAAATGAATGTGCTTAAAAGAAGCGATGGACATAATGAACTCCATACAATAGAAAAGTTATATAATTATGGTTGTTAAACTAAATTTGTACCTTTTTGTGTTTCGTGTTTGAGTTCAAAGACAAATCTATGAATTAGTCATTCAAACGTTAACAAATACAACTTAAATATTTGAAATAGTTAAATCTTTTAGTATTTACATAACCGTGATGCCAAAATATCTAATACGATTTTAGTTTGGAATGCATTACCAATACTTCTTAATAGACTTTTAATGCTAAAATAACAAATAATTGCTTTTAAATGTTAAAAGCATTATTTCTTAAGCAATAAATCATGATTGCAAATCTTTATGCTTGAATATTAATGTTTTGGGCTAACAAAGTATATCTATATAAAGAAGTCTACTTTTAAAAATATAACTCTTCTTCATAAAAGCTTCTATAAAGATAAAAGTTATTTATTTGTTATTATTTATAATTTTTGCTTAATAAATAACGGATGAACATTTACTATGAGCAAGAGTTCCGTGTTGCTAAACGCTCATAAGTGGACTTTCGTGGCTGATGAAACATTAAAAATTCATCATTAATTATGAATGCACATTATATTTACTTCGCATGAATTAGAAATATTTTTAAAAACATTTGCAAGTTACTTAAACTAATACAAATCATTAGTTGAAATCTTAATCTTAAATTAATGTTAAACACTATTTAAAACTCGATTGCAATTAAACTCTCTTTCAATTAATTCCAACTGCATGCAATTCCGTCAATTACATGCCTGTTTTTCATTCCCAATTGATACTCATTATTTAATAAAACCGCTTTACAAAATGAA
Organism: Argiope trifasciata; assembly: GCA_026543055.1. Taxonomy (NCBI): domain Eukaryota; kingdom Metazoa; phylum Arthropoda; class Arachnida; order Araneae; family Araneidae; genus Argiope; species Argiope trifasciata. The sequence goes on from JAPMOQ010023642.1 coordinate 3,007,389, forward strand.
TTTATGCAGAATTTTTTAGTGTCCTCTTTACTTATTCTGTGCGCAACAAAAATTTGAACGACCGAAAATATTGTTTGGGTTGCAAGACCTCAACAGATGAAAAATTAAAAGTAATTTGTAAATTTTAAACATTTACTGAACTGATTTTTAATGAATCAGAATTTGATTTGTAAATTGTTAAATAATATAAGAAAAAAATTCTAGTGATACATTTTAGTTTTTTTTATATTTATCAAATGTATATTTATTTAAATACATAGCGCTGTTCAGTTTTTAATGTATGCTTTTTTAATTAGCGATATATTCACTCACAAAACTTAATTTCCCATTTTATTATTAAAACAAATTATTATTCTAACACAAACATAGTTTGTAAATGCAGGATCTATATCAAAATAAAATCTGTCTGTCTGTCATTTGACCTATATCTAAATAAAAGTTTTGTAAGATTTAAAAGAAAATGGAAATGGGCACCATATAGCTTCATTTTTCCATAAAACTAGAACGTTCTGAAGAATTTTAATTCCAATTCAAAAGTAGAATACCTTATCTTAATTCTTCAGTACTTTTGTGCTTTATGAATAGCACTTTTCAAATATCTTTTTGAAATCTATACTAATTAAAAGTCAATTATTTCTAATTGAAACTGGAATCGAGGATTTCCCTAAAGAGCGATCAACCTTTTCCAGTAATTTTCAGAGTAACATTTCTAATGACATTCCCATATATTACATACGAGAAATAAGTAATAATAATAAAAGCGAGATTGAATTCAAATTAAAATCCAAGTGCATTTTAATTCCAGTCCGAGAGTGGAATAATTTATCTAAATTTTTTGTTACTTTAACTCTTAATCCGTAAATAAATATCTTTTCGAAATGAATCTTAATGTAAAAAACAATTCTTCCTGTTTGAAATCGGACCCAAAGATCTCCCTAAAGAGCGACCAAACTTTTCCAACAATTTTTGGAGTGACATTTCTAATGACATCTTCTAACGCAGCAGTCATAATAGCAGAGAGAAAGTCATGCGACAATTACAAGTAAAGAGAGAAACGCTGGTGCTTATAATGAATTCATCGATATACTAAAATGCATAGTGGAAAGGAAAATAAGGCCATAATCTTTTCAGAGGTGTGAATCACTGTAATTAGTGTAAGGTTGCTTTTCTAAGGGAAAAGAGAGAGAGCACCTCTTGTCAAATAATAACTGTAATTGGATTGTTAAACGTTACGCTAATAAGAAGTAATTGTTACCGTCTTTAAGAGCTGCAATTCATCTGAAAGTTTGCAATTTCTTAACAAAACCATTACAATTCAGGTGATCGAATCTTGCATTGTTTCAAGACCGATTTCAAAGGGAAGAAAGTAATAGAGGCTCTTTTTTCACCTTCGTTCTTGTTTTATTATTTTTTTTTCATCGCTGTGTTATTCTGTGTTTTGAACCTGTTGGTGCAATTACTGGGTGAAATCATACTTTTAATTAAAGAATCAGATTGTATTGTGAGTTCCATTAGAAAGTGTTTCGGATCAAATTCGGAAAGAAAACTGGGGAGGTCTTTGGAGAATTAATTCTATCGTTTACTACTCATCTATTAAAATTCTTCAAAATGCAGCTTGTCGATATTTCTTAACATGTTTTACAACAAAAGTTTCGTAGCTAATTAGAACAATTTAATGGATAATGTTTTAGTTTCTGAAGGTTATGAAATGTTAGCTAGGAATTGGGGAATTGGAAGTATAGGAGTCAAATTACGAAGTTTAATTACTGAGTTTTCCTTAGAATTTACTATTTAATTTTTTATAGTTAAAATGGCATAAACTGTTTTTAAATTTATATGTAATTACAATAGCACATCCAATAAGCGTGAAACAGTAATTTTCAATAATTAGAAAATCCTGAGTTTGACTAACTTGTTGATATTCAATAGCAGAAATATGGGAATAAATTAAACTTATTTCAGTGAAAAGAGCAGCTAAGAATTAAAAATTGTTTCTTTTTTATCTTTAGAAATTTAAAGAAAAAAAGAAAAAAGTTTCCTACTATTAATAAAATGAATGCATCCTATTATTTTTCATACATGAGTCTACTAATAGGGTATTTGAAAAAACTGAAAATAAGGTCAAATGATGCATGCTGACAACATAGAAATTTCCCAAACTTTTCATTTGCATTGAATTGCTCTAAAAGGAACAATAAGGAAAATGGTGAGCTAAAAAAGGGCTGGTTTATTACTGAAGTCTTAAAGTTGAATAGAAAAAAAGTATGATTATTTACCATTGGGTCAGAAAAAGAGGTGGAGTTATTTTGATACATGTTATAATTCATGAACTCTATAGCCCACTTACATCCAAATCTAAGTTTCATGATAATTAAAATCATAAATATCTCTCGCAAGATATTATCACATCTTTTGCAAGAAGTAGTACTCATATTTCCATCATACATCATTCTCTAGAATTATTTCGATGGGAATTAAGCATCCAGATTGTTATAAAAACTCCGCTCTGATTTGTTCTGGAATAATAAAAAAAATTAGGAAACAATCAGCTTAAAGCTTGGTTTATAAATGAGGTTTCTTTTTTTTCCGTCCAAAAGCCCATCATTGGATCACAAAAAGAAATTAAACTCTTACAAATTCCGGACACTTTTCCCTTCTCAAGTTTAACTGTCCACTATATTACTATATTAAAAATCTCATTATGACTCTGTATTGTCCTAAGATAGGGTAAACATCCATTCTTCGCAAATTGTAGAAGGCTTATTTTGTGGCGTAGCATTTGATCATACATGATTTTATAAACAAAATTCTGGAGTTGTTTATTCCGTTTCGTATTGAAGCTTTATATGTCACAACACTGTTTCTATGATTGATTCAATTTATTAAATTAATTTTCGATTTATGAATAACACAGGGATTACCAGGGTTGGGCATTATTATTCCGAATTATGGACGGACAACAAATCATATCACAGTTGACATTTCAATCTAAAGCACTTTCCCGTTGTATGATTCTTAAATCCTTTAAATACCTTCAGATTTAATGTGCACTATTCCAGTGTATACACTGAGTCTTCAAGAAAATCAAAGATTGAATAAGAAATTCTCCATACATGATGCATAAACTGCCCCTGTAACCACCATTCTCTTCATTTTGCAAGTATTTTATTTTCGTCGATTCATTCCACAATGAAGAATATAGTTAAAATTGTGGTTTTGGTGTCAATTTTCTTTTCTTTTATTGATGTCAACCGTCAGTTTCAAAATTGCAACCATAGATTTCAAGGTGGGACACCATTTCTATTTTTTATTTTATTTTTGAAAGATTACTGCGTAGTTATTCTGCGAAGGAAAAAAAATACTTGACACTAATTTTCATACAAAAATCCCTTAGGAAGTTTAGAAAAAAAATTCAAAATATTAATAAATATATATTCTGCCTATTTTGACGTTCACGGTCCATAACTTAAAAAAAAACAGTTTTCTAATCGAATTGGAATTGAAATATGGTTGGAACTGAACAGCAGCAGCATCTATTAAGTTGAATAAAAAAATAATACCACCTCTTAAAAAAGGATGTCAGTAGTAATGTCGATTTTCACAAAATCCTGCAATTAAAAATAAAATGACTGTGAATAAAGGTTATCTCGTAGCGGTGGGAAGTCTGAAAAGGAAGACAAATAGATAAAAAATAATAACAATAATGAAAAGGCAGCCGAGTGAATGCGGCACTGTGTCGCCGCCGGAGATGGTCTTAACAGAACTCAAACGGCGGCTCGAAAACATAAAGAAGGTTGTAATTGCCGGATACCTGGAATAAAGAGAAGAGTAAAAAAAAGAGAGAGAGAGAGAGAGAGAAGGGAGGGATAAAAAAGAATTATACGTTGTGATAAAAGGGTTTCGAGGATAGTAAAAGAAATTAAGATTTAGATTTTCTACTACGAAACCGTAAATCGTGAATAATCACCTTTTGGTGGAATGCATCCCGACAGCATTGATTCTTCAGATTTTTCCATAGATTGACGCTCATTCATCAAAGTTGAAGTCACTCTTCATCAGCACCCAAAAAATGCAGAGGATATCGAACTGTGCTTATCGCGATCTATTTTTAATTTGATCTTTTTTTATTTATTTTACCCCGGTCAATAACAGAGGAGTTATGCTTAGTTATATCGCTCATCTTTTTGTCTGTCTCGGCGAGACTTCAGACCATGCAAGTTCTTCGGATCATGAGAGGAGTTTGCCAATTTTACTGTATCTTCTGGCGTGACTAATGTCTCAACTAAGCAAAATTTCATTATAAGACTTTCCTTACATGTCTGTTCCCACTTGGGTGCTGTATCAGACACATCACTTTTTTGCCAAAAATTTTATCCTTTTTGTTAAAGTTTAAAATTTGAAATTTTTTTCTTAAGTTTTCTTGCCTCCTTTATTCATTGATGGGGGGGGGGGGGGCGATTTTTAAACAATTTGAAGGAAGTTAAATAAAAGATTGTACAAAGCTATGCGGTTAGTTGTAGGCAGTACAGAATTCCAGCTTATAAGTTCTAAAATGTGTGGTCAAATGGCAAAATATTAAAAGTCTATTTCTTTTTTTTATTAGTTTACACAATGGCAATTTTAACATTCAAAATATCTCCAAAAAGTCACTAAGTTATACACGAGCAAACACATTATTGATATTATGACATTTCATCATCTTCTAATGTTAACGAGACCCCAAAAGAAAAATTCAATTTTATAGGAAAAGTGGCTTGCAACCTTTTGCCATACGAGGAAAAATATAAAAGATCTTTTCTGTATCCTCGTTTATAGAAAATTCATCATTATGTTAGTTGCATAGCATAGTTAGTTAGATAGCACTGAGTTCCTTGTTAAAAGTGGTGCAGTGATGATATTATTTCCCTCACTTTTCAGTGTATTATGAATAAAAACTGAGATATACGCTCCAAAATTATGTCTTTATACCGTCCTGTAAGTCTGATGTAATGAATATCAGTACTTTCCTTTCATCCAATCACGCCACTGCTTGTTGATCTGTATGCGCCAGTGTAACTCCGAAATGCAAGTAGAGATGGGAGAATGTAATAGTTTTCAAACTCACAATTTCATTATAAATCTTAAATACTAAAGTTTTTAAAAATTCCACAAAAGGGGCAAGGCGCTGAATTCAAATATTGCTTTATTTTTGTAACTCACAAGAATGCCCACATATAACATTTAAACAAAGAAAAAATTTTGCGATATTCAAATTAGTAATAAGAAAGGAATTTGCAATAAGAAATTGAAACGCAGAAATTATACGAAATGGATGTCTACGTACAGACGATAATTAATAATATAAGCTAATAATTGATAAACAATGTAATTAATATTCTGTTTTCTGTAAGAAAGGAAGGAGAATTTAATAAATGATCTACTGGTATAAAAAAAATCACATAATGAAAAAGTTTGATCAGACGAAAAAATAAATAAATAAAATAAATCTTTTTTCTTTTTCCAAAGAAAACAGTATTCCATTCATCAAACTACTGATTCAATAGATACATTTTTTCCATTAACGCTCATTTTGAAATAGCATAAAGAAGATAATAAAGATGAATAAGCATTATAAAATGTTGCAGAAATTATTTATTAATAGATAATTTTCAGAATATGTAAGTAGTGGCACTTTAAGTTAAGATAATATGTTTTCGACCTTAGTCATCACAAGCAGTTTAGCGATGGTCATAGCTTGTCAGTACATGGTATTATTTTTTGGCCTCTTCGTCGTATTTAATTTTTTAAAATTGATAAAAACGCAATAATATTTTGTCTTCTTTGCGTATTCTAAGATTGGTGCTCCTTTCCCTAGTCTTTATGCCACTGTATACAGGTAAATCTGTAAAAGAAGACACATTCCAGACTTCGTAGATGTCGCAAGAAAATTCTTGTGAATGTCCTTTCTCCTTTGTAGAATATTACATTACTTTTTATTTATAGCACAGTTTATGTCATTTTTCCATGTCCAGGGTTAGATTTCTTCACAATTTTTCTCATTTCCTTTTCCGTATTGTCTCAATAAAAAGCGAGAATAGCTGATAACTAGCAATATGTGGAAAAAATGCAATTTCTCTTCAAACCATCAACATATGTTCAGGTCACATTTGGTTACTTAACATGATTAAAACTATTTTAATTTCATAATACGTACGTAATCATGTACATTGATGTAACTGTTTCAACTTCCTGATTAGATTTTAAATCTATTTTTAACGTAATATGGGAAGGTTATTAAACAGACTTTTGATTCCAGATATTTGATTTTCAAAGCAAAAATATAAAGGCACTTGACTTAAAATACATTAATAGCAGTTGAGACAATTCCAAACGTAATTTTTTTTTCATTTAGCTGAAAAAGTATTTTTGATACCACATAGAGTGGTTAAAAAATAAGTTCAAAAAAAAAAATGGAGCTAATTTTAAAATACAATCTTACATTCCAAACATATTTTTATAATAATATTACAGAAATAAATATTGTAATAATAAAGCTCTTTCTTACTAGGATTGTCAGCTTAATATCTCAATTTAGTTTTCATTATATCAAGAATGGATTTAATAAACCATAAATACATTGCTGATAGCTGCATTTTTAACAAAACACAGTCTATATTAACAAATTCATGTTAGTAGTGTTTAGGAAAATCTATTGCCAAATAGAGCAAACAAATAAGGAATAAATAAAATTAAATGATTTCTTGAATATGTTATCGCATTATCTTGGATCTTTCGATATCTTAGTCATTGGTTAGAATTTTTGTTTTTCTATATATTTGATACAGATAAAGATAGGGTAGCTAAAAAGTGCCCAATTCCAAAAAATTATCTTCGATATTTCTGAAGGAATCCTTTCTATAGTGATTTATAGAAATATTCCTTGCGCATAGGTATGAAGTGCTGAAAAAAAGAAATGCGAATCTAAGTACAAAAAAAAAAAAAAAGCACATAGGTCTCATGCAATCATTTAGATTCTATAAAAGCTACCAATCATTTTGTTAATATGCATTCATTTTTTAATGTGGTTTTTTATTCACTTTTGTCGTAAAGTGTTATGCTAAAATTAAAAAAAAAAACACGAAATTCATCGTTATATATAATGTTATTAAAACCTCTGGTAACTGAAAAGTACACCGAAGAGCTTTCACAATTAAATATAATTGAGACTGCACCTGTTTTGAATATTTTTAAGCATCGAAATTGTAAAAATTGTATTATATATATATATATATATATATATATATATATATATATATATATATAAACAAACAGAATCTTTATGAAATCTGAATGAACCCCCACCCCTCCCTCTCCAAAAAGGTCAAAGGAAGAAATAATACACAAATGAATATCTGAAATATTGAAAAGGTTAATTAAATAACCTCTTAAACATTTATTTTATAAATAAATATTCTTTATGTCTTAATTATTGTAACCTTTTATGTTTAAATATCTCTCATCTCCATAAAATATAAAGATGTAGAACTAGATCTAATTTTTTAATAAAGTATTTAATCATAAAATAAAACAAATTAACAATAACAACAATATGATAAAAATTATTCCTAAGCTGAAATAGACACATTTAAAGTCTTGCTATTATTTCTTTAAATGTATCAAAACTATTTTTAAAGATACTAAAATCATTCGCTGAAGCTTTATATTTATGAGTTCATGCTCTTAATGTAAGAAATAGATTTCCGATTGGACTTTCCAAGATAACAAATTTATGTTTATCTTTTTTTGACTGCATTCATTGTTCGATAAACAAACAATCTTATTCTTTTAAATCGAGTGCTATATTTTCACGGGGAGGTGACTGATGGATCCGTTACGACTTCCTTCGGCTAGGCCAAACAAAGCAGGCGGAGTATAAAATCTCCCAAAAAGAATAATAGTGAGCGGTTTCATAATAATTCACCAAGCAAGCTTGTCATTCTGACCTCCCAATCCTATGTCATCGAGTGTCGCAGGCAGTGGCTACTAGGAAAACGAGCGTCCATCACTGCACGTGCTGGAGCTTTTGATGCGTCGGTGTTTCTTTTTGGCCCATTGTGTGTAAATTCCTTTCCCAGGTGACCGGAGGATTACTAGGAAAGGAAAAACAAGAAGAATCGCGCGCCAAGAATATGTTCGTTTCTATGACCTTGTCTTGCCGAAAATTCGACGTTTTGGAGTTTTGGAATATGTATTAGAATCCTATACGCACCAGAGATCTCTGATGCATTTACTCTGAACTCTCAACTCTTAAGATGGGTGCTAGTCACGCTCGTCTCAGGTATTCCGAGTACTCGTAACCAATGACAGAGGGGGCCTCGATTTGCATTCTTCGGAGTCGAAGACACGAAGTCTTTCCAGAAATTCCATATCGTGACATTGACAGCACTTTGTGACATTGGAGTAAAATCATGCAAACATTGCAACGTGCGATGGTGACGATTCATATTTTTATACCTACATGAAACATATTTAATTTGAAAGCACATTCTTTTCTGTGGCGATGCTGTTGCATTGGGCGAGGGGATAGACGATGGTCTTAGGAAGCTCCATGCTGATAAAGCGATTTGGTATTTATGTCACATTCTAAAATCAATTAAATGAGAGAAATAAATAATGTCAAACCCAAGGGCATTTTTACTGTTGCTCACTGTGATGAGAAATAGGGACAGAAAATTATATTATGCTCGGACAAAACGTACTCTCGGTACGCCACTGATTCTTTAAAATTAGTGGTTTTGCTTGTACATTAAATCGATTCACCTGATATCACAGTCACATAACCAGAAACTTAAATTCGTATATTATTTAGCATCTGACTAAAAAATGCTGTGATGTTATATAAAATATTTTTCCCCTTATCGTAAGACGCTCACAGTGTTCTAGTATTGACTTAATCTGGCGCAGTTGACAAGTATCACGTGAGCATCTATTTGCGTCATGGTATTACAGGTATGTAATAACATAAATATAAAAAAAGGAATTTCCGAGAAATGATTTCAACATCCTCTGGTGTTTATACTCTTTTTATATGTCGTTCTCCATTTCTCACAATCTTTTCTCAAATTTATTGGCATGTATTTTTCCTATAGGAGTGAAAGAAATGGATTAAAATGAGGTAGAAATGCATGCTGCATTCTACTAACTGCAGTTGATTTTATAAAAATGCCGTTTGTTATCTTTAATACCAGTTCAAGAATTCATATATTCTAATTATAGTTTAAAATAGTTGATGAAATAAATGAACATTTTGTTTTCTGAACGAAACCAAGCCGTTTTTCTTCTTCCAAAAAAAAAACATTTTTAAGATAGAAAAAAAAATGCCGCTTTTACTGAATGTATGAAATCTTCATATATTAAAAAAATGCAAGCATTCTTTTGTATAGTATCTTTTTTATCATTTTGACCACTTTTCTAAATTTTTTCATGGGTTGGCTCCTTTGGTCATTGACTTTTTAAAAATGCTGCAGCGTTTCTCTTTATTATGTACATGTTGATTTCAATCAACATGTACATAACCAAAGATTTCCATCTTAATCGCAGCACGTAACACAGGTCTAATTTGAATTTATATAAGTTACACTACTGTAGATGATGGATCTCTGGGGGACTAAAAGCAAATTATTAACAAAGTGGAAGGCTCAGAGTAGAACCAAAGGTAGTTTCCTTCTAGTTTTATGCAGTAAAAGCAAAATGCTTCCAACTCTAAACTTATTGTAATTAACAATCTGTTTAAATTAGCTCTCATAATTTAGAAAATCTCAGAATATAAATAGACACAATTCTTATGTGCATTATTACTCTAGATAACTACAAAAATTTTTTGATATAAAGCAAAGGAAAGGGAGATAGAAAATAGCCCAATAGAAAAATGAAATCATAATTTTTTTTTTTTAACGAAGTAGTTGTAACTGGATAAATGAGTGTTTACTCAGAATAAAATTTAAGGGTATATCTGCGAACACGGCTGAAAATTTCACCCTGCTTTCTATTGTTCCTTCCATATTCCTATCTGTGCAAAGAAAAATTATTACATTTATCGTGTTCATAATAAAATTTGGGACAGATTACTGGTGATTTTCCTGTAGCACTTCACTTATTGAGTTCTGATTATACATAGTATGGTTATATGTATTCGTCCATTAATGAAGTATCCTTTCCTAATGTAATTATCATGGATTTTGAAACTCCCTGTATAAAAAATATTTGCAAAATGTAATGTTTTTTTAATTTAACAATTAGCTTAAAAGTTTCAAGCAAAGAATATATACTCGATAATTTCAGTTTGTATTTTAAACATTCATTCATTGATATAAATTAACACCGAAAATTAAATACATTTTTAATAGTGAAATAGTTATTTTTTCTTTACCTTTCTGCATTATTCTAACGTTCGAAGGTAGTTGCTGATAGTCCCCTAATTTTATAACATAAATAATAATCAAAGAAAGAGATAGAAAAGGCAAAAGTTTGTCATGTATTTCAACAAATTAATATTGCATACAAAACTGTTTTATCATTCCAATAAAGCAGCAAGATATCTGGATTCCCGCTAATTCTATAGTAGCAAATACAAAAATTTTGCCTATTGAGGAAATATTAAAAGAGCTGAATATCGAAATTTCATAGTCTCAAAATTTTGCTAAGCAAGTCCATATTTTAAGAAAACTAATCAAAAGACTTTACATTAACACTCGCTATAAATAAAAAAATGTACATTTATACAAATTTTAGAAATGAACTTTTAAAGTTATATTAAATTTTAAACGCTGTTAAATTATTTAATGACAAAAGTAGAGAAATAAAAGATTATTTGCCCATAAATATCATAATTTCTTCTTTTCATCCCACCTCCCACGGAAAAAACAGTGAAAAAATGATAAAGCACATAAAAAAGAGTGAATAAAAGTAACAGAAAAAAAAAAGCGATTCCTCAGTCGAGGTTAGCCGGCTATTCCTCTCCACCAATCAAAAAACAAGCAATGTCTCCTTTACGTTCGGAAGTTCAGCACACGACATCATAACTTTAGAGAAGTCGGACGTAAAGGAAAATTTACGACACCCAAAATAAGGGAATTGACCGTCCACTAAAGATAATAGCTGTAAAAAAAATGCAACAAAAACCCATAAAAACGATAGCTCTAACTTGAAGCCAACCAACCATGAAGAAAAACATCATCAGTATTTCAAATCCACCATTTTACGAAGGATCCTCAAAAAATGATTATCTTGCACTTCAAGACATCGCTTGGTGCCTTTGGGATTCATCTCTCGTATGCAAATGCCCAGACAGAAAACAAGATTGTCAATAGCGTTTTCTACAATGAAAATAAAAGACAAAACAAGAGAATCACATTTCAGTGAGTATCCTGATCTAACATAGAGCTCCTTAAATGAAAAAATCATCAATAAGTGCTATAATGTTTAGCATCAACCTCTATATCCAGAGTGACTTTTAATGGTTTTACCTTGTAGAAAATAAATAAATCTAAAAATTTTTTTCTTCGTGTAACCCTCCCAATGAATATAGAAATATCGAAGCAGAAAATAAGTTTCCCAATACTGTTTACTACAATAAAATTAAAATACAAAATAAAATCGCTGTATTTTAGGGCATATGTTAAGGCGAGAAAAATAATTCAAAATATTATAAACAGGTGTCAAATGTTTAACACCACCAACCGGTTTATTAAAAATCATTTCAATTAGTTTCAAAAACAAATAAATAAATATTGTTATTATTATTTACCAATTCAAAGATTCACACAAAAAAAATAACCTTGAGTTTTAAGACATCGCTGGTTACCATTCAAAATCGTCTCCCGTAACCATATAACTATGCAGAAAACAAGCGTTTTCTATAACTTTTTTCAATGAAATCAGAAAGCCGTGGCAAGAGAATCAGTTTCAGAAAATATCCTAAGACAAGAGAGGCGGCTCGTTAAATTAAAAGATTATAAATAGGTGAATAACTGTCTTAACATTTATCATCAATCGGTATTTATAAAAACCATTTTGATTAGATTTGCTTGTGGAGTTAAAGACGAAACAAAACCTACGATTTTTATAAATTTTTTTGCAAAGAGTACAAGGAATACGCAGATGACAGACAAAAAATAAGCTTATTAACATTGCTTACTACAAGTAAATAAAAATATATATCGGAAGGATTTCAGTGAGCCTTCCAAGACAAGAGATTGAACTCCTGAAATCAAAAGATCACATTTTATTATACCGGTTAATGATATCCGAAGATACATTTCAACCTTACATTTATCCCCACTTTGATCAACTTTAAATTGTACAGTTACAAATAAAACAAGCTTGATGTATTTATACTGCTTTGAGAGTTTTATACTAAATAATAAATAACTCTTAACATTTAAGAATAGAGGAAGTACTTTAATGGTGAAGAATTGGTTAATTCTTAACCAACCTCCAAAAATCAGAATCTTGCAGTCAAAGTTGTTTTTAGATGCTCTTCGTATTCATCTCTCATGCACAAATAATCACGCAGAAAACCATCTTATCAATAACTTTTGCAACAATGAAGTTAGAGATATAAAACAGTAGAACCATATTTCATTAACTATCTTTAGGCTTAATAAATAATTTACTAAATCAAAAGATTATGATTAGGTGTTGCGATAATCAATATGAATCGAAAATACCCTTTGACTGTGAATTAGAAAAACAATGGATCAATTTCATACATTAGAACCACACACACACAAAAAAAGAATAAAAAATTGTTTGCGAAAATTGTTTTCTTACAAAAATTATTTTATAGACCAATTTTTATATTGCTCTTGCAAAACTTCTAACGAAATTTTTGCAATATCTATAATTCAAAAGTAAAACAGTGACTTTAACGGGATTTTAAAGTTATTCTCATTTGGATTTTAACTTACTTTTAAGAGGTTTTTTAGATTAATTCATATTTGAATTAAAAAAAATTAGCGAACATGATTCAATTATTTAAATATACATACAAAATCAAATGAAATTACATCTGTGAAATTTAATAAGACATTCCCTGTTCTGTTGTAGATATTTTTCAATGAATAAAAATCGATAGGCTTTTTTTCTATCAGTCTTTGCATTTTTATGAAAAGAAGAATATTACTTCATTGAATGATGTTTCAAAAAGTAAAATACAATTTTCTGTCATAAAAAATTTTTTAACAAAAAATAATAAAGAAACTTTAATAAAATTACTGGATCATTTTCATTTTTTATGTTAGTTGTGACTTTAGACTTTATGTTTCTAATGAAAGTTTACATTTAATTATTAATAGAGGAATCTATCCACTCGACTAAGGGGAAGCCTTCAGTTAAATAATTGAAAAAAATCGACCAGTAAATTTTTTAGATAATTGTACGGCATTATAACAACTTGAAAATGATATATGTGTATGGTATAAAATTGGTAATTTTTATTCTTAATCATCAAAAGATTTCAAAGCGAAGCGTTAAAATTGTACATTAATTAAATATCGTCTTAAAGCCTTTATTCTTTTTTCTAAGGGAAATCTTATAAGTTACTGAAGGAGCAAAATTTCGTAACTATTTAAATTTTATCAACAAATTTACTTCGTTCTAGATTAAAAAGGTGAATGCTTTAAAATTAAGCAAAAACTTTAATTGTTTTATGGGTACTTATGAAGCATTCACATAAGCCACGTCTCAAATTTTTTCAAATATTTTGATGTTTGTGCAAAGTAAGCAGAAACTTATGAAATAGCAAAAATTCTATTATCTCTGTCAGTAAAATAAATTCAATAAACATTCCGCTTTTTTTCATGAATGTCAACTATTTTACATTATATCAATATTTAAGCAGATGATCATTTTAGATTTGTATGGCAAAATCTGCTCATCTTTAAACGAAGGTATTTAAAAAATTCTGCATCCTTGTCATTTTTTTCACTATTTTGACATGAAAAATTTACTCAAAGAACTTCATTAAAAAATTAATGTTTTATGATGATTGTGTTATTAAGTCTTAGTTTTATTAAAATTACTTCAATATCGTTGCTTTATAGAATCAGTTCAAACGATGGGGCCAACGTATGTAAAACCTATGTTTGTAATGCCACGAATTCCAAATTAAATTAAAACTATTATTTGACATTTGTCAGACAGCATTAATTAATTCAATTTCAAGCCCTCTTTCAATTCACATTCTTGAATAATATTAATGGAACTTTATTCGATAAAAGAGAAATTAAAAGAAATTATAAATTACAAAACAATCTAACCAGTTACAAAAACCTATACATTTTAATAAAAAATAAGGAGGGAAATCATTGTATTCATTTTATTTTAATAATTTAATTTTTAAAGATTAAATTATTTATTTCAGCAACAATGATTAGAAGAAAATTCGATAATTACACCTCTCTGTTATATATCCTGGGATTCCAATATAATTTTCTACAATATTAATATCTAATTGCTTTAATCACGGAATTTGTTTTGGAGACACTGTGAATATAAATTTGGAATTATACAAAAATTCAGAAACACACTTTTTAAAAAGTCTGAGATTTAGAAGGATGTATTTATATGACAGTCAGGAAAAAGATTTTGTATAATGTAACACTATATTTTATGCTCAACTGATAATTTTTTAAAGTTATTGCTTTAAAATTTAAATTGTGGGTTTTTTTCCATGCTTAAGGGCTCTTCGAAATGACAATGATTTTATTTATTTTTATTTTGCTTACTTGATTTTTTTTTTTTGAGTGTTCGAAATAATTGTTGATCGATAGACTAAAGAAACCGATTTTTTGTCGAATAACGACACATCGTTACAAAATTTATTTTAATTAACCTGTCGTTTTTATAAATAATTATTTATTGTAGTAACACTAAATTAAGATCAGCAAGAAATATGTTTTATTACAAATTTTCTTACAACATCTCAAGATTAATTTGTAAAAGTTTTTCCTTCATTGGAAATATTTAAATTGCATAGCTCTAATTTTGCACTAATGACTAAAAATAAAATTATTACAAAGCATTTAATTTTTTATTCGCTACGAAATTTTGTTCTATTGTAGCAAGTAATTCAAAAAATCTTTCTGGAATTCTTTTCTAATCTGCTCTCTAAATTTTAAATTCGTTAAAAAAAAAAAAAAAAAAAAAACCTTAATTTAACCTGAAAATGAAAATTCTCTTTTTCTAAGAACTACATAGATGGCTTTTACCTCTTCGCAATAGTAATACAGAAATGTTTGCTTTTCTATATTTCTTCCTAACGATTATACTTTCAATTTTCGGGAAACAATGGACTTATTATCACCTGAATTATCTTTCCAACAATTTTATTTAATTTAGCTTGTTTCACGGGGGTCCGAATATCATCGATTTTTCCCTCTCTTTTTGTTGCTCTAGATTTTTGAAATTTTGTACATATGTGGATTTGATGATAATGCGAAGGTTTAACAATTTTATAACTTAATTGTCAAGTAATTAATCAAAATTTTCACACACGATGACATCTGGTGAGTGATACTGACATTTTTATGGTGCTTTCTGATACATCAATAAAGGTTTTATACAATAACGTGCATAATATTAAATTATAATTTTAAGACTAAAAAGTCAAAAGTATTTCAATTAAAAAAAATTAAACCTTTCACTATATTAATAAAAATGTATTTCTTTTAAAAAAATTCTGATTTTTTTAAGAATTAGAACTAAATGCATGTTCTCCTTTATAAGTACAGAAGGAATTTCCATAACGTAAACCTTTTTTACTTTCTTATATGCGAAATATATTAAGAAAAACTGTTGTTGTCGTCAAAAAATTCAAAGATCTAACTCAAGATTTTGATGAATTTCCATGTTGTAGACTTCCCCGAGTTCAGAAAAAAATATTTTTAAAATTATGTATGTTCTTATATCTGTATATGTATACGATTACTCGAATAAATAAATTTTTAGGTTGCAAAAATATAAAAAACTATAAACAATTGTTCTTGCACATAAAAGTGCTTAATTATTTCACAAACTAAAAGTGCTCAACCTCATTTCTATCATATTTGTGAAAATAGAATTTTGCAATCGACTTTTCACTCACTTTCTGGTGCACTAGATCTCTGAGATCTCGTGGAACAATAATTTTGAAGATTACAAACACTTAATCAGTGAATATTTAATATATGAAGGCCGCAGTAGCCTGGTTGGTAGAGCGTCAGTCTCGTAACCGAAAGGTCTCGGGTTCTGTCCTCGTCTTGGCCAAAGACCGCCGTGTTGGCTAATGGCAGTTGGGGCACGTTAAATATGTCGAGACTGCAAAGTCCTCCAAGTTCCCATAACAAAACGATACCTCTGGGGGTACTGAATCAGGGATGAGTCGGTCTCTGATTTGGATCTAAATTCCAACTTGCTGATGGATGAATGAGTGTATGAATGAATTCGACCCCCCCCCCCCTAAAAAGGGTTGTGTCGTGTGTGTGAGCTAGAAGTCGGACTTCTGCCCTCTGGGTGCTCAGGGGTCTTTACCCTCAGAAGCTACCGCACCCCCTTTCCGTGAAAAACACGGACACGACAACAACATTTAATACATGAGAAACAAATGAAACTTGATTTTTTTAAATCTAATTACTAGATGTAATTGCATGTACTCAGGTTTTTTTTTTTTCTTTCCTTTCTTCTAACTGTTCGCTTTTTTCCTTTTTAAGTGCTTTTATTAAATTTGATTTGCTTATTGTTTTTTGTTTGTAAATAAGTTTTTAATCGATTTTTCACTTAGTTTCCAATTTTGTTTTTCTAGACAACGCACAATTTTGAGAATTTAACTTCTAGGATAAATTAATTTACTTTCAGTTTTAATTAAATTTTAATTCTATGCAGAAAGAGACATTTGTTAGTGAATTTGGGAAAAAAATGATTTCAAGATTCTATAATTCTCATAATGAAGAATTATAAAGATAAATCTAAAAAAACCTAAAATAATTAAAATGAAAAAATCTTCATTTCAACAAATTTGCAAACCTTCATTTAAAAATCAGTTTATTTAAAAATAGATTTACTATTTTATTTTAAATCAGTTTTCTATTTTATATTAAATCAGTTTATTTATTATAAATTATTATTATTTATTGTTTAAAAATCAATTAATCGTTTCCTTGTCTTCGTTGAAATGGAAAAACTGTGCTAAAAATCTTTATGAATGGAGCTTTTATATCAATATTTATTATACCTGCACTTACAATGAAGTAAACTTTTCGCCCAATTCATTTAACCTACATTATATCCTTTTATCGTAAATACTACTTTCTCCTAAGGCGCAACCGTATTTCGTTTACAAATTCATTCCTCATTCTGTAGTAAGTTGTTCTTTTGATCCTAATCACTTGCTTTTTTGAATCCTCTGGCAAGGTTTCTGAATGTATGACGATGATAATATTCGTGGGAACTGGAAGAGAAACAATCCAAAACAAATGTTTGCAGCCCCACAAGATTAGAATCGACTTCAAGGTCAGTTATCTCCCTTCCCGCTTTTCAAATATTTTTTTTTTTTTTTTTGGAATATTTTCAAATTGAAAGCAGGAATTCAAAATTGGATATGCTCTGATAATGCGTATAATTTGCAGAGAAAAAGACACAAGACGACTTTTTATAGGGGCGGCATTGCAAGAAAAAAAAGCATAGTAGCGTTTTGCTGATAAAAGTTTTGAAGATTTTTTTTATTCGTTTTCGGTATTTCCATATTTATATGATCCATCGCATCTTCTAGAAAATTTTAAGTATACTTTTTCCTTTGTTGTTTACATTACACTAATACCTCCAGCGAAGGCACTTTTTTTCATTCCCTTTTTTTATTTAACAGAAACGCTACAGCTGCCATGTGAAATGGAAACTCTCATCCTGCAACTTCTACAGCACCTAAGCCTTGAATTTAGCTTGAAAAAATATCGTATATTTTAGCATAGTACTAAACTATCTGACTTTTCAATAACATGTGAACAGATTTTGAAATAAAAACTTCATCCTTATTACTCTTCCTTAATTAAACTATTAATCACATTCAAATAAAACATGCTACAAAATGAAACAATGAGGGGGGGGGGGGGGAAAAAGTATTTCATTGGGGATGCAATAATATTTTTGCAGATAAAAGTTGCTTGCATCGTAAGCAATTTCCCCTAAGAAAAGAAGATTCTACAAAACAAAGCAAATAATACAGGAATCAGATATAATTTATACCAGAACCAAAACTAGTTGAGGCAGGGGATATATCGCTCTCCATCGTAGTACGGTGAATATTTTATTAAATTTCAAATTCCATAGAAGTAGGTGTCAAAAAGAATTCCCACCATGGTGGTATTTTCCGTATATTGTTTCCAATCAAAGGATTTCTCATATAGCTGTACATTGTTGGTGCGTTATTCAAGTTTGAAGAGGGTGGATCGATTTAGATGTCGTCATCATCCACTGACTAAAGACTAATAATAATAATAATATCCAACCCAGATAGTCCATATGGGACTATTGTTTAACCAGGGTGTTAATTTAATAAATGAGATCACGTGGATTTTTAATTTAAAAAAAAAAACGAGTCTACCAATAGTTTGAGGAACTATTGGTAGAGCAACAGATAACACAATTGATTATATTCTTAATCAGATTTATTTAAAAAAAACTGGAAGGCCAAATTTACGTTTTAAGATGTTTAAATCACGTCGAATTCGTCATTGTCAGATGCTTGTGAGTGGCGTAACCAGTGGGGATCTCCAACTAAACTGACTTAGCAACAGACGCAGATTGCTAACAAATAGATCAAAAATGTTATTAGTTGCTAAATTTTTAAAAAAACCTTGTTTATAAAAAATACGGTTTGTGTTTATATTTAATTATCAAAATAATTTTAAATAAGTTAAATAATTATTAATTGTTTATTTACAATATTTTGGAACACAGATTATTGGTCTGGTTATGTTTTATCGAGCTTGATAGATTCTATAAAATAGTGCTTTTTTATCATTATATTTGTGTGAAATTTATTTCTAATTGTTATTCACAAATAAGAAAATCATTAATTAATAAATATTATTTAAGAATTATTGTTATATTTGTTGAAAATTTAATTGTATTAGCCATTAGTTCAATGATGTAAATATTAAAAAAACATTCATGTTTTCATAAATACAGTGGAATAAAAAATGTTACTTATATAAACAATAAAAATGTAGATTAAGTAAAAAAATGAAATTTTAATTTAATCGGTTAATAAAAATGGAGTTCATAATGTATATACTTCCAAAAACTTTAAAATCCTCTCAATCCATCGCTGGATGTAATGGCAACATATAGATAACCGGTACCAGTCTTGGGCCAAAACTTTAGTGCATTTTTGACCTCTTTTGAACACAAATTTGAAAAGGGGTAGAAAAAATTATTAATTTATCTCTTTTTAAGCCACTGAAGGGGATTTGGGCAGAAAATCCTTTTTATGTATCAAGTGCCTTTTAGACTCGTTACACTATTGCCGAATGTATAGTATCTTTTTAGTTGTCTTGTCGCGTAGTCTAACTGTGGTAAAAACTCTTCAGTAATGTTCTTAGAAATAGCCATGATTCTTACGCTTAAAACAGATCTCTGAGTAACATGTTATTAACAACCCTTCTAAGAACTAAATATATTAAATAGCAAAAAAGAAGACACTGTTTCTTTCTTTTAGTCCTGTGGACTATTGTTTCGTTGATATAACCTAATAGAGAGGGGGTTAAAAGAAACCAGAACATAAATAAATGGTGGAGAAAAAAAAATTATATGATACGTTAGCATTTTCAAACCTTTTCAATCCAGATAATGTGAGAAATGCACAAAATCGTTTGATTTAAGAAAGGCATTTTGATGATAAAAAAAGATGCATCCGATAGGTATGATATTAAGCAGTGTTCGACAACCCATAAAACAAAATGGAATAGCGTTAAGACCGGTGATACAACTAGATTTTCTAGCTAGAACCATTTAAGCACTTATTTTGTCAAGTTCAGTGTGTAGTGTGTCGTGAAATATTACCAAGACACGGGCACTTAAAGGTGTACCACAAGCTTTGTGCTCTTTCATGCGTTTCTGGCAATACATAATATCTCCTCCCATAGGCATCGAACTTCCCTATTCTCATCAGAGCTCGATCCACCGGTGCATTTCACAGTCACGTAATGCAAAACGATAAGAAATAAGAATAGATTTTCTTGGGAGACAAAAATCATACGTAATGTTCATCCTACCTTGAAGTTACTTAGAAGCATGTTATTGATTCAAATAACTTTGAGAAGACTCTCTGATAGGGTTCTTTAAACGGTATCTTGTGTTTGTTAAAACCAGACGGAATTTGTCCTCAATCGATGAGAATCTTTTAAAGTAAAACCGCAGACAGTGAAATAACAAGGACCGAGAATCATACACATTCATTCATGGTTTGAAACCTATACAACAATTTTTTACTTCTGATTTAAGGCAATGTATATGATATAAAATAAGATTACACCAAATCTACTATAAGCATCAAGTTGTAGATTTTGTAAATCTTTTAGGATTGAAACATTATAAGGACATTTTGATGTCACAATCTTTTTTTTATGGGCATTAGTTTTGCATGACATAAATGATGTTAAAAAAGGGCCTGACTCTCTTTTTGTTTAGAGAAATATTTTTTTTATTATAAAAGAATATGTAAAAATTTTGGTTGAAGTATAAAGATTATTTATATTGATTCATTAAATTAAGTTATAAATATATTCATACAAAATAATTATTTTCAAGATGCAATTGCCCAAAACTAATTTAGATTTTATTAAAAAAATTATCTGCAAATTATGACTGCTTTTTTTCCAAAGTGAAGGAGACTGTTGAAAAGTTTAGAAATGTTATTTATTTATATAATTATTTCATCGTATTATCTGGAAATAATGTGTAATTAACAGAAACAGTGCAGTTTCTTGATAGGTTCAGTTATTACAAGTTGTAGTAAGCTATCAAAAGGAAATTATCAGCTACATTTTTATTATTAATTATTTATTAATCACTACTTGTTATGTATACTATTGACCACTTTCTCTCTCTCTCTCTCTCTCTCTCTCTCTCTCTCTCTCTCACACACACACACACAAATAATCTTATTTGCATTAAGAATCTATTAATTGAAATTTAAATATTCAGTTCGGAATAACTGAAGTTACATTAGTACGCATCTCCAATAACTCTCTTTCCGAATTCATGGCACACCTATTTGGTTTCTGTCGATGGAAAGTTCAAAAATTTCAAGTGCAGTTTTAAAAGCGTCAATTAGCATATAAAGTCTTTTTTTTCTGTTAGGATTTGGACTTATTTTTAAATATATATTTTCTGCAGTTTCGGTTGATTATTTCTAGTGCTTTGAAAGTTTATCTGAAATATTAGCTTTTTTGATTTTTATTAGCATCATTGCTTCTTTTTCACTTTTCGGGGTCAGATATTAACATAATCAAAGTTTTATTAGTTGCATTCTAATTGAATCTCAATTGGAGCAAGATATCATTTTTCTTAATTAATCGCAGAAATGAAAGGAAAGATTCAAAGATATGCGTAATTAATAAAAACGTTACAATTTTCTAAGGGATTAAAAAAAAACTGCAATCATCATTGAAAAGAAAGTTATTATCAATTTTGGAAATGAAAATGACAAAGAATTCTCCGGTTTTTGTTCGAGTAAATAATTTTAACATTCGTACCTAAATAAGAGACAAATTGATTTGACGATTCTTTAAGCTTCAAGCTATATTTATTTTTATAATTTTAACAACATATCACATCTGGCAAAAAAAATTTATCGAAAGAGCATAAGGTCTAACTGTGCTGATCTCTTTTTTATCTTTCTCTTTTGGCCCTCTGCAAACCTCATCATCTTATATGTGAAATCATGCAACACAAATGATCTCACCATGATTTGTTCTTAAACCTTTTCATAAGCTGTCACTCAAAAGAATTACACTCTTTCGTGGATTAAACAAATGCTAAAATTATACTAATGTTTAAACAAATTAGAAAACTTGTCCTTAGACAGCTCCCTATCTGTTATGAAATTTTGGAAGTAAGGAAAATAAATTCCGATAAAGCAAATCCATTCTTCACCCTTCTAACACGAAAAGGGCTCCCTTTCCCATCTTACTCACAAAATAATGTAACATCAAAACCCCATCATACAACACGTATGGTCTCACCAAAACCTCACCATGCAGCAAGAAAAAGTAAATGAACTATATAGAACAACATTTGCTCAAAGATATATATTAAATCCAAACGGGGGTGGGGCAAAGAGGATAAAGCTTAATGAGAACTAGCTGAGTCTGCAATCGTACTTTTCCAACAGCCACCCACCAAGTGTAATCCCTTAATAGAATAAAACGGCAATTAGAGCGCTTTTTCCTTAAAAACCACGGGGACACCGCTAGTGTTACTAATAACGAGAGAGGAGGTGGATCCGACGGGGCGAAACCATTCTGGCCAAACACAAGGATCCACTCTCCCAGATAAATCCAATCATATTTATTAGAGAAAAAAAATGAGTGGTCATTTATCAGTAGTGACAGATGGCAGCAGAAAGAGACAGTGTTATAAATGGAGAGGACGGCGGCAGTGATGGAACGGCGCATTTAACATTCACACACTCACCATTTGGATGTTTGGATTCTGCTTTATCAATACCAGAGATAGTTTATGTTGACGATGTTAAATGGTCACTCACCACGCCTGCCAACGGAAGGGTTGGGAATCAGTTTATTTCCTCATAACAGTGACCTTTTTGGTTTTGTCCAACCATGAAGTAGAGAAGATATTTGGGAGGATTATAATTTGGATTTTCTTTATGATCAACTTCCAAAAACGTCTTTGAATTTTTTCAACAGCGTAAAATGATTTAAGCTGGGGAAGAATATTATCGTATACAAGCTCAAACACATATCATATCGCCAAGAAGGAGGGAAAAAGGAAGAAGATTGAACTCTAAGAGAGGATGGACTTTTGCAAAAAAATATAATTAGAAAGAGGATTTGGTTATTTTAATGGGTTATCTAATGCTCTTCAAACAAAAGTTAATAAACCTAATCATTCTCGACTGATTAATTTTTTAAATAAAAAATAAAAACATTCTTACAAAATCTGAAATCAAATGGAAGTTTTCGTTACTAACCACTACCTTAACGGATATATGCAATTTGAAAAGCATAATTTATTTTTCTTTTGTAAAGGAAAACTGATGATCAATAGCAATTGTATGTAGAAGCATCATTTATTGCAGAACAGCTGCAACTACTGCTTAGAATACAAAATATTTAGCATTCTAAGCCGCTGATTTTGTTAACTCTTTTCTAAAAGAGAAATGTTTTTAGCCTCGTAAGTTGAACAGAGATTGTAGGCACACCTAGAAATTCAATCCAGACACTGAGGACGCTGAAAACTTTTTTGTATAAATGTAAGATAGTCAATATTTTATCAAGTGAATGTTAATATTGCCCAAAAATATCGAAAGTATACATAGAAATATAAAAACATCCAGGGATTCTGCGTTGAGAAAGCAAAAAATCGCCAGAGACTGGAACTGTAAAACTGCAAATTTTGACAGATGTTGATGGATGTGCAGTTCCGAAACTGCACCCTACCCTATTTTGAAAAGCGTCAAATAATCAATAAATTACTATGCATTTTTAGAAGTAATTATTCTTTTTAGAAAAAATTATTCAGAACAATCAACATTTCAGCACAATTAAATGCAACAGTATTTTAGAAAAGGGCTATACGTAATGAAGCAAGAACTGAATTCGGTCTATTTTTTTGACTTGAAAGGATTAAAAAAAAACGTTAAGGATTGGTCACGCGAATAAAAACATACAATTAATAAATTAATAAATTAACAATAACCAAAAGTTAGACCTAAATATATAGTATGCAAATCGGGTTTATTAAACGTTGCATGCGAGATCGAATTATAGTCAAATTATCAAATAAGCGACCAAAAATTATAAGTGACCCAGAGGCTAGACATACTTTAATGATATTTTCAGGATAATCTAATTTTGTGCTTTTATTTGATTCAAAATGGCTACGTACTCTAATATAATGAAATTAAAACTATTTCTTAAATTTCAGAAGATCAAACTCAGGATTTTGTCATATTTTAATTTACACTTGCAGATTATGTTAATCTATATTTTGCTTTTTTGCTTTCCAATCGCCAGAAGGGCACATAATTCAACAGATTTGACGAACTTTGAGTACTTCAAATGCATTAAAAAGATGTACAATTTTTTAAACTATTCTTTAAAATTTTGGGGTTATTATTTTTAAGTTAAAACTTTTTGTATGAGATATTCACAAACCTTTTTTTCAAAATGACCAGCAATGAAGTATTTCCTTATTTCATTTTGTCGTAAAATTTGCTAATTTAAAAATCCTTATATAAATAATAAATAGACAACATCTACAAATGTTTAGCTTTAAAAATTCAGAAGAGAGTAAGACGGCCCAAAATTTGCATTACTTAATTTCTGCCACAGAGGTTAATCTAGTCCTGGCTGCATTACAGAATATACACTGAAGTGACAAAAGTCATGGGATAGCAATATGCAAATATATAGATGGCAGTAGTATCGCAGTGAAAAAGTATAAATCCACAGTTCGTTTTCCAGAGGTTTCATTTGTGTTCAAGTTATTCATGTGAACAGGTTTTTCGTGATTTATGGCGGCACGACGAGAATTAACAGACTTTGAACGTGGAATGTTAGTTGGAGCTAGACGCATGGGTCATTCCATTGCGGATATCGTTAGTGAATTCAACATTCCGAGATCCACAGTATCAAGAGTGTGCCGAGAGTATGAAATTTCAGGCATCATATCCCATCATGGACAGCGCAGTGGGCGACCACCTGCACTTAACGACCGAGACCACCGACGTCTTTGTAGAATGGTCAATGTTAATAGACACGCAACACTTCGTCAAATAACTGCAGGAATCGATGTGGGACGTACGAGGGACGTGTCCGATAGGACTGTGCGGCGAAATTTGTCTTTCTTGGGCTATGACAGCAGAAGACCGACTCGAGTGCCTTTACTGACAGCACGACATCGCCTGCAGCGACTCTCCTGAGCTCGTGAGCATATCGACTGGTCCCTAGACCAGTGAAAAACCATGGCGTGGTCAGATGAGTCACGATTTCAGTTGTTACGAGCTGATGGTAGAGTTCGAGAGTGGCACAGACCCCACGAAGCCATGGACCCAAACTGTCAGCAAGGCACTGTTCAAGCTGGTGGTGGCTGCATAATGGTGTGGGCTGTTTTTACATGGCATGGATTCGGTCCTCTGGTGCAACTGAACCGATCATTGACTGGAAATGGTTATGTTCAGCTGCTTGCAGATCACTTGCAGCCATTCATGGACTTCACGTACCCACACAACGATGGGATTTTTATGGATGACAATGCGCCATGTCACCGGGCCAGAACTGTTCGCGATTGGTTTGAAGAACATTCCGGACAATTCCAGCGCATGATCTGGCCACCTAGATCTCCCGATATGAATCCCATCGAGCATTTATGGGACATCATCGAAAGGTCCGATCGTGCCCAAACTCCTGCACCATCCACACTTTCCCAATTATGGAAGTCTATACAGACAGCATGGCTCAATATTCCTGCAGAGGACTTCCAACGACTTGTGGACTCCATGACACGTCGAGTTGTTGCACTTCGCCGGGCAAAAGGAGGACCGATACGATATTAACAGTCATCCCATGACTTTTGTCACTTCAGTGTACATAACATGCATTTATGTTTCCACCACAGTTTATTTTTCAAGATTTAGCTTTATCCAGTTTTCTCATTCCAGCAATTTATGATAAAGATTTTATCTGTTTCGAAACCTTTCATACTACATGCTCATCCATTTTCATTAGTGACTCCAAACACTAAAGGAAGTTCTGCTCTTAGCATTGTTGTTAAACTTCCTCTCAAATAGCTATATTTTGAACGGAATAAGGACGATTTGGACCGCTTAGTTCAAAGTCAAATAACTTCTTTTAGCTCTGGCACACATATTTCCCTTAAACTATTCCTGTAATATTTTGTTCTTCCTGATATGCAACTTAAAGATTCTGGAATCTTTCGAAGCACCTTGAAGATGATCTTGGTTGAAGAAGTCATCGAATTAGCATCCTTCAAAATTTCCAATTACTTTGAAAATGTAAGCAAACTGAATTATTCTCGAAGAATTCTTAACGCAATATCTTTATTTCTTAGGCAATTATTACATAACACAATAAGTTTCATTTTGATGTGTTTCACAATGAACTCATGAGTGTTTCATAATGTCCTTAACTTTTCCTTTTATTTTAACAAATCTCTTATATCAAAATACTGAAGTAAACTACTAAATGCAAGGTTTTCACTTGAAATAAATACAATAGAAACTTTTTAAAAGAAAAAAATAAATGTACTGAATAGCAAACTGTTCAGAAGAATCATTTTGTCGCATTCTCGTGACTTTCTTTTTGAGGAAGTGTTGTGCAATTTTTTCCAAGGTTTCCAATCTTTATCAGTTTCTAAAATGTTTTATATCCTAATTGTTCATCAGCTATAAGCCATTTGTGCAATTAATAGAAACCATAAAAATAGATAAATTGTTCTGATTTTTAAAAAATATTTTTCCTTTCTAGCAAGTACTTTCACTAAACAAACAATTTTAGTTTTACAGACTTGTTATGTCCTAGACACGGAAAAAAAATCCTGATTATATATCGAAGGTGATGTGGATCTAATGTGGAGGTCCGTTTAAGTTGAACCGATGATTATGATTTTTAATTACGACACAGATAAGTCGATATATTTTCTGATATAGAATATTCATCCCAAACTGGTTTAAGGCTTTTAATTCATGATTATTGTCTCCTCAAGAAAATTCGGTAGTGTCCTATCCACTCGAAAATTCGGAACTGCTCTGTCCTCCGGAGAAACCTCTCCTCTTAAATATGGTGAAAATACCTTCCTCACAAAAATTCGAAAGTATAGATTATTCGATATTTTAGTTAAATTATTTTACTTATATACCTTCACCCTACGAAACTTCTTACAAAAATCCGGAATTGTTTTCTACTACAAACTTGATATGGTGACTGATCACGAGCAAAATTTCATCTATCTAGATTGTCGTGTTAATGATTTTACATGTTCAAATACATACGAACAAAGATACAAAAGTATATATTTTGCTCATATATCTTCTGCCTATGAAATTTCAAGTCTTTCCCTAGCAAAAATTCGGAACTATGATCTATTACAAACTTGATGTGATGGCACGTGCAAAATTTCATCTGTCTAGCTTGTCGCGTTAATGACTTAACATGTTCACATACAAACGGACAAAGATATAAAAGTATAATTCAAAAACTTTTTGTTGTGGTCTTGAGAAGATCTAAAAGATAAGAAATTCCTCAGTAAGAGAAAAAATATCTTGATGAATATTTTTTCTTTAACACACACACACACACACACACACACACACACACACACACACACATATATATATATATATATATATGCAATTTTTTTGCGTGTGCTTGAAAAAAATCTTAACTAATGAATAGTTAAAAAAAAATTTTACTCCCCTAAATACTATAAAGTAATACTATAAGATATAATTTATAATGTAAATATTACATTACTTTATATCAGAAATTAAAATTTCACAGCCCGAAATGTAAATAATCGGAAAAATAATTTTAATTTTAGTTTTGTCATTTTTATTGAATGAAAATTTCACATATACTTTAAAGTCATTTTACTTATATTTGTGCTGCCAGTTTAAAGGTTTAGTTAAATTGATATAATTCGTTAAAAAAAAAAACTTTTGGAGAAAATTATCTGTCGGTGATTTTCAAAAACTATTTGCTTCATCTGATATTTCATTTTAATTTTGGAAAAAAAATCATTAGACGGTAAAAGAATTTTATATGATAAGATATTTAAATAAAAATGTTTTTATTCATTAATAATATCAGGGATAAATATAAATTCATACGAGTAATAAGTTGTAAATCTGCTGGTATTTAAAAAATGCAATATTCTAAGGAGTAACTTCTTAATCTCAGAGAAATTTTATACTGATCTCCGAAATTTTTAATTTTTTTAAAATAGTATTTTACCATTATTTGGTATCGGAACCTTGGCAGGAGATTTTAAATAATGTCGGACCATCCAGACAGTCGGCTTCAAGTCCCCAGACAGTCGGCATGGGCCTTTAATTACAGGACAGCTCGGTTTCAAAACATTGCACTGTATTTCTACAAAATAAACACTAACATTAGGAAGCCGTTTCAACTAAGAACAACTACTGCATCTTAAAAGCCTTCGGAACAAATTTCAGTTTGAATCGAACTAAGAAAATCCTAGCTAAACTCAAAGTGAGATGCGTTCCGTCTCTGTAGGCTGTGTTTAGAGCCTTGAAATTTTCCCTTTGATGTGATCCAAGGGATTCAAACGCACCCTTTTATTTCAATGGATAACGGAAAATAAAGACCAGACTAACCGGCGAGTGTTTGAGAAAACTTTTTAATCTTCCAGTGGCTTCCCCAAAGATACAACATCGAGTTTGATATATTTTATGTTGAATATTAAATTTATTTTTATATCCCCACGTTGGTGTGGTATAGAAGTTTCAAGAGTGGTGCACATATCGACGTGTAAAGTTTGTCTTCTAAACCAAGTTTTAGTTTTTAAGGATAATTCATATTTTAACTTTTCATATCGGCACGTAAGTTGCAACAAAAATAAAAAATACAAAACGGCTTAGTTAATAGAAGGCTTTGTTCCAGTAAAAAAAAAAAAAAAAAAAAAAAAAAAATTAAAGTAAGTCAAAAGTTTCCCAATCCATATTTTTTATAACCAAACAATCCTCCTTTCACTGGACATCTAATAGACATTTTTTTAAAACGTTCATACAATTTGATGACATGAAAAAAAAGACAATGAATACCACTTTTCAACAACAAATTTACATATTTTCAAAAGACACTATAATTTAAGAGTACCCACGTACTTATTCAGAAGAAGAAAAAAATCTAAAACCTGTTTCTTTACTTTTTATCCTGAAATTTACCATCTCAAAATAAACCGAAATGGAAAATTAAAAATATATAGCATTAAAAAATACATTATAATGCGCTAACGATATTGATTTCACATATTAATTAGTTGGATTATTTTCAATATTTTTAAAATCGTTTTACTAAATTTGATTACATTGAATCGATATTCATTATAAGCAACAATTATATATTTCATTTTTTAATTGATATTTTTTTAGTATAGATGGAAGTACAGAATACATGGAAGTATCTTGAATAATTTTTATGATGTTATCGGGGAATGAAAGCGCTTTTCAACTGCTTTTACTCAGCTACGAAATGAAAAGTCATTTCGAGGGAGAAAAAAGTAAATTTAACTAGTATGTGAGTGGAGGAAAATAAAAAATAAAAATTCATCACCCATTACCAGTTAGAAAAAGATGTTACGTTTTGCGCCATCTATCGGAGTTTTTAACAAATAAGAAAAACGGAAAGAGAATTTTTTTTCTCTTTTCCGCGCGCTTATAAACAAAAAGAAAAATGATGGCAGGCTTCAGTAATTATGTAATCTGTTCCTCTGATATGTTTAAAGCACGACTTACTCTGAACTATCTTATATTATTTGTAATAAATTATTTGATATCTTGGATCAAATAGCATTTATCTCTGAAATCCTTTTGAATTGTAGTGCGTTGTTTCTTTATATAGAGATATATAATTTCTATTTCAAAACATGAAACATTTTTTATAAAAATATTTATCCAAGTGGAAATACTAGCAAAAAAAAATGTTTTTATGCATAACTTTTAATGTTAAAAATTGTCCCGGAATATTATATCAAAAAAATGAATAGGTCAAGAAATTAAATAATAGGACTAATTAGTTTTTACAACGTGTTTTTTATATTTTAGATACCAGTTTCTAGAATTTTAAGTTGTATATACAAAATGCTTCCAATATGAGATGAATTTCACGATTTCAATTCAATTTTAAAATTTCGGAAAGAAATGTTTTTAAAAATATTTTCTCTTTGTGACTTTTCTTTAAAAAGAAAATTTCAATGATTTACCAACAATTCTCCAAATCTTACTTTCAATAAACTATAAAAGAATGTTTTCACAAGTAATATTAATATTGCTTAAGAATTAAAATCAAATATTGAAATATTAAGTAAAACTAAACGAAATATTTTTTTAAAAGCGTTGAATTCCACTGACTGTACTGCACGTATGTTTTACTTATTTTTCTTTAATTTTAAGATAAGCATAAGTTAATATAAACTTTTTATTTTCTATTTCAAGACAGGTATTAAAATATCTTCAAAATTCTCTCAAAACCAAACAACCCCCACCTTTTTTTTTTTCACTTATTAACTATTAATTTTTTAGAAAATATAAACGAAAGAGTGTGTAAAATATAAAAAATGCGTTAATAATCGATTTAGATTCCATAAACGTTTATTAAAAATTAAAATTTTTGGCGAAGATTTCCATTAGCTTAACTGTAAACCTACCGCAGCATTCCAATACCACATTCAATGTATCCCTGCAGCGTCGGTACGTTTAATGTTAAATACATCATGGATAATTTTAGATTAAATTTTAAAAAATCATTTCCGCATAATTCTAATATAGGTTCGATAGAAATGTAGACATCTGGGGACTGTCTGAGATCGATGTTGGGCATGATTCGAAAGAGTAAAACTCCATCTCTTTTAAATCAGCCCGACCCACACAGTTTTTTAAATTTTTTGTGTTGCACTGTACCTTTTTATTTCTTTGATTTGAACTAGTCATTTTATGCAGTTTCCTATTAAATTTTTTTATTGAATTTGCTGAATTAAGGATGACATGTTCAGGGTAGAACTCGGAGGTTTAAACTAGCGAACAATCTGGACGGACTCCAGCCCAAATTTATGCTTTCTTTCCCACTTTATACAGACTACTTCAAATCAAAACATTATTAGATCTCAACAGTTTGATCCACGTCTTGTTTTGAAGAAATACTGGAGGTACTTTAGACGAATGCCGTATTTTGAATCATGGTCAGATGAAGTGCCATCTGAGTTTTTACTCTCCATGCCACAACAACAAGAGGATATTTGATCTTAGTCGGATTTAACTTACGCCAAGACTGAGTACAAGATGGATTTTCCTTAGATCCGAATCTTAAATCTATGACATTCAATGTCCATAATCGAAAGCTCTACTGCAAGGTCAACAAGGCCTTTTAGATATTGATAGATATTAGATCTAACTAAAGAAAAATATAGAAAAATGAGTGCAAAAGAGTTCTTCTTAAAATATAATTTTATAAATTTGAAAATGACACATTTTTATCAGTTGAAATCTTTAGCAATTCTAAATGTTTATGCGTGCAACTATGAAAACAAAAATAATCTAAAAATGCTTAAATATAAGAAAAAATATAAACAAAAATGATCACATGTACAAAAGTATATGTGCTCAATTTTGCATTAAGAATCGCTTTCGAAATATAAATTTGACTCTTTAGAATGCAAGTTATATTCCAAATTTTAATCAGATCTCACTAGCAATAAACTTATAAGTTATAAAGGATTAGAAAACCGATGCACATGGCAAAAACGCTGTTACTTTTCTGTCTATCTCTAGTGTAACTTTAGCTTGAATTTGATGGTATTTTAGTGTTATACTTATAAATCAATTCCGTATTCTCTTTCGGAAGATTTTTATGAAATTTTGTTTTGTGAAGTGAACTTCAAAGTTCTCCCACAACCCCGTTTGTACCTGAGCTCAATTTAAGCAGCGTAGTAGCATCATAGAAAAAAAAAAAAAGAGAGAAGAAAAACCAGAATGAGCTGCTTAAAATTTTGAGCAGAAATACATAACTAATTTACAAGCTAAATTAAGTAATAATCTGGAGCGTGGACATTTACTTCCATCATCGCTACAGATAAGATCATCATATATTTATCGCTATGGATGAAATATCTCGTATTAGTTGCAACCTGGAATTTGATTTATATGCCAAATTAAACAAATTGGACACATAAATAGATGTCTACTTCAGATGTTCGCTTCTTTTCTTTTCTTTATTTCTTTTTGTATGTATGAATGTGTATGAACTATATAGATGGAATGTTGTGATTATTTTTCTTCCTTTCAACTTTTATCTAGTTAGTGTACTATGGACAAAGCGCTAAAAGACTGCAAAGAATAAAATGACTTAGTGCAAAGTAATAATTTCGAAACTTCCATACGTTCTTCTTTGTATTAGAAATTCTTCTTTATGTTCAATCCGGTCAACAAGTATTTTTTCAGAAAATTAATGGACAATTGGAATTTTCTGAGATTATAATACGAAAGAGTCTAGTTCGAATTTCTGTTGTTATAGAAGCAATGCCAGTGTTACGAAAAATGAATGCTCTGATACCTGAAATGATACTTATGTTATTAAATGACGGAACAAAAAAGTCGAAAATGGTTTGGAGAAGCATTTTTCCCCTTTTACAAAAAAGAAATAATGCTAACTTTCTTCCCTATCAAATTGTACAAAAAATAAAAATTCTACACTTCTATTTATTCAATTGGATAATTAAATTCTTCTGCACAAAAAGCCATAAAATGCAAATATCTTAAACTATATTCATTGATTTTTTTTAAAAAAAATAAGGCCTTAACTGATTAAAACATTCCAACTAAGCAATTATCAACAACAGTGGAATTCCTTTTTCCTTGTTCTTAAGAAAATATCTTGAAGAATACCTCTAGACCTTTACTTTACCTTATATGTTTAGAGACTAATCTGGAAATTCGATCAAAGAATACTTGATAGAAAATGTCTACTCTGCCGAATAGATTTTCCATGATGATGACGATAAGGCATACATATATTTCAGTTTGCAGTATTAATTACAAAATTGACAACTGTCTTCATTCGACCCCTGAGAGTCCTGATCTCATATGTCCCAATAAACTATCAATGACATGTTTTGAAGTTACACTAGGGTTACTGAAGTCCGGGTTAGTAACTCGACATCTTGATCAAGCAATCTAGACGAATCCCAGTATCCCAAGTCCTCGAAACAGATCGAATGTGAGGACACTTGAGCCTCCAAAGAGAGTGAAATTTAAAAGAAATATTGATATATTAATTCAGTCTCAAATTTTCTCAAGAAATACCAAAACATTTCCCTATTCCAAAATATTCTGAGTTAAAAAATTAATAACCATTGAATGAAAAAATGAGTAAAAATCAAATAACTATCTTTGGAAAAATAAGTTTCAAACTTTTGAAAGTAAATTTTTTCAGGATATTTTTTTCCAGATTTTTGTGGAAAAAAAGGCATAACGTTGGCTAATTTTTCATAGCCTAGAGTCTCT
Organism: Argiope trifasciata; assembly: GCA_026543055.1. NCBI lineage: Eukaryota > Metazoa > Arthropoda > Arachnida > Araneae > Araneidae > Argiope > Argiope trifasciata. The sequence goes on from JAPMOQ010023642.1 coordinate 3,040,900, forward strand.
GCTATTGTTTTCATTCTCTTGCAAAATCTATATTTTTCTTGCATTCTTTTGAGAAACTAATTTTATGATAATATTCGGATAGCATTTTTCCTGTTTAATTATATTTATCTTATTTCTTGAATTCATCGATCACGGCTTAAATAATGGAATTTATTTATAATAAAAAAATACAAGCAGCATTTCGTGGGCTTTTTTTATATGCTGATGCGTTCAATATAATACAATTAGTTTGATCGGAACTTTTTTAAAAATTATTGTTGAGATATGGATTGCATTTAGGATTTAAACTGATTGTAGAAGTCTTCATATTTCAATACCAACATTAAATCCGGTTAACACTTTTGAAGAGTATTGGAGAGTCCATTTTCGAATGCATTTTATTCTTTTCTATTGTATGCAATACAATAAGTTTAACCTACTAAAATCCATATAAATCATTGCTTTTATGAGTTGTGGTAAAGTCAGTTTTTTTTAAAAATCTAAATTGTATATCAGTATTCATTATATGTTATCAAGACTGATGTGAGAATGGGGTCTATTCATGGTCACGTGTTGTGTACCAACAAAACAATTTTGTGCTTAATTTTCAACCGTTTTTAGCATATCGGGATGTCTACCGATAATCAACGTTATCAACACTAAAGTTAAATGTTACGCTAGCCGAAAAATTATAAAAAATCTTTTGATTTTTTTAAAAAAAGAAGTTAATATTTTGAACTATGGTTTACAAATTTTCGTAGTAATGTCCTTCTACTTATTATATTAAGTTTTAATTATTATTTTAAATGTAATTATTGTTTTACATAATTAATCAATTTCGCTTTTTAATTAGTTTGATACCAATTCATTCTTTCCTTTACCTTTTTTGTTATAATTCAAAGGATATATCATATGTGTTCTTTTGTATATATTATTTAAATGTCATTGAATGTTGAATTTTATGAATATAATTTCTTTTAAATAATTATTAATCTTAAATAAGTTAACATTTTTAAGCTTACTAATAAAATTATTGCATTTTTTCTTGTGTTATTATTTTTATTAATATTGAGACTTTGAAGTTTTCAATTTGCTCAGAGAAAAGAACATGAATCACAAATTTGTATATATTGAACAAATTATGATTAAAATTTCAAATTATACAATATAAATGGTATAGATACCATTTTTTAAATCTGTGCAACTTATGAGTCAGTTATTTCATCTTAATTTGTTGGAATCATTAAAAAACAATCAAGCAAAATAATTAATATTTGCATCATAATTTTTATTTACACATTACAAAAGATATAAATAAAATACATATGAATGATTATTCGAAAAAATATGATCAAATGTTTTTTTCAATATCAATATCTATTAAAAATAATTAAAAAATTATTTATTATTCTAGGCATTCAAGAACAATATAAACATAGTATGACAAGAATGTCAAAGTAAATGATGAAAATTTTATTCAATAGAAACATTTTAGAAGCTAAATAATTTTTTTTATCATTAATAAAAACACAATGCCGAACAATATGCTTTTAAGGCAGAACGTTTCTGAAATGCATTTTAAAATACTAAAGCTGCATTGAATGAATATCATAAAATAAAACAAAATCATACAATACAGTAAATTTAATAAACACGAGTAAGGTCATGATAAATATATATACATACAGAAATTAAATAGGATATAAAAAGGAGTTGGAAGAAACACTTTTATGTTTTTACAGAATTTCATGATTAAAAATTGATATATTAAAGAAATAGGGGGAAAAAAGTGAAGCAACCATGTAGCAAGGAAATTGGAAATAAAAAATGTATAATAAATGCTGATGTAGAAATAAATGCTGATATAACTCCACAATGATATAGCATGGTATTATAACAATCAATCTCATTTTAAATACAAGAAACGAAAATGATAATTATAAGAAAAAACACTAATAAGAATAAACAGATTACTATTTTGTTATTAAACATGCAATAACTGAATAATATGAATTACTAAAAGATGAAGAAAACTTTAAGATTTATGATAAAAAAGTAAAACCCCATGATGCAATATATTTTAATGCCATCAACTAAAAATCATATGTATCATATTTTGTGTAGTTCTTGTTCAATTTGGAAACCTTTATATCATCACAGCATCATTCGGTCCTAATATATTCATCAGATGGCTTTTAATAAAAAGTTACTTGTCAAATATGCTGTCGCAGTATAAAAATTATTGAAATAGTTTTTTACTTGCTTGTTTCTCATAGTTAGTAAATGGACGTACATCAAATAAATTCTTCAAAATGATTGCAGCATATCACCGACTTCGAAGCAGGCTTATAACCTTCTATTCCAGTCTCATCTACTAAAGCGTTGAGGATGAAGGTTTAAATTCCATGCGCTTAAGTACATGACACGTGACTTTTTCGTCATATGAATTGACCCCATATCTAGCTCCAATAGGGGAAGAAAAATTTATACTCCCATTGTGCATTTTCTTACACTCAAAAATGAAAAATGGTGTTTTTTCCCCCCTTTAAAGTCAACAAAATATTTGAATTCGAAATATAAAACTACATCCAATATTCCTTAATTTGAATCTCAAGCTTCAGTAATTCCTTAACTACTTACTAATAAATTTATGCAATGAACGTCGCGTAATGTGATCGCGGTTAGTGTTATCACTCATTTTATACTATTAGAAGCCTCTGATCCTGAACTAACGCATTCAAATGTACTTGGAAGTATTATTTTTTTAGTGTGCTCAATGTCCACTTGATATTATCTCGCTAGTGTTAGTTATTCTCGTGTCCTTAATGATATCAGACTATAAGTCAAGAATTAATCATCCTTCATTTTTAGCCCAATTTAATGTCTGAAATTTATAGAACTTGTTTTATTTGTGAATAACCTCCAAGAGCAGTTTTTCTCGCCGTTTTTTGTGTACTTAAAAGATCTGAATTGATTTAAATGGGAATTACTTTACTAGGTCTGGCTAGATATCAGTTGAACATACAAATTAATATTGTTTATGAGTTAATTATGAAATCAAAACAGGTATTAAAAAGTGAAAGGATGTGAATGTTAGATATAAAACTAAAATTCTTAACAGGTATGAAAGTATTTATAAATTGAGCCAATGCAACGAACGCTGTGACACAGCTGAATATTTTATATGTAAAATTTTTGAGAAACTGTGGGAAAAACTTTTTTGCTGTCAAAAACAAGCAAAAGATGTTAATGATTTGGATGGGGACAAAAGTGTTGAAGAAACCGTCCAGAAGAATACAGAAATGAACCACATGTTTCGAAATCTAACTTGCAGCATCAGTCAACAAATTTAAAAAAAAAACTCAAGTAAAGATGATATATAAGTGAAATGCTAAAGAATAATAGTCTACAGGCAACAATTAAAACAATCTACAATTCTTAAACTGTTATTTTTGAAAAAAATGATAGAAACCCCGAGATAAATGTGTTTTTTTTTCTTTCCTTGTGATGTGAAAAAAATTTAGTTACGTTTTGCCCGATTCATTTATCATTATCAATTGGTTAATATTATCTAAGTTACCACAACAAGAAGTAGATACAGTAGATATATTTCAATGAGTATAGAAAATCTAAGTGATTGCCTGTGTTCACCTTACGTAAAACTGGCCGTATGTGATTTTTTTTAAAAAATAGTTATATCTGTGTTGATAAAGGAAAAAAAAAAGTATCTGAATTCAGAAACTTTTTTTTTCAGACAGTACGATAGAGAAGCTAAACAATTTTTTTAAATTCCTTATTTTGAATATGAACTTGATCCTAGTCTCGATCAGCAACGCTAACTCCCATTCCAGAAACAGCATCCATATTTATCTTAATTTCTTATAGAAAAGATTTGTAAACATATAAGAGAGAGGTATGCATTCTTTCTTAAAACACAAACTGATACTTGCACTTCCTTCACCCTTGCAAATCTAGGATATAGAGTAGATGACTGTGTTATTACTATCTTTATAACATCTATCCGTCGTACTTCGGACTGCAATCAGAAATGTATTCAACAATCAATAATTAACCTTTTCGGTCTTACCACTTGACATCGCATTTTGATAGAACAATTCTACAGCTTAGTACCCTTGGACATAAAATTTCTAATTTAATTTCCCTTAAATTGATGTTGTATTGTATTTTTTTCAATTTGCTCAAATTGATTTATTCCATTTGTTCAAATTGACTTATTGACTGACTTCCAGGACTCGATTAAAACCAATGGGTAGCAAAGGGCTGATATGAGCTAGTTTTGGTAAGTTTGACAAAGTGAAGTGAATATATACGTTTGAATTTAGAATATTGTGTATTAATTTTCACAAAATGTTATTGATAAGGATATATATCAATGACTAAATAATTGAATAATAATTCAATGTCTCACCATATGCATTATGTGATAAGTATTTTGAAAAAATAGTTATTTCTGATGACATTGTTTTTTTTTCCTATTCACATCTGATGATGAACTTATTTCTTAACTCAAAGTAATAGTATAGTAATAGTATTTGGTCTCTTAAATTTTGACATTCAAGTTCGCCTTCGTAATGACATACTGAATATTGGAATCAATTCGTATGATGCCATAGTCTCGTGGCAAAGAGTACCTAACTAAAGATAGTGAAATATCTGATTGCACGTTGTCTTGCGATGTGATACGACGTCACGTCCTTTTCATTTCTGCTAAACGAGCAATTCATCCCAAAATGGAGGCAGCATATTAAATGTCTATCACGTGAGCATGAATAGTTTTGATTCTGTTCTAGACACTACAGATTGTTACTACAAAGATGGTTTCTGTTTGTACATTCTAAGGTTCTTGAGCAATTTTTTGTTAAATTTTAAGATAATATTAAGAGCCCCAAAAATGAACAAATGAAACAAACAGTACCTTTTAAAATTAATTACGCTGTCATCTACAAATCTGATATCCCATTTTAACATTATTCTTTTTTATACAGACAAACTAAAAGCATACATTCCTCCCAAGAACGGAGCTAATTTGTATGATAAATGTAACATCACACATCATCCAATAACTAATTATATTATTCAGGTTGCTCTGTGACATCATGTCTTTCTGCTTTTCGCAAGATGCATAATGAATCCTAAAATTAAATGAGCGATAGACATTCACCGAGAGCCAGGCTATCATGAATTAACTCTATTGTAAATTTAGACAGTTTCTACAGATATATTCCTAAGGACATTAACTCTGCATAGACAAAGTGGACCCTTCTAAAGTTAGTGCCCAATTGTGCAGAGCTTAGGGAGGGCATTTCCTTGCTTCATTTACGCATTAACTCTGTAAATACATCCTGAGAGTCCTGTGCCATTTTTTAAATCAAATTTTAAAGTGACATTAAAAAAATCTTAAAAATAGTTAAGTAAACCCAATAAAAGTAATAGAATATTATCTAATTTATAGTCAATCAATTATTTTTGTGATAAAATCATTTTTATCAGCTGGTTGAAGTAATTTAATAGAAACTATTTTTACATGTAACTTTTTTTTTCATTCTACTGATTTTCATACATAATTATTTAAATACTCCAATGGTTTTCTTTTCTGAATAAGCTTTTTATTTTTATTTTACCACTAGTTCATATATTTGATGTACATCAAAATTTAAATACTTTCATGTATATTGTTTTTAATGTAAAGACTAATTATATATAAATTAATAAAATGCACATAACCCTTTAATCATACCACATCATTTGATTAATTGCTCTTGGGCAATTACAATAGTTTGAACTTTTCCGTTCAATTCCTCCGGGTGAACCACTTAATAACAACTTGAAAAGAAAATCTCAAATGATATGAAACAAAAATTTCAAAAAATATTGGTAGAGAGAAATCTTGTATTCAACTGTAATCGGTGCTAGCATATATATAATTCATGATTCGTAGGCAATGCACTATAAATTTGTGATCAGTTTTCAGAATAGGTCTTAATACAAATTATCGTAACGGTATCTGGTATTTATACTCAATTTCATACTTCTTTTTCTCAGGAGTAACGATCAACTGGAAAAAATGCTACATCTGGAAAGTAAAAAAAGAAAAGAAAAAGTAGGAGGAGAGGCAGAGGGGAGCCAAAGAAAATCCCACAGACATAAAATAAAACACAAGAAAATAAAAAAAAATTCATAAATCATAAGTACAAGTAAAAGAAAAACGCACGCTTCGGTTCACGCTATAAATACTTTCAAGAGTTGAATCTTATTCCCATGTCTAAGTCCAGAAATGAGTTTCTTTTACCATTGTATAAGAGTGGGGGAGGGAGTGGTACATTACTAGGCATGTACACAATGACAGAAACATTGAGTGAATGTTCTCGAATTTTGTCTCGGGAGTGGTAGGAGTAGGAGTTATTATGACAAATGATTACTAAACAAATGGGTTTGGTTCAAAATTTTTTAAGGGGAGGATATTTTAATTTCTAGGCAATTGTTTATTCATTCCTTTAGTTCCTGCTTTTTTATATGGCGAGAATAGTTTGAAGCGAAACTATGAATTTTTAATTATATTGTACGAATTTGTGCATTTCTTTATTGCAATTTAAACAAGTAGATGTGGCCTCCGCCGGAATTTCTCGCATATTCCATAATAAAAGCGTTATCCCTTCCCTTCCTACTAAAAAATCGGAAATCCTGGGCAAGACTGTGAATGCCATGAGTGTTTAGAAAGATTTGTACTTCGTTGTATAGAAAAGAAAACACAGTGGGTAATTTGGTAAACACGTGTCGACCAATTATAGCCAAAATTTAATACATACAATAGGTAGGCTTAGGCGTTAAAATTGTGAACCAATTTTTATCTATAAAGTTCGCTGTATATTGAACATAACGTGTTTTAGTTATTGCTCTCAGACTTCGTGTTTGAGCTATTGTGTTCATAGACAAAAAGACCAAATTCTGTGTTTTTCGGACTTAGGGAGGAAGGACTCAAACTTGCTATACTACTCATCGAAATCTCGAGATCGAATTTCTTGATGATCACAATATTTTCTCTTTGTATGTTTCGCATACGAGAAAGTAACAAGTCCTTGCTAAATGCATATTCTTTTGAACTAAAATTGTAGATTTTTAAATAACATTATAAAAATTTACAGATAAAAATTTTCTAATGAATTTATTTTCAGTATAATTTAAATGAGGCCATCTTAAACATACGGTAGATTTTTCATTAGATGTTTGAAGTGTAATTATGAATTTATAAAATCGTCTTAGTAATAATTATTAATAAAGAAGAGCATAAGATCATTTCTTTCCGTTATAATTTAGATCAGTATGTCCCGATTCCTGGTGCAAATCAGGTGAAACAATCAATGAAGAGTAAAATAATTCGATTAATACCCATTTTCAGATTTCCCATTATATATATATATATATATATATATATATATATATATATATATATAT
>JAPMOQ010023642.1:3048361-3101966 GCA_026543055.1 Argiope trifasciata
TATATATATATATATATATATATATATATATATATATATATATATATATATAAACTAATTTTTTTTTTTGTTTAAAATATTTCATTAAAATATTCTGAATAAATTTTGGCTCGAATTTCACTTTACTTACAATCAACTAATGCTATACCGTGTGTTTTATCTACTTTAAGTAATTATATACTTATTGAACCAAATTTTTCATATAGAAAGGAGATGAAGAATTTTTTTTACGGTAAAAAAAGTGCGTTTTAAAAAAGTTAAAACATTTTTGGTTAGGACATATAAATGAATTAAATGTGGATTCCAAATCAAATAAGCGCAATATAACAAAAATATGTTATTAAATTTTCTTTCACTATTTATTCAGATGAGGATCTGCATCTCTTAACAAACGATTTCAAAAATCTTATATATTCGTCTTCAGTACGATTTGTAATCGTAGAAGGTTTTGTCTGTCAGTTTCAAGACAGTAACAGAAACTCCAAATTGCATTGATTGCTAACGCCATAAAATAAACTTTGATGGAAATATTAAAATCCTATTAATTGTCAATATTGTATTCAATTAGTTATTTAATTAAAGTTTTAAACGTTTCTTATTAATTTTTCGCAGTCGCAAAAAAGGAGGTTTGAACGCCTGATCATTGGTATATAATCATTATGATACTGCTAGTTTAGTAGAGCCTAAGATATGGCACTGTCAACAAAAATAATAATTTTTAATTAATAAACATCATTAATCAGTAACGATAATTTAAACTCCCATCCTGACTTTAGAAATGATGCTTACAAGTCGAAGTATTTGATAAAAATCTATTTCACAAATAAAAGCTAGCAATAAAATCAATATCTTGGTTTCAATCAGCAAGAGTTTCAGTAGACATTAATGATAGGTTGAGTTATTATATTTTTAAATCATATACAAAACATCATATTAGATTCATTTGTAACTAGCGTCTGCTCATTTATAAATTCATTTGTAACTGTTGTACAATTGCGATGGGAAAAAAAAGAAAATCTCAATTCTTTTGACTATGTTATATCCACAATTATTGATGAACAAAAAGCTGAGAACTAATCAGTAAATTCTACACACTACTAAAAATCTATAAATAAGTTTAGATTCAAAAGTTCAAAATGCATCATTTTAAATTTGTATAAAAGGTGTTTTTTTAGTCTACGGTATAAGATAATGGAAGGTTCATTTTGATCTCTATGGAGTATATTTCTCATTAACGAGTAAGTGTAAAAAGAGAGAAAGAAAAAAAAAATATTTACTAAGCAAATTCTGCTATTTTTAACTGCTTACCGTACAAAAGACTCCATGGTTTTAAAAAAAAAGATTATTTCATATAATTCTGTACGATTTTTTGAGACATGCTTGTTAGAACAAAATCCATTAAGCTTCTTTATAATTTAATATCCTGAAAAGCACTATGTTAAACCGATCGAGTTATTAATGATAGCGAACGGCAGCTGTAGCAGCATAATTGGCAGATCAGTACTGCCTTACTTTCATTCACCTTATTATGTTTCACATTTTGCATCGAATTCTCAGAATCGCTGTAGCCTTTGAGTCCGTTGGACACGGCTTGCTTGGCCTCATTCGAGCATAGGTGGTTCACAAATACCACATGGGGCAAAACAAACCAAAACCAGCTATGTCATTCCTCATTGCCCGCGTATTCCACATTTGCAACTTTACACTCGAACAGCCTTTTCTTTTAAATTTTTTTTTTATTGAAAGGTTGAAATTTATTCCCAAATATTCTCTTTTCGGACTTTTTTCCCTGAATGTGAGAGGAATATCATAAACCTTATTTATTTTTCTTTTTGTCATACAAGGTGTCAAACGTGGTCAATACTTATTAACATAAAAGCGTCAAAAATCTTATTAAATATGCTTGGCTTCTATAAAATCTTCTAACAGTTTCAAGACCTTATTAAGAAAATGAATAATAGAGAAATGTGTGGAAATTTTTGCAATGAAAAGCTGATACTGAAGTTTTTTTAATCTTTTAATTCACTTCTGAGTGAGTATTATTAATTATACTAAGGATACCAAGACCCTGTTCAATTTCATGCTCTGTGCATAAAATCAGTTCAGGTATTGTAAATATAGCGTCGCCAGTGGAGTCAGTAATAAAAGTAATTCATTGTTTTGGATCATTAATGCGCCGAATGTATGTTGAATAGACAATATCTGTATTTAATAAACGTTATTCGAAATATTAAAAAAAATACTCGAATACTATGCCATGGCAAATTTTGGTAATTACTAAAAACATGGAAAAATTTGATCAATATATCGCATCGAAGTTAGCTTTAAAAGTAGCTAGCTTTTGAAATTTAAATAGAGTTAGCTAAATTGAGCGTTTTGAAATTTAGCTAGCTTTTGAAATAGTAAAGAAACTTTGATAGCTACCTCTCTTTATAATATATATGTGTGCAAAGATAGAGATACAAACCGATTTTCTATGATGAATATTGTTACATTTTGCACGGTATATATTGCAATTGCAATGTATTGTTTTGCACTAAGTTTTGAAGAAATAAATTTGTTATATTTTTATATTTGCTCCAGCAAAAAAAAAAGTTGTTTAAATATGATTTCGTTAAAAACTATTTTACCGAACAACTATTTGTCAAACTAGTGGATATTTTTTAATCAGTAAATTTTGAAAATCGGACTCTTTAATTCACAACGTTAAAAAATTCGGAGATATTCATGATAAATAGATACAATATTTATCCGAACTTAACTACTTGGAGAATACTTCGGACAAAAAAAGACCAATTATGAAACACAAATATGAAACTATTAATCTTATTTTAAAAGTATTTAAATATCAATATCTTTGCTTCTTTCATTTGTGCTATATATATATATGTATGTATAAAAGAATTTCTGTTGAATTTTCATCGAAAATGATACAATAGAGTAGGCAAATAAATAATATTAATAATTGGAAAAGAAAACTGTAGATTCAATTATATTAACTTTAAAATATGCCTGTAGTTTTATTTCTGAAATTATGGACTGCAATACCAAATCGAGAAAATTTTAAAAGCATTTTAATTTTAAAAAAATATTTCTACTAGGAAGTTTTTCTTAATTTTAAATCTACTTTATGTACAAAATTATTTAAAAAATTATATTTTTCTCCATGTGCTCTATGACATTCAAATTTTTACTACTTTGTAAATACTATGGCATATTTATTTCTAAAATAACTTAATAAATTTCTTGATTTACCATTTACTTTTCCTCGAATTTGTAATCAAATTTCGCCGAAGGATATTTTATTTGAAGTGGCTTTATGTTAAATAGCAAACGTATTTTAAGACGAAAGTTGATGCATTCTTGTTGTATAGTATTCAAAATTTTGCAATATAAAGGTTGATTTATTTGTTTCCGATGAAAATTAATTTTATAGAAAAAGCTGATGACCATTTCTCTACAACTTTTGGAAAAAAAAGGTTTTTTTTTTTTTTTTTTTTTTTGAACTGGTACAATTCTTTAGTAGAAAAAGCGCCATAAGTAAAATGTATATAAACTCTTGCTCTAAAACATTTAAAACGTTGCCACTTGGCAAATTATTTGGCGTATTTGTCTCCAAAGTATGTTCACTTTATTAGAAAAGTTGATAACATAGAATCAAATTACAAGTTATTATTAATTGCTAAACATACATCTAATTATCAAAGTTGTCCATATTTCTAACAGGCGACTGTCAGATCTCAAGAGTTTCAAAAATCTTATTTTTCAAAAAGGAGATCAAGGACAAATGAAAACAGATTTGAAATGGTGCTAGATGTTTAATGCTATGTAATAACATGTCCATTCTTCGGATGCTAACAACATTCGTAATGATTTTTAACCAAAGATAGGATTTCAAATAGATTTATTTCAATGAATGATGGTCCCAAACATTCGGAGTCAATTTTTTCATTGCTTCTCGATAAGAAAAGAGTAGCTCCGAGGGGGTAAAAAAAGCCAATTTTCAAATCTTGGCCTTCCGGAATAATTACTGATATGTGAACGCGTCCATTATTCTGGGCTGTGGTTCACTTTTAGACCTTCGAAAGATTATTAATGGGACACGCTGTGAGCAATTTTCTATTTTCTTTTGCCCAGAACTAACATATTTCATCTGATTGGTGAAAGGGCTATAAATTTCCCGGCTTCTTGATTGATAGGCCGAGCATTTAACTGTCTTTTACATGATTACACTTAAAATGATGAATTAACATTCCACGTCAAAGAGGTTGTACAAAGTACGGAAATGATGCATGCGAAAAATTAGCGAGAATAGTATGAAAGAGATTAAATAGCTCGAATGTCAGAAAAAAATGTTTCTGATTACTTAAGATAAATTTGGATTTCTACCTTTTTAAAGAAATCTGTGTTATCAGCTGAAAAATTAAGATTGTATGGTGTTAATTAATTGAATACTTATTTATTTTATCTGTTTGCTATTGTACTTTTTCATTTAATCAGCGTATGAGAAAAAGTCTTGGAAATTAACAGATAACCATTTTATCTTGCCTGCATATCACAAAATAAAATCACCTTATAATCATTTCTCCCTTACATTGAATAAAACTAATATAATTACCTATTTATGCAATTTTACATGAATAAACAGTTGAAAATGTTGAGAGAAAATTTAAACAATTTTGACGAAATACCCTTAAAAAAGAAATAAATATATCCATCCTTCTTTATTTTGGATTCATAATTGTATTAATTTGTATTTGCATCCACTTTGATTTGTACACAGTGCAAGTAACTGTGTCGTTTTTACTGTGCAAAAAGAAAAAAAATGAGAGTTAACGACATTCCCCTTTGTATAATATTATATACTTTTATATTATACATACAGTTATGTAGATGGATTTAGAGCCCCTTTGATTTGTACACAGAGCAATCAACTGTAACATTTCAATCATTGCTTCTTAATTGGTATTTTTATTTTACATACTGAAACGTTACACTTTGGCTAGAGTCAGCAGAATTTCAGTAGCTTTTTAAATAATTGATTTTTAGAAAACTATGCAATAAAATTAATTGAAACTTGATTCAGAATTTTTTCACTCGATAAAACTTTATTTAGTTTTCTTGAAAAAGGGCTGTACATTTCATTTCATTTGCGGTTTTATTATTTATATAAATTATACTGTATTATTAAGGAATTCCTTAAAACTAACCTTTTTAATAAAATACACTAACTTTTTCTTCTTTAACTTCGTCGTAATTTACAATTTACGTCCAAAATCAAATGCATCAATGGGAATTGTAATATCATTTTTCTGAAATTACCCGTACTATCGCCCCAAACAAAATTTGAATTTCAACATGACAAAAAATCATACGTCTGGCCTGCAGGTCAATGCCTGACTTTTATTTTTACTTGAAAGGCACCTGAATAAGAAAAAGATATTTTTCAAGTTCCTTGAAGACGCCCTTGCGATTTAATGCACATAAAAGAAAAAAAAATCCAACAGAAAAGAATCCAACACATGTGCCATATTTTCGCGAGATACTTTTTTCTTCATTATTGTCCCTATATACTTTTATAGATGTTATAAGCTCAATTGTTGGTGACTCAACTTATTTGCTAAAAGAGTGAACTTTTTGTTAATCAGGTAAAACATTATTGTATGCAATAAAGGAATTATGAGGCTTGGAATTATGAGGAATTGGATTACTTGATGCCTTTAAAATATAATAAGAGGTACAAAATAATTTTTGCATCGCATTGCGTAGTAATTTTTTTTAAATCAAGAGGGACATATACATTGCTTCTATTTCAGAAAAGATTAGTAATAACTATGAAAAAAGCCTTAGTGTCATTATTAATTCATCCTAAATTAATTAAGATTCTGAACAACGGAAAATGCTTTTCATTCCTCAGAAAATTGATTATCATTATCCGTTCATTTTGAAGCAATGTTTCAGCGCAGTTGACAAACGATACATTTGATTGAAAGGCTATATTCACTTATTAGGATAATTTCAGAGGCGAATGAGTGATACTGAATTGATAATTAAAAATTACACCAATAAATACGAGATTAACATAGATTAATAATACACATTGCATTTAAAAAAGTTCAGTTTTTACATTTTAATAGTAATAAGTATAAATGCAATCTTTATCAACTTTAATAGTTTGAAAAATTTTGTTATATCTTTTACTATTATGTTCATTTGCACATTTACAAATGCTTGCTCTTAATTCCTTCATAAAAACAAGTGCAATCGACCAATGCAATGAAAAGCTAGAAAAAGGAAACTTTTGATTTTTGATATCAAATTTATATGTGAATTAATTACCTAGATTTGTTAATATTCCCATTAAAAAATTACCGTATGTGAAAATTAAAAAGCTGTTTTAATTTATTGTCAAGCTTTTAACAATAAATGCTATGGTTTCATTTATTCAATGGAACCCCATCATATTACTGAGCTTGACAGATATACTTTTCCTGTGATTATTTATAACAGGAAAACAATTGTTGCATTTGCATATAACTGTTCTTATGAAACAGCGGACTTATATTCAAAAAGATACATAAATGATTTTAATTTTCGGATATTTAAATTTCTCCAAAAATTCAATTGTCATGAATGACTTAAATGACATATGACACCATAATGGTCGTATGTATTTCAGATGTACACGACCAGTGATTCTTTTAAGTAAGGAATATTTATTTATTTCGTCTCTTAAATTTTCAATAGATAAATAAGTCGTAGTTATGCTAAATTTTAAAGAATATAGGCCTAAAAATATTATAGAATATTTTCTGATTCAAACCGAGCATCTTCCAATAATAGTTTAAAGTGACAGAAATTAATTATAATGCAACAAATTAAAGGAAATTTTTGGACAAAGAGGACTTGTTCCTTTCTATTCTTTCTAATACTGTTTTTTTTTTTTTTTTTTAAATTTCGCATCTCATATTGAATTAGTCTTATTTTCATTTTTTTTTTCAAAAATTAAAACTTTTCATAGTTTTATTATACATTTTGAAGACCTTTCATTCATTTGTATTTCGTCCTACTTCTTTAAATTGAAATCTCCTTTCTTAATTGTATCATTATTATGAATTACAATCATATAATGAAACGGTTTCGCTTATCTATCACGTGAACGGTCAGTTTGCAAAAAACAATAATCATCCGAATTTAACAACAAGTGTCACATCCAGGTGTATTAAATTTCGCAGAACAGCACGAATTATAAGGCTCGAAGCCTTTAAATTGTTTATCCTGGACGCAATTGATCATGACAAACAAAACCTAATCCCTAAAATAAGTAGAAAAAGTACCCTGGTGGCGGCCTTGAAGGCAAGCAGGTTGTCTCTTCATGCATGTCAGACATCGACAGTGGAAAGGGAGGGAATGAAGAGGTGGGGGATGTTGTGACGTAAATGGAAATGCAATTGACCATGTGTGACAAAAGACACGTCCAAAGACCTGATAAAACAATGGACAACAGAAAAGACAGGTAGACATATAGACAAGCCTTACTCTGCGTCTGAGGTTCCAAGTCAGTGATTCTCAAGAGAATCTTCACCCACTTGTCCCTTCTCAAGCAACTTTCGAAAAGTTTTCAGTCGTTCATTTGCTTATTTTACCCCTTTCACTTAAGTTATTAATTTTTTTTCCTAAAAAGATTGATTCGCTTTGGCAGGTGGACTCGTATGGCCCAATGTCAGGTCTCAATACGTCGAAAGATCAGA
Organism: Argiope trifasciata; assembly: GCA_026543055.1. NCBI lineage: Eukaryota > Metazoa > Arthropoda > Arachnida > Araneae > Araneidae > Argiope > Argiope trifasciata. Next base: position 3,056,113 of record JAPMOQ010023642.1, read on the forward strand.
AAGGTAAAATAAAGAAAGTTAGGAATGTAGCAAATGAGGAAAATTCGTGATATTCTTCAGATTATTTTATTTCCAAACAGTATAATGAAGAAAAAAGCTTTCAAAGCAAACGAGCATAACCTTTCAAGGACTGGATCATTTGACATTTTCAAAATAATTCAAACTGAACAACTGATGTATCGCTTTCAGTGGTAAAAGGAAAAATAGACTTTACTGATATAAATCAAGTATTGTATATTGTGATTTAATAGGTCTATTGAATGTAGTTCAAAAGAGAAAAAAGCAATAGCAAATAATCAATAAATAATTCACATAATTTGAGAACTGGAATATCGCTTTCCACGGTGACATGGGGAATATTTTTAATGATATGAATCAAGCTATACATGTTTTGAACTAGTAGACTGATTGATTGTAATTAAAAAAAGAAACAAAAACAATAAAAAATTGGATAGTAAAAATGATAAACCATATAAATGAAAAATGATGTTTGAATTATTTTTGACAAGTTAATATGTCGAATGAGAAATTATTTACAATATGATAAAAGTGAAAAGTACTTGGCAACCCCTAAGAAATTCGAAAAAAAAAAAATGTGAATGTATCTCAAGAGTGAAAAATATTTTGTGATTCTCAGTATTTTCTTTTTATACATGAATTTCGGCCCCAATTATGACACTTCTTAGATTAAAAAATCTTTTTTTTATTTATATTAACTAAAATACGATAAAATATATTTAAAAAACCACATAAGTCTTTCGCTTACAAAAGGAAGAGTACATCAAAAATGTGAAATAAGAATAAATTGTTTCTGTAAAAAGGTATCGAGTTTTAATTCTATGATTTCAAATTGAGTTTTCTCAAAATAGCTTCAATTAAGATGGTAGCGTGTACGTTTTTGTCTCTTTTTTTAGATTCATAGATATGGCAAGAAATAATGAGTTTAGATAGATCCGTTATTTTATCTACTGGATATTTGAGAAAAGTTGTTATATTTTCAGAAAAACAAAATAAAAATTAGAATTTGTATTATTCTTTGAACAATCTCAGGAAGTTCAGAGCATACGCTTACTGCATGTTGCCTTATGTTATACTGTGAAATATGTCGTTATTCTACTACAGGATACGAAATGATAAACTTAACTGCACATTCTCTAACGGTATGTTGTCTTAATCTGTGCTACAACATAGCACGCATGTTTTATCCAAAGTTGTGAAATGATAAATGTACTTGTGCACCCTCTAACTTTCGCTTTTTTTGTTGTTGTTGTTGCAATGTCATCACGTTCTTATTCTATTATGAGAAATGATAAACGAAGTTGCTCATGCACTAACTATATCTTGTCTCAAGCTGCGCGCGAAGTCACAAGACAAATGACAATGTAGAAGATATAGAGAGATGACAGACAGTGTTATTTAACATTAACGTTATGTGAATTGGTTCCATTTTGGCTATATGTTTCATAGAGAAATAATCAATTTCCACACTTTCTATTTTACTATTAATTTTGCTATACAATATCAAATTTTAATTATGCCAATGTAGAACTTCGATGTAATCATCACTTTATTTTAGATGCACACAGAGAGGAAAATCTCTGTGTTAAAAACAAAATATGCTAATTTTTTCCTTGGATAATGGTTATTCAATTGCTATTTCCAGAAATACGGATTCCGATTTCAATGAAAAGAAAGTATTTCTAAATTATTCTTTTAATTCACCACTAATATGAAATCCCTTACTCATTTATTCTAGTATTATTCTATAAAAGAGGTATCAAACTATTATTAAAACAAGCTTACTATAAAGTTTGCCACGTGATCGTTTAATTACATACAAACAAAGAAATATTGTTAATATTTTCCAAATACTTTCCATATTTAAAATATTACGTAATCTTTTTTTAATATTTGCTAGAATAATGAAAAATGAGCTTGATCCCATACATGGCTTCACATTTTTTTAGACACAATATCTTTATACATTCCTGTGTTTTAAAGCGCAATTTTTAGGCGGATTGTAGTTTGAATAACAATGAATAATAACCAAATCAACGCAATAACAGCACCCCACCTTAAAAATTAATGATATCCGAAGAAAATGTATTAAAATAATAATAAGGAAACCATATTTTTACTGTGGTGTTTACTCCATACAAAATCAACATACGTACAAACAAGCATCAAAAGTTGAAAATAATCTGGTCACGAGTTTAAAAAAAAATCTTCCTCCTATACGAAAGAATATCTACCAAGTTATGTCGGTATTATTACGGAAAAATGTGAAAAACTGCATTTTTAATTCCAAATTTCAAATATGATTCATTACATTTTGAGTTACATTATTTTACCATTTTTAAAAATTTGATTTTAAATTTATATATAGATATTGTTCAAAGATTAAAATAACTTTTTGAAAGCTGATTTATTTCTTTTTAAGTATAAAAATTAAATGCGCATCTCAAAATATCTTGAATCACAGGTAATATGAATAATATTGTAATCAAATATCTATGGTTGATATCCTAAAAGTTTTATTTAAGGTGTAGCGAAATTTTTAAAATAATACATTTAATTATAGATTTTTAGTTATGCGTTAAAATCACACTTGTGAAAAAACTTATATGTAAAACAAATTTTAACCCCGCAACATCCAAATACGTCATACCTATATTTTCAAATAATATACGGGCACGAAAAGAATTACTCGGTACATTATGGCGTTCAGTATGGATTCTATCTAAAGCTTTTAAAACAAATTCATACATTCAAAAATTCCATTAACTTCCAGTGAAACTTTGATAAATTTGCTTGCACAATAAACTTTAAATCAATTATTTTTAACACAAACCATAGTAAAAATAGATAATTCTTAATAATATTTTCATTCATATGAATAAGCTAGTTAATTTAGTTAAATTAATTCGATGTCCATTTTGAAACACTATAACTTTTTTGGAACAAATTTTACAATTTCTAAATCATGTTCGAGTGACACTGATGACATCTGAGTCGAACTCATATTCACTATTTTTCCACTCCACACTTATATGAAAATTGATATCGGACAATTTAGCATTCGCCAAACACCTTTAACGGAGGCGTTTTGTTGATCCAAGCTTCAAATCAGCGGTCCTCTGTATCGGAAACAAAATTTTCTTTCTAGGTAACCGCATGATTATAGTTCGGCTGAATTCCCTATTTTAAGTGCATTATATTACCACAACGAAAGTTTCTCAAAAATTTGTGATAACCCTAACTTTATTGAGAAGTTACGTCTTTCTCCTTTTAAATAAAACATTCAGTAACAGTACGGCAATCAAATTTAATTCATCGGGTCGGGTTGGTCTAATACCTTTCGTTGTTAACGAGCACCATTAAGGTGAAAGTACGACTTTGCTCGAACACACACGCCACAACCCTTTTTAGGAATGGTCGAACTCATTCATCCATCCGCAAGTCAGAATTTAGATCTAAATCAGAGACCGAGACTCATTTCTGATTCAATACCCCCAGAGGTATAATTTGTTATGGGAACTTGGAGGACTTTGCAGTCACGACATATTTAAAGTGTCCCTACTGCCATTAGACAACACGGCAATCTTTGGCCGAGACGAGGACAGAACTCTCTACCTTTCGGTTACGAGACTGACTCTCTACTAACTAGGCTACCGCGGCCCAAATTTAATTCATCACATGATTGAAGCCGCAAAAATCCTAAATCTGTTTTCGGAAAGATTCAATATTTCTATCTTTCAAAAATTATATTACTTATCTTAAACCTCGAGAGCGAGAGCGAGAGAGAGAGAGAGAGAGAGCTAGTTTTAAGTTATCCAAAATCGAAGAAAGAAAAACATACTGATATACATAAAACATTGCATTAAAGTATTTACTGGTATCTTCCTTTTATTAGAGTGATTAAAGCCAGTAGAGTAAATCACAACCTACGGACTTAGGTCACGGCAATAAATAGATGATTATGAATAACGTAAGTCAATATTATGAAGCTTATTTTGAGAAAGAGCAATCCAGATTTTTATAACTATGAATTATAATAAAGTTAATGCCCTTTATTTTTTTCTATTATTAAATAAGACATTAGACTTATTCGACTTGCATTGTTATGAAACTCCATAATAATTACTTTCAAGTTAATTATCAATTTTATATTAAATGTTTATTTTCAATCTGTTCAGATTTTTATGAATTTCTTCTGACTTCTAGAAAATTTAAAAAAGTTATATGGTGAAAGAAATTTAGGTTTGCTGATTCTTTTTAAGCTTTTGTATAGTGTATGTGAGACTTCAATTAGCTTAAAAATATTTTTGCCTGAAATTATTTTTACTTCGTTAATTTAAAATTATCAAATAAATGTGCCGCAATAAATTACAACATATATGTATGTTACAGACAACTAATATATTATTATATGTTAAAATTATAGACAATCATTATTAAGTAACTTCCATGAGGAACTTTAAATATACTAAGGTTTATTTTAGAAAACTTGAAAACTAATTTGTTACAGATTTCTTAAATTTGAATCAGGGTTGAATAACAATGATGAAACTTAACTCTGTTTGAATTTACAGATTGAATTATTTATTAAGAGGTATTGAATCATGCAATCGAACTTTCTCTCTAAACTTCCACTCCACACTACTTTCAAAATGTTTGATCCACAAACACATTACATGAATTAAACAATTTTTTTGCTAGGATCTAATAAAAGGCTGGATCTTAACAGAATTGGGTCACGAATGCATGATTCTCCGGTATCATAGGCAAAATTTAACCACCAGGACACAACGGACCAAAATCATTAAGGAATTTTCAGTTAACTCAATGAAATCAAAGGCGATAGAGGAACAATCTACAGTTGCTTTGCATAAAAATTTAACGAATGCTTTTTTTATTATTTTATTTACAGATAAAACTCTACTCTTCTTTCGTATAAACGCAATAAGCTAAAATAGTAAATTTTGAAGAAATAAGAAGAGAATAAATGATGCATGTGTTTAGCATCAAAGTAAAGGACATGTTTTGAGAAAAAAAAAATAAAATAGATTGATTTCATAGTGGACATATTGATACAGAGAAAACTTGTAGTTTAAAGACTGAAGAAACAGATATCTTTTAATTAAGTAAAATTGAATTTTGTCCTTGTTGGAATTTCCATCCAGTACCATCAATCTGTTGCAATTAACAAGGGACCCTTTAGTATAAAAATTTCCATAATATAGATGTTCTCTGGAATATATTTTAGTTTAACTCGATAAAAGATCCAAAACTTACTCAACATATGACTAACACCAATCACGTTCATTTGATAACATAAAATGAAAATAATCAACTTCCCCAATTACGTAATGATTGCCAAAACTAACGAAATTTGCAACCAGTTCATTTTCTGCCAATTTTGCGATTCTATACAGTTTTAAAGCTTTATGTGTAAAATGTCAGCACATTCAGTATTGAAAGCCTTTTTATTTTTCATTCTATCATAAAATAGCAATTTTAAAAAATTAGTACAAAAATAACTTTAAGTTATAGAAGCATTGCATCCATAGATTAATTTCTTTTTGCTTGGTTAAATTATACTGGGATTGGTAGTCAATATCAGTATTCAATGCCCCGTTTCATCATTTAGACTTATTTCTAACATTTATTTAAAATTATACTTATTTTCTCAGCGATAAATATGTAACATCACCCCATTACTGTCTTGTTTTGTAAATTGATAAGTTTGTTAGAGATATCAATCAAGCACGGGTAACATCATTGGGTAGACAAATGAGTTACTTCTACAATAAGTACGAAGTATGATATGCGTGATTTAGAGCGATAAAAGGTAAAACAACCACTCTTCAAGGAAAATGAGGGCCTTCAATTACGACACCATTCCGAAGCTGAATCCTCCAACAGGTTCTGTAATAGTAGGAGTCAATGCAAACTCGTAGTGAAGTTGAAAAAGCATCTTTACTTCCAATTGATCCTTAACATGGAAATTGGCTACTACAATGTGTATTGTCAGATCGAAGAGACTTATAAGAGTCATTCTGGTTTGCAAATATCATACATTAGATTTTGTTAAAGTGGCGTCGTTTTTTAAGGGGAGAGGGAGAGGTTGGTCTCAGAGAAAGGGGGGTAGCATTCTCCTTTTTGTGCCCCCCTCCATCCATCCTACCCGGACCCCACTAAACCACTCAGGTACGTTGATGATTCCTTGACAAGCGTGTCATTCCAAGAGATGCCTTGCAAAAACAGGTTCACCAAAGAATGACAATCATTACTTCACAAATTATAGACTTCTTGCTTAGATTTCCGCTGACTGAGGTCTCCCCCCCCCTTTCCGCTCAATCCCTTAAGTTACTTTCGCTACCATAAAAGGGCTTCCCAGTTCCCCCCCCCCCCCATTTTACCCACCTCTATGCCGCAAAAAAAAATAAGGAAAGGAAGGAAAAAAGTCTTGAAACACAAGGCAGAAAAGAGAGAGAAAGAGAGGCAATAGAGGAGGGTTTGTGAAAAGAAAGAAAAAAAAAGCTTAGGGTGAAGACTGAAAAAACATTAAAAAGAAACAAAAGAAATAAATAAAATAAAACGAAAGAAAGTTAAAGTCCACACTCGCAAACCCTTATTATGAACGGTGAACAAACGGACAGATTTTAACAGCGTAGCTAGTAGTCACCTTGCGAAACCACAGAAAAATTTCAAGGAAGCTTCCAACAATCAGCAGAACTTATTCATGAGTTTCTCTGAAAATGACACACCTCGACAGAAATTCAATCTGTTTAGTTACTTTCAGGTGAACAACGCATAGTTTATTTGATAATGGAATCAAACGTCAAGAAATAGAGGTGAAAAAAATAGTAGAAATGAGAATAAAAATGGGTCGCATCGAATAACGGAAACGCATTTATTCTTTTTAAGCAATTTCATTTTTTTACAATGCGAATTTTAATTTTTAAGGCACCCGAATCCATTTGAGTGACCAGAAAAACAAGAGCAAGTTAAAATACTATGAAATATATGTATATGTTAAAAGACTCTTAAAAATAAAAATTTATGACATTTAAACATGCACGCCATTTCACTTCTCTTTAGAGAGAGGTAATTTAATCGTATGGCAGTATAATTTATTTGATAATGAATTATTTATGATACCGATGTATGATAAAAGAAATGCTATATTGTATTTCTTATCTATTATTGTTTATAATTTTCATTCACCTTTTCAGTATAATAATATATTTTAGTTGACTTTAAAGGAAATTAGAAAATTGTTATATGAAGATCACCAAATAGTTTTTCTTTTAATTTATAGTCATAACAATGCTTCTGAATAAAATCGATGCTATAAATTTGGTAAGAAGAATTAACTAAACTTCGGATAAAAATGGATAGATTTTTATTATTTTTTTTAACATTTAAAAAAAATTATTGTATTGTAAATTGTAGCAAATCGTACATGTTTTTCTTGCTTTCTTTACCCGCTTATGCAGGATTAAATAATGAAAAATATTTAAAATAAACGAAGAAAATTCAAATGCTTATTGCTTAATTGTAAAGAAATAAGTCAAATTTTATTTTTATTTGACTCTTTTGGAAACACAAAATTCCCAGCAGCTCTAAACAGAACAAATATTATCGCGAACATAATAATAGTTATGTCATACTCTGATAAAGACTTAGTAAAGATAATCAATAATGTTTCATTGAATATGAAAAGCAATTGAAGGAGACACGTTTTATGTCTTGCCTTGCTATTTTAAAGCTTGATAAATTATTTTCCTTTCGATTATAACTGCATCTATCTAAATAGTTGAGAAGATTCCGCGGAGTATGATGTAGTATTAGTCAAAAAAGTTGAAGTAAAAATATTTAAATAAACTCCCTCAGAGTAGACATTGCATCAGCCATCTATATATCATTTTAAACTGTATGCTTTTGATTCGATTATGGAAACTCGGAAGAAGTCCCACGGTCTTCAGCACCCCGATCCGGATGTAATGGTTGGTCAATTAAAATGGAAGAACTCTACCTCCTGAAACGAGGTAAAGTTCCACGCCTAATTGAAGTCTGAAGAAAATATTCCGTCGCTTATGTGCATAGGATTGGCTCATCAGGACTCTCCAGATGATACGCACCCTGGCATTGTTATGTTAGAAACTGGAATATTTCTTCACAGATTCGTAGGGCGGTGCTGGCTCAGAACATAATGTATAAGGGGTGTTGGGATCAAATATCAGGTGGATTAAAAAAAATGAAACACCCAATGAAATTTCATCTTGTATATTATCGCATCCAGCTAATTGGTTAATTTAACATTCAGCGTGTGTGTCTGGTAACGCAGCTCTGGTGGTAATTTTTTCCCTCATCTTTTTTGAGCAGCACCTATCCATCAAAAGAGTGACCTCCCGACACCGGAGACTGTTCATCAGCGGAGGAGTCTCGCATTTAATTGGCCAGCCATGGACAAGAATAGGAAATTGGAGGAGAAGCGTTATGTGTTTTGAGGGAGATTGCGAAGAATAACAAACAGAAATTAAAAACAAACAAACAAAAATACGCCATGCTGGGTGGTCACCGAACATTTTTGTTCACATATCATCTGTATAGTCGAGGTTTGTTTATTTTGTTGAAAAGCAGCGTTGACATAATAGGATCTTGGAGGCCTTTCCAAGCATTAGAGCAAAGGCGGGAGGTACTTCTGCAAACACTTTCACAAGCAATTTACCTTTCTATGAGCCAAAGTACAAATTTATACCACTCACTGTGTTGATGCTTTTTCTCTTTCCATTGTGAAGATAATGATAGCTGAACAGATCAAAATAATAAACTCGGAGAGAACGGGCCATTTACAGCTACCGGGTGCTTTTCTCGCAAAAGAAAAATTATTATATTCTCTTGTTCAGAAATATTTGAGGTTGCCTTTTTTATGTGTATTATTAAATGGGATACAGACGATATGAAAAATAGATTCCACTGCAATTTTGTTGAGCATATCACAGTTGAATATAAATTTCCTATTTTTTGAAATACAAATACCGCCAGAAGATCAAAATACCGCTTCAAAGATATCGAAGCAGAATCATAACCAAAAGCAATGAGTCGCAGCTAGTTTGAATATTTTAAATGGAATAAATAAAATATTTCCCCAATTTTAACAAATGCACCAAAGAACATGTAGTTTTGGAAATTTTTGAAGTTTTTTGTTTATTCAAACAATACATGCGTACGAAGTTTTATTTCTATGCTGCAGTTACAAATTTGATATTCCATTTTCTGGCAGAACGAAATAGTTCTTTTCAGTTAATTTTGAGAAATTTATAGGTTAAAAAAGTCTATTTCAAGTGATATTTTTTCCAAAACTGATTTCGTTTAGATGCAGTAGAAACCTTAAGATTTAACCCCTTCAACAAATTTTGATTCCGTTCCCACATACACAAAAAAACTGCTATTTTCATCAACAAGAAGAAAACACTGATATTCAATGAGATCGATATAAATAGAGGTTCTATTCTATTTAGAAAAAAATTCTATGAAGGAAGTTATTCCATATAATTTAAACAAGCATTTTTTTCCCCTTCTCAAAATGATTTTTATCGTAATAGTTTAAAAACTGCTATAACTATTACCTGATGTAACAAACTATTTGTACGGAACATCATAGAAAACTTTTAATGAAAATTATACTTTTCTCTGTAGAAAAAAAATCGATAAGTTAAAACTCATATTGAATTAAAATTCTTGACTGAGTTAAAAATCCCATTGAATTTAAATTCTTGACTGAGTTAAAAATCCCATTGAATTTAAATTCTTAGCTCAAATTATTATTAAAAGAATATACATAAAAAAGAATCTTTAGAAAATCTGAAATCTTACCTTAAATGCAAAACTTATATGTGGATTATATAGCGGAGATTCTTTATAGCGGAGATTCTTTTAAGCATACTGAATATCTTATGCATGTTCAAGCATATTTGGTTAAAATATTTCGATTCTTTCTATTTTTTTTTTTTTTTCTTTTTTTTACTTTTCCTTCAATTTTGGCTGATTGCTCCAGATTATTTAAGTTTTTTTCATAGGCATACAGATTATTGATTTTGCGGCTCTTAGCTGTTTCCTGAACATTACATTAACATAGTGAGAGGTGAAAATGTAAAAGTAGAGCAAAAATTAAATGAAATAAAAGTTTCAAAAAATGGGACACCATTAAAAAAATTCGGAAATATTTGAAGTAAGGTCAAATCGCATTCAAATTTCTTTTCTTTCACCCTTCTCTTCTTTGTTTCCTTTCTCCTTTTTACTCTTTTTCCCTTTTCTTTCTTTTTTTAAGCTTGAATTTAAATCGTTGATTTTACTAAATAATGGTTTAAATAATAATAATAGTTATCAGCTGGTTCAGAATTCTGAGACTTGAAATACATGAAATGAATATATATATGACTTTTAAAAAGTTCTCGTTATTCATTCCCAAATATAGTAGAAGAGAAGACGATTTCAAATGCTTTTTCCTTAATAAAAGAGTCATTTGGGTTTTAAATTCTTAATAAATGCAACAAAGGGGGGAGGATATGGAGCACGTATAAATAAAGAAACTGGGATATTTTCCCAAGATTTTTTTAAATAAAATTAGGTGAAAGTTTTTAGTTGTTCTCTTATGGCTAAAAAATCTTCAATATATAAATCAGATGATAATCCTTACTAAATTCGAATAGTTTGAAATAAAGAAAAACCGCCGATATTTTTTTACCTTACTGGGTAAAAAGGAGTTGTACATTAAGTCACTATACTTAGTCTAAGTATACTACAAAAGAATCTGTTATCTTGAGAAAGGTTTGCTCTACCTTCAGTTCCACATACAAAATGGAGGTGCACTTTCTATATTTTAAAAGAATCCATCCATTTTCAATTTGAAATCATAAATCTTTGTTTTTGAAAAGAAATATGATTTTATCATATAACCTACCTACATCAACCATCAGAAATGAACATTATAAACTATACAGATAAGTACGAGACAGTTGTTAAGCATTCTTCTTTGCTGTTATCTATTTCAAATAATGTATAATTATTTGCAGTTATCAAGTCGGTCTCAAACAACATTCAAAATCATTAACAAAGATGCATAACAATAGCCATTCTAAATGAAACCATGCTCATTGTTTAATATCTTTAATTTTTTTCTTTTTATAAGCATGGTTTCACTGCTTCTACGGGAATCCAATAATAATGACAAAAAAAAATCTTTTATTTATTTATTTACTTATTATTATTATTTGATATGCCCAACAACACTACACACTATCCAATCCCATTTTAATAATTTTCAATTCCTAAAAACCATTTGTGGACATTGGTAGGCAGCTACAGAATTCTATACATCCATCTATCTATACATAACCTGAAAGGGGAATTCCACGTCTCACAGATTCTACAAACCCACTTGTGCCAAAAAAGGTATCACATGTATGTTATACTTTTCGGTGATTTGGCCGGGTGAAAAGGGGGGATAGGAAAAAAAAATGGGAGGGGACATGAAACCAGGGGGGAGAGGGGGTAGACAAACTCATGTTTGGGCGTGGCAGACTCGCTTTCCCCCCTTCCCCCGAACGGCGTCGAGGACTCCACCTAAATGACTTTAATTGCTTAACACAAGCCTCAGTGAGCCAGAGATAGAGACGAATGAAACCATTCGTCTTTCAAATAACAGGGGGGCAGGGGGGTTTCGAGCGTGCCGGCGCTTTCGGACACTTTCTCCATCATATCCATTATCGCAATAAATCATGAAAGCTCGCCTATCATTTATGTGTCGATAGCGGCGTGTCGCAAAAGCCTTCTCTCTCTCGCTGCGGATCACATTGCGAGGATCCCCCTGTCTTCGGATGCACGATCTTCAGCCCCCCCCCTTCTTCATCAGGTCTACGGCCTCCCCTCCTCATACGTCGACAGCGGAGGATTTTATTTTAGCCTCGTTTCTGAGGGAAGGAAACCTAGTATGTGTCATGTGTGTGTTGGGGGAGTAGTCCTCACCTAACTGCGAGCAACCAATCTCGAAAAACTCACACGTTTAGTGAACTTGGATTTAAATGTGGTCGCTTTAAAATTTCGGGTAATTGGAGAAATGGATAATATGACTTTTTTTTCCCCTAATTCCTTTATTCATTTATTACTTCTATCTGTATAGCCCCTCAAAGGGAAATTGTTAGATAATAAAACAGATTTAAGGGATAGGAATTGAATATTTAAAATCAAAACTCTAATGAGTAAATCTAATCCAAATAGTCATTGAACATTTCATTTCACTGTTGTGTTTCTAGAAAAGGCACAGCAACAACTGCATTTCAATAAGCAAATTTATAAACACTGAGATTTATAATTAAATCTTTATTGCACATTTTTTCATACCGAGTTTGATAATACCATTTCTGTAGGATCTTTTGAATGTATCATCAATTTAAATAGTTTCATAGATGCAATTACTAGATAAATAAAATAGGAAATCAATAAATTCTTTTAGTTCAGTATTTTAAGTGTTTTTTTAACAAAGCTTCCGTGTGCCCACTTTTATTATTTTCAAACACTTCTCCTTCCTTCTGTGTTTTTTCTGAGGATTTAGGAATTATATTTTATATATTTATTATTTGCAGCATTTAATACACCAAAAAATTGATATTAGCCCTAGAATAAAAATAAACTAGAACAACTGCATCAAAACTAAGATTAGAATTAAAATAAACAAATCTAAATTAGCATTAAAATTAAACATAAAAAAAAACTTTAAAAAGTCAGTTATTAGCGCTTATTTTAGAATGCCAAATCAATATTTTGTATTTCACTTTTCCTGAGAGATTATATTTCGTAGATTCTTAAATTAATTGTTATTTTGCTAGTTTCTAATTAAATAGTAATTATTTTACCTTCAGATTCGTATTTTATCTTAAATAATATTCTTGAATGCTCAAAGATCATATCAGTGTAGTATTGCATTACTTTTTGTTTCTTTTGAAAAAAAAATCATAGAAAAATGACTCATTTGACATCAAAGAAAAATATTTTTTTCTTTCTAAAATCAGACTGCAGATTTTAGGATGTGTGGATACCTAGTACTTACTTTCATGGCTATTAAATTACAATACTCTAAAATGCAAAATTAGTAAAATATGAACAATATACTTAATATGAGTTTTAATTGAAATCCAATATATTTTAACTGAAATTTATATGCATGCTTACATTTCGTTGTCAATGATATCATGATAATTTATTCCTATTTCCAAACATTTTTTTAATTTTGTTTTAACTGTTTTTGGTTAAATTTTTTAGCAAGAAAAATCATACAGTCCAACTCGATCAGAACTTAAAATTTTTCTTAAATCCCTTATTTGAATTGTGTTTCATAATAAGCAATTAGTTTGTTGCAGATAATTTAAGCCAGAATACTTATTTTTTCTTAAAAATATTTTCACTTTTTGTCTTAACAGCCTTAGAATGTCCGGCCCTGTCAAAACATACTTTACGTGAAAAAAATATGAAATTAATCTTTTTCTTTATTAAAGAAAAAAATCTTTAATAATCATCGAGGCCGCGGTGACCTAGTGATAAGGCCTCGGTTTCGGAACAGGAGGATTGCAGGTTCGAGTTCTGATTCCACCGCAGAACTGCCGTGTAAGCCGGTCTGGTGTAAGTTAAATCCTTACATTGTTGTAATTCAAATGTCCTCCCACTGGTGTGGTGTGGAAGTTTGGAGAGAGGGGTGCCAGCTCAGGTGTCGTTCTCGTCCTCTGACCACGGTTCAAAATCACGAGGTCTGTCCCAAAATAGCCGTAGTGTTGCTTCAAAATGAGACGTTAATATAACTAAACCAAATCTAATCATCATCCAATATACATTTTATATAAAATCAGTTTTGCGAATTTCTTTTATCATCATGTTATATACTCATGCATAGCTTTAAAAGAATTTTATAAAAAATATTTCGCAATTATTTGAGAGTTATTACTGGCTAATTTAAGCAGAAATACCGTCAAGGAAAACAAAAGTTTTCATCTCCAACCTATTTCAGAAGAAGGGTGAATTGACTTTTAAATACAATAATTAGCATATTTAAAAGTGATTTGTCTTTCAGCATGTAACACCTTCTGTCATTCATCAAAGAACAGTGCATGCGTCACCGACTAAGTTCAAGCTGTGACAACATAATATTAATCGTTTTATATTCCATACCTTCACTTTTATTTTTAAAGTATAAATAACATAGGAGAAGAGCATTAACCATACATGTATTACATTAAAAAAATAACCTTTGGGCAATATTAAGATAACAGAGTGATCTGTAAAAAGATAGAGTTTCTCATTTAGATGCATAAAGATTTTCATAGAAAATACACAAAGCTTTCTATAAACCTGTTTTTCTAAGTATTTAAATGTTTCGCTTTATTATAACAGACATAACAAATTTGGAACAGCAAGTATTTTTAGTTATCAATAAAAAAAAGTATAAAATGGGGAAAAATTGATTTCAATCAATAATTTGGAGAAAGATAAAAATCTCTTTGAAGTCAGATTTATGGGCATCATTTTGTTTATACGTTAAATCATGTGGAAACGGAACTCATTGTTGTAATTCAACGTCAAAACGTTATTATTTTGGTTTGGTATCAAAATATGGAAAATAGGATGTTTATATTTGCACTTTTCTGCTCTTTACGTCCCTAATAACATTTCTTCATCTAAAGAGTGATGTAGCTTCAATTCAGAATCAAAATATTATCAATTTGGAGGGGTAAAAAGATCTAGAGAATAGGATACTTGCTTTTGCATAATCCGCCCTAGTAGTCTTTATGATACTTAAAAATGATGATTTTATTTAAGCTAAGAAATCAACTCCAATCTTTTACAATTCGAAACAGTATTTTTGTAAATTAAACAGTTATATTTTTATACATACGATGAAACTAGTTTCTCAATGTAATAAATTCCTGCACTTGTAAAATATGACAATGAAGGATTTCACTTGCATTCGATCAATTTATAACTAATTCGCACCAGTCTTTTACGCACGCACAATTATAAACCACTGATGCATGAATGCATGTATATAATTACTATGTAAAAAGCCCATACAATTCTATACATTGGAGTTAAAGAAAACTGTTATGTGAAGGAATTTACTTTCAAACATAAAAACCAAAATAAATACTACAGAAGAAATGAAATTAGACAGTTTCATAATTTAGCTTTAATTTAATAATTCATTTAAATCTAAAAGACTCATATTTTTTGGGATCACTAACTGATGAACATATACCGCTTTGCCAAGTAATTTATAATTCGCATATTGTTTCCATAAAATGATTTATAATTGGCTTTGTTTTTTACCATTTATTTAATTTAACTTATTCCATATCTGAAAGGAGGACACTTAGTGATCGAAATTTTTCCTACTTCCTAATGTGCTACAAGATTGAAACTTTACGCAATTCGTTATTTCGTTTCAAAATATATCATTTTAATATTTTCAAAACTTATAATTAATACGTAATTAAATTGCATTTTAATTTCGTACCAATAGCTCCAGCTGGTACACAATAAGATTAAAAAATTTAAAAAATCTGTTTTTTAGTATACAAATAAATGATATATGATTTCAGTATAATATGATTTCAAAAAGTTTTTAAAGTTAAATTTGATATAAAACATAAACGGAGCTGTCTTTTTGTTTGTTTGTTTTTGTTTACAGAAATGAGTCTATAAGCTTTGGAATAATGAGGGATATCACAAATAAATATAAAATCACGGTATCCGGCAGTAAAGAGATATTCCAAGTCATTGTAAATGTGCGGTTAACTTCGAATTGTTGTTTAATTGCTGAATTTATCGTTTTAAAATCAATCATAATGCTGATATGTTAATGGAGTGAAAGTCAATATTTAATAAATTAGGGTTTGTGTTGAAAAATCCTTAAAAGGACATACATTTGACAGTTAACAGCAAATAAAATAGTAAATACTTAACACTGAAGTAAATCAAATTTCCAATTAAGTTTAATAAATTAAAAGTAATCTAAAATGTCCTCTGTATTCTAGCAATCCATTTTATTTTTTCTTCAATCAATAAATAATCCACTTCTCCATTTATAACATCATAAAGCTTGAACAAAAATTCTAATTGACCGCATTCGTAAATGCATATTGATTTACAATTAAAAGAGACTTCGATGTAATAAAGGAGAAAAATTTGAAATATTTAAGAAGCCTATTATTTAATTAATTATTTCTACCTATAGTTAATAGTTAAAATCGGAATTGTTCAATTTATCTTTTAAAAATATTTTGTTGAGTTTATAGGTTTATAATCCTTCATCCCACCCATCCCTGTAAATACATAATAACATTCTTTATAGTCACTAGAATCCTAGTCGTTAATTTAAAATGATTGTGTCATTTTAAGGAAAAATAAATTATTTTAGAATGACTCTTCAATAAGTCTTAATTGCTATGAAAGATATATTATTTTAAATAAGAAAATCGAAATCTTAGAATCAAATATATGTGCGTAAAAGAAAAACAGCTATCATATGTTTAGGGGGGGGGGGCAGGTAATATAGTTCAGTGCAAATGTTTCTTGTTTTCTTCAAACTTAGGAAATTCCACAAAATTAAAGTAGATAAATCATTTTTGACACACGAATTAATAACATATTGGAATTGTATTTAATACAATAACATTTGGGAGTGTTCCCATGAAATTTCTTTAATATATTTAACTGAAATACAGTATCCTTTTTACAGATCCACATCGCAAAATTTTGCCTCAAACTTGTCTTTAAATACATTATTACCTTCCCTTTACTATATTTAATTGCTCGTTTTATGTGATAATTACTCTTCCTTGCAATCCTTTCATTTAATACTTTTAACTAACAGCTCAATTTTCATATATGAAATTTATCACATAAACGAAAAGCCATGCTTGGAATTTTAAATGCGAGAGCGATTCAATCAAGTCTGCGGTTAAAACAAAAGCAGATTATCTCTGAAAGCTCTTCGAAATCAGTTGAGTCTTGCAACCCCGCTCCTCATCTCTCTTCCACCATTTCCTTCTACTCACAAGTAATTATAATGGAAAGACCTGATTGGCCAGTCGTCCATGGACCATTGAATCTCTGACAACCAATCAATTCATCATACTGTTTGACCCTCCCACTGCAGCCTCCATCATCTCTTCGGACTGCACTACTCGTAACAGGCTCAAAAATTTATCTTTACTTGTCACAGAAAAATTTGCATTTCTGCGGACAAAGAGAAAGATAAAATTTTTCATTTATCACCGAAGAAGTTTGAAATCTAGAAAAGAGATAAAAAATTTACAATTATAAGATGAAAAATCAAAGATGAAGTGGTTTATGGGCGAGTGAAACGTATAATTATATTTCAACGTTGAAACTTGCTTCGATTTGTTCCTTTCATCTATTTAATTAATAAATTTTTATTTTATTGGTCTTTGAATGAATCTTTTCATGTAAAGAAAAGATCAGGAAATAAAGGTTTATTGTTTCTCTTTTATTAAAAAAGAAAATGATATAATTTTAAAAAGGCTAAAATTCTTCAAAAAAAATTTTTTTTTACACAGTGAATCTAAAACTGATTTTAATTCTGCTTTTAAAAAAACAGTTCAAGAATTTATATTTATTGCATTGTGAATAGTAAAGTACTTTTTTATCATTATAAATAACTATTAAAACACATTTTATGTTGATATAAATACTGAAAGAACATTTCACAATTTTAGTAACAACCAAAAATTGGTCAATAATTAATAGATCGATGTATTAAAATAAAAAATAAAAATTGTCAATTCATTCCGATTTGTGCATGCGTGTGGAATTATAATATTCAGAATCAACGCAAGGGGACTTTTGTGGTACATAAAAGCAATTATGTTCTCCTAGATAAAAATAATAATAATATACACTCCTATCAGGATAAAAATTATGCTTGTCTAAGGAGGGGGAAAAAACTCTTCCATTTCCAATAAGTATTTTTATATTTACATGTATAGCGAAACTTTATGTAATAAAATCAAAACAAATTTGATGAAAAAAAATTATAGTTTTTTGATTCGCTAAGAATTTTAATTGCGTTTTTAAAGGAGGAAAAAAATCATTAATATTCGTTAAACGCAATTTTAGACCAAACAAATCATTAATATATTTGATAATGAATGTAATCATGACCTGATGTTTTCAGACATTTTGGAGTGAACCTTCATTTATATCTCATAATTCACTTACACGAGATTTTATGTTGCATGTAAGTATCTCCTTCATCAATGGATAACAATTTATAAATTATAACACACAGAAGTAAATTAACAAAATAAATTCAAGATTTTTAAACATATTTTATTTGATTGAATCTTATCTATTAATTGAGATTTTTTTTAAAATTATTGTTTACCTAAAATATTTTTATAGTTTGTTTTTATGCATCAATCACAAGTAATAAAAGAAAAAGAAAAATCAGAAAAAAATGTAAAAAGAAATTTTTTCTCCAGCATGGCTGTATTTGTAAATGAAAACTGTTTGTGGGAAGTAAAACAGAAGAAAACGAATCTGTATATAGTTTAAGCATAGGAAAAGCGAATCATCAGTCGATGATTGATAATATATCCATCTCAGCTATTATAGAATAAGAAATTACATGAGGTCTCTGGGTTTTCCCTCTCTCCAGACATAACTCTGTCGTCATTGCACTTATGAATGATTAAACATAGAGTTTATTACTAGATTATACTTCTGATCTGAGTAACATTAGGTTTGGCTTGGTTTGGTTTTATGACGCAAAAGCCAAATTTGGCCATTCTGCCTGAGTAACACTAATTAAGAGACAATATTAAATCGAGCCCTGTTTCAGGGCAGTCCTTCGCAAGCTTGAACCTTGGTCGAAAAACGGTAATGGTGCTCAAGCCGGCGTTTCCATCCCCTAACTTCTATTCTTAACCAATGAGAGAGGTTTAATTCTTCAAATTTAGGTGTGAAATTTACTCCTTCGGCAATTCTTCAGTGGAACTGAAGATCATTAGACCTCAAAAGTAAGGTTTTAGTACTAGGCTGTTGCAGCCCATAAATATGGGTGGAAAGTACAGTGAAAAAACAAAAGGAAACTATGAAGGAAAAGCCCATAAATATAGGTACAAAGTATAGTGAAAGGACAAAAGGAAACTATGAAGGGAAAAAAAAGACGTTCCGAAATTAACATTGTTTCTAAAATATTCTATTAAATTTTAAGTTAAAAGTAAATAAAAATAATGAATACCCAATTGTGCCCTTGATACGATACAATACAAAACTGATAATACTTCAAAAGCAATTTTTTAAAGTTTCTCTGGAATTTTGAAATTTCTGGCATGATCGAAATCTTTTGCCGTAATTAAGGAAGTGCATTAGACATACAGCGGCAAGGTACGATGTAAAAAGAAAAAAATATTTAGCCTCTTGACCTAATAACTTATTCATCCTTTTTATTAGATGGCCCATTCAAATTTTTAAATATATTCCTTGATTCATAAACATATGAAAGTAATGAAAACTTGGCTTTAAAATTAACTGCTAATTTGATTTAATAACTAATTTAAATATCAAAAATTCTGTAATTTAATAGACAAGACAGATATTTCAAAGCAGGAGAAGATATTAAGAACAGCAAAAGAGAGAGGGAGGGAGGGAGAAAATCTAATAAAAGGTCATGGGAAGAAAAAAGAAGGGAAATTGTGACATTTTTGAGGGATTAAAAATATAAATAAATAAATTTAGCATTCATGACTAAAGTCAAGATCTTTTATTTGTCATTACTATCTTGGTACTTGAAGATGAGTGTGATCTTTCTCAGTATCAATGGCAACGAAATAACGTGAAGAATTCCGCCGAAACTATAAGCCTCAATACAAAGCATACATTTATTTTCTGTAAAAATAAGATCTTATAGCTCTCTTGATTGAAACCTTATAACTTGTAACATGACATTGAAATAGGGTTCCAACTACAATTGCGAAATTTTAAAAGTCAATTTTTATTAGTAGTCGGCCCCTTGAAAAAAGAACTGTATATGAAGAGTGGCATGTGTATCTATTGTTTTCATAACCTCACGCATATTAGGAAAACATAATAGAATTGACATAATGGATAAAAGACGTGCAGTAAATAGGGCTTTCATGCTTTCAAGTAACTATTTGTATACTTTGAATTTACCTTGTCACGCGAACGATTCTAAAAAGCTTTACACGGTCTTCATGTCTATATTCCATCTTTGATGAATTTGCATTGTCAAACGGAAACATACAAAAAGAGCTAATACAATGTCACTCATTACCCTTTGAATGGAATGCTTAACAAACGACGTGTTTTAAGAATTTAAAATTACGGATTGTAAAGTTAATCCATAAATCGAAATGGACTCATGTTGCACGTTTTATTTTTTGAATTTTGATATGATCTCAGCATACAGAGATTATATAATTTCAACAATATTATCCCATGATATTCAAAAAGTTAGGCTTATTGAGTTGAAGATACTGCATAAAGAATAGAAAGGACATCTATTCTTCCTTGCCTCTTATCCGGACGTTTTATCTTTAAAGACTTTGCTTCCTTTTCTGAAGTTTTGCTAATAGATTTGATGCTCTATACTGAAGAATTTCAGTTTTTGCATGTTGAAAGTAAGCAAAGAGATAATTTTAGAGTTAATTATTTCAAATTTTGATCTTGGTCCTTCATTTTTTTCAAGGTTAAAGGCGGAAAAAAAAGTTTAAATGTATATTCGAAAACTTCAGGAAACTGAATATAATAATGTGTTCATTAGCATGCAGTTTAATGTTGTTCTTTCAATTTTTTTATATAAGCATTTCTTTTTAACTAACGTTGTGATTAAAGGGGGTAATACAGTCATACAGTGGTAAAGAAGGAAATACCCTTGAACTCCATGATTCTATAATAGATTTTATTTTTGGTTTGCGTTTCATATCACACGCATTTATTACATAGGATTATTAATAAAACTTAAAAATCAGAATTTTGAAGTTAATGACTTTGATTTCTTCTGTATGTGGTCACACTTCGTGGTGATATCAAGTTCAAGTATGAAAAATTAGTGGTTTAGGGCTACTAAAATAAGGAGGTAGTTTAATTGTGCTTGCAGAAGATAAAGTTTATATCTCTTTAGAAGACGTACAGCTTGGTATGCAGGACCCCCATTAGAGTGCCTGTTTCGAGATAGCTCTGAATCAACTTAAATTCAGTTATTTTCAAACATTTTCATTAGTTGTGTATTACTTTTTACAGATAAAGTATGCATATAATACACTAGGGTATTATTTCCTGATGGGCTGGATTAGGTCGACTCAGCCTTTCATCCATTCAGTATGTCGATAAACTGAGAACCAAGCATGCTTAGGAACTAAACACTAGGGGATTCCGCATTAGGTTGGCCTTCAAATCGGGACATATGCTTTGCACCCCAAGGCCCCCGATCAAGAAAGCAAATATGGGCTATGTAGGCCTTTGCCTACATGGGCTGTCATACCACTGAGTTATTATTTCTTATTGTACATAGTTCATATAAAGTTGCAATAACATAGTCGGAGATTTCTTATTATCTTCACTAAAGTGATGGCAACATGATTAATCGTATGTAATAAACATATTCATGTCGGAAGTTTCATGTTAACTTTACCCAAATAGTGGCTCATGGTTAATATCATGATATACAATTGTAGATAATAACATAAACCTAGCTAATAGGAGGTTTCCTATTAGCTTCACTAAGGAGATGGGACAGATTTTATCTTTTGAATATAGCCACAAGTATTAACATAAATTCATGGAAAAAGTTTCGTATTAGTTGCACTAGGGTGTTTATGGTGACAATGGGGCTAACATCTTTAATAATCTAATAACTGAAATTTTTAATCAATCTGATTAATTTTCGTACCCTTCCAGCAAGCCTTAAAACGAATACTTATCTTCCTTTTCTATTAAAGAACATAATTGTCTTGAAAAAATGTTTCTATTGTGCTCTATGATTTTAAAAAAAGGACACTAACTGAAATCGTTGAAATTTTTTTTTCTATGCATCAAACTTAAAAATATAATATATATAAAAATATCAAATATATAAATTACTGAGATCAATGATTTCTAAATTATGCTTTAATAGATCTCTAATTTTGTGGTTAAATACAATTTTATCTGCTCTGAATAATCATTTGCATAAATCTCGGCATTTGCATCCTGAATGCATAATGCCGAGATTCAATTCATAGTGTGAAATATTTGAAAGATAATGAATATTAGTCATCAATGCGAATCAATAAATGATGGCCTCAAATCAAGTAAAGCTTAATTTAAGCCTATATCGTAGACAATATGCAATGAATCTGGCAATAAAATTAAAAAAAAAAGCTTTAATGAGAAATTCGAATTTTCATGAAAAGGCCGATTACAGAGCTTTTACGCTAATAATAGTCATAAAGTTAACAGATATCAGTATGAAAAAAAAGCACTTGATATGCCACGAGACCAGAAGCAAATAAGGTCCAAAATGAATCTAAAAATATAGACAGATTCAGATTTCTAGAAATAATTCTTTTACATAGTAATAACGGAAAACAAATTTTTCTTGTGATTCCATTTTTTTTACAAACTAATATATTTATTACACAGAAGTCGGTAAAAGATACATATTATAATTTTTTTTATATATTCATATATTAATTTAGAAAGTAAAAAAGCATATAATTATTCTAGATTACCTTATATCTTCACAGCATTATCAAACAATGAGTTAATAATTTTATTAAAATATAGTAGTATCGTAGCAAATAAGTATGGAATTTAGGCTCTTATATATTTATAATGCAGTCAAAACCTCTAAAATGGGTACCACGAGAACGTTGATGAAATGACGCAAGATATATAAACTCGTTCTCGCTTCTTTGGAAAAGAGGTATAGCAGTGGGGAGAGGGGTTTGATGGTTCTATTTCAAATTACGAGAGGGTCATTTGTCGAGGTATGTGATATTTCTTAAGTCACTTACTGTAGTCACGGTCATTCTACCCGCCGGGTGCTACAGTAGGGCTGGGGTAAATCATTTAGAATTATAATGGAGTCAACTCACATGACGCTTCGTTAAAATACCAAACATAACAACACATGTCATTTAACATCTACATGCACGTTGTCATCTGCAAGACTATGATGTCACGCAATTTTCTCTCTAAACATTACAGATTCATTTTAAATAATATATTATTAATAAAAATAGACTCATGTTTTAAATTGAAGTGGCCTAGCTGGTATGTGTCATGTGAGCATAAACTGACATCAATAATATAATTTTCCCGTTCTGAATGCTTTAAACACTTACATTAAAAATATTTTCAAGCAGGTTTGGAAATCAGAACATATATTTATAATTCATTATTCAGATCAGGAGTTTACTCAGTTGAATCAAGTATTTATTATTAAAAAATATTTGCTACTGCATATAATGTTGCTCCTTTCGGACAATTAGCAAAAAAAGTACTTAGTTCACGAATCGAATGATCATTTATTGTTTGATGTGCAGATTTTCATCAAGGATATAACCGTCCTCTAATTACCTATCATCAAATCACCACAAAATAGCATTTTAAAAAAATTAGATTTATAAAAGTTGTGCTGAAAAGGCGTGAAGACTTTAATAGTTCGAAAAATAATCAATGAATTGATAAATCTGAAAAGAGTAGGATTATAGAAACTAAGTTACTACCTTTTAAATTGACATTCAGAATTTCAGAACTTAATAATAATAATAATAAACAATTTAATCCCCTTCTACCAGTAGGGCATATCGCAACCGTCGTTAGCAACCAACGCAACTACAGTAAAGAAAAACATTGCTGTGAACTATACAGGTGCGAGAACGCATTGCGGAATCCCTACTTTCGGTCAATGAATCAATAGGAGACTAAACTGTACACCATCATTCAAAAATTACCAACCGTTACCTGTTATTAACAATTTGCTCGAACGACCCGCTGCAAACAGAAATACACAGTCAAAAAGCAGTTCCTCAGTATCCATTGTGATTCCCCTTCTCACCAACTCTCCTGTCCAAACAATCGTTATCATGTGATTAAAGAAACACGTCATTTACCAAATACCAGGTGTCACGTCATTCTCATCGGAAAAAATTGACTCAAGAATGTTGCAAGTTTTACAAATTTATTAACTTGGATACCTTTCAATGAGATTAAACAATCTCATCTGCCTGATTATACCATCTATAGGGTATAAATAATTTTTAAAATACCATTACCAGAATTTTCTGATATGGAAGTTATCTTGGTTTAGATGAAATTATTTACCTGACAATCTGAAGATATACATCAAATGATTCATGAATTTATTATCTTGGAGGCTTTCTGAAATATTATCCTATCTTATTATCTACCTTAGTATATAACTATCAAAAAGTTCAGACATTTATTTTCTTCGATTAGGATAAAATCTTTCCCCCAAAGTGATCCATTTAGTACCCCCCCCCCCGAATAACCATCTGTAGAAAGAGCCATCCGTCATCAAAATTATCTATGAAAATGTTTAACTTGAATGTTCACTTTTTAAGCCCATAACCTTTATTTTATAATGTCAACACATTTAACTTCAATATGCTTATTACATACAAATGCAAAATCCCTTTTAAGCAAACAACTGAAAATTTTTAATTATTGTTAACAAATTTAATTTTTTAAACCCAGTTGACCTAGGGGGTAATTTAATCTCTTAAATGTGTCAAAAACATTTTAAAATGTCTATCAAATCTTATGAGACAAAGCCATTCAGATTAATACTTAGCGTTATAAAAAAATAGAGTTGGCGAATTTCGTTTAAAATATACCAATAAATCGTTAAATATTCTTAGATTAAATTATGTTTATATATATAGTGCCCACAGATAAAAGTATGCAACTATTAGAAATTCCACAATCTATAGAGATAGATATGAATTTCCAATGATACGAAAAACAATTAATAAAAACAATTTTTAATAACGCACTTTAAATTAAAGAATATTAAGTAATTTTTCTTTTAATTATTCTTTAGTCCCTTAATTTATTATTCATTATTATAGTTATTTTATAAGCTTGAAACACATTTTTCTCAGATTTACTAAAAGATGGCACCACTTTTGAAAACTCAAGTTTTAACTGAATTAGTCGATAACTTGATAAATAAGATCTAAAAACATTAAAATAATGTACTGCCATAGAGAATTCCCATGCGCAATAATTAAAAAAGCATCTTGCTCATAACTTCAAAATTCTAAAACTAATTTATTACAAAATTTTATTTTGACATACATGAAATAAGTAAAATTATTGATTATTTACAATAGTTCTTGAGTTAAACTAATTTATTTTTCCCTTTAATGAAAAGATCACCCCTATTTCTTTGCAAAGAAATATTAATACGCGTTTACTAAAATGGTAATATTTTTAATTAATTATGACGATTCTTTAGATGAATAAGAGTGCTTTTAAAACTAACCAGATCTTCGCAAAACTTTAAAGAGTTAAGTAGATTTTCTGTTTCAAACTGAAAAGTAAAAAAACTTATTCCACTATTTCTTTAAATCTTTCTGCCATCTTCCAATGATTTCGTATATCTTACTCAAATAAATTAGAAAAATTCAAATTTATGACTTTCTCTTTATCAATTACAATGAGACTACAAATTTAAATTTAAAATAATTTGCGTTTTATTTATTTCTAAAAGTATGTATAAATTTATCTTTTTGACAAAAAATAAACCGAACTGTTAAAGTACATATAACCGATACTTAAATTTACATATATGTATTTTAAGTAATTTACTGTGAAATAAAAATTCATACTGTCTTAAAATGTTGGATTCTTAA
Organism: Argiope trifasciata; assembly: GCA_026543055.1. Taxonomy (NCBI): domain Eukaryota; kingdom Metazoa; phylum Arthropoda; class Arachnida; order Araneae; family Araneidae; genus Argiope; species Argiope trifasciata. The sequence goes on from JAPMOQ010023642.1 coordinate 3,082,074, forward strand.
AGGTTTACAAGTACAAATATCGAAATAGGTATTGGTAATTTCGAAAAGAAGTGAAATGCTATAAAACAGAAACTATTTAATGGTATACTACATTCTAACCTGGAACCACCACTATTCTCTTCGAAATAGCCGGATGCATAAAAGAAATGAATATAAAAGAGGGACAAAGTTTCAATTCGCATAAATCGCCGGATATATTTTTAGAGAGTTAAACAAGCTCAAGTAATTCAAAGGCATGTTTAAAAAATATATTTTGCATAAAAATGCATGCATTTTGAACAGAAGTTATCAAGAATGCAACTATTTTCTCCGTATCATAAATTCTACAAATATAATTATGTGAAAAATATAGAAATTGGAGATTTTGGGCTCATATTTTCTTATTTCATCAAACCAATTTAAAACCTTGAAACCACTTGGAAATCAGAAGATCCTTCAAGTTGCGATATTGTCTGTTTGCAACAAAGGCTCGTTTCCGATGACCACTTGACTAGTCGAACAATAAATGGGTTAGACAGCTGCAGTAACTCCCTGCTCACACAATGTTCCGATAATGAAAAGTCACGCAATGCTGAAACTAAACGATTCCAATGGGTACAAAATCTATAATTTCAGAGCAATATTTATTGCTTGAATTGCTGCTTATAAATGGTTGAATAATAAGCACTTTTATACATATTCAAAATATCTGATTTAGAAATGGAATAAAACTAGCCATCCAATTTCCGTTTGCTTTAGCATTTGTTTCTTATGCACATCTCGACCGTACTTTTATGATTGCGCGTAACACAGTAAATATTTTACGAGACTATAATATATTATGCATTTTTGCATTTTAACAGGATTTTCATATTCGTATACATACACTTTATATGAATTTTAAATCTTTTTTGTTTTGTAATAACAGAAACATAACATAAATCAAATATTTATAAAACGAATAAGCGAAAAATATTTTCAGCTCTTAGTTAATACAGTAACTGATAAAATGAATACGTTATGCGAGTACTTTATTTGAAAGAAAAACGTTTCAGTTTGAAATATTATGAAGATTATTAAGGATTGACGCCATGATTTCGAATTGTCCAGTTATAACAACAGCAGATCCACATTCAAGGTGGGTCTCGGGTTTGTTATTCGGACCTGGACGATTTCAGATTTGAGACACGACTCCATAGAGGAACCGTCGTATAAAAGAGTCTGGTGTACGCTAAATCCGTCCGGGCCAAACATCCTCCCGCTGACATCCTGACGCTGGTACAACTAAACAAAACAAACAAAAAAGGGTTTGTTGAAACATGGCCTCGAACTCTTCATCGTCCGATTCTAAAAAATAATTTTCAATAGGCAGAGTTTGTACTCAAATCTCTTTTAAAATTCAATGTTCGTATTTAGATCCATTCCATTTTGTTATCGGCGTCAGAGATTCTCTGGCATTGAGGGATATATGTTTTGTTTTGAAACAAATAGGATAAATACCTCCGATTTTCCATTTTTGTATATGTCATAATCCTCTGATGACATTTGTCCTTTAAATAATTTGGATGATATTGGAATTATTTATTTCACCTTCGTCGGTTTACCAACCTATTCAGTATTATTTACAGCACATGAATTCGAATACTTTAGGGGTTAAAAATTCTAATGAAGCTATATTGGACTCATCAAGGAGGCATATCCGTAATATAATTGTAAGTATACTAGAAATCCCACATAATTACCATGGAAAGCAGAGAGAGAATCCCTGAGCTCTCATGCTGTTGCTATTAAAGATACAAATTGTAGGGTTTCAGCTTATCATTTAAGTATTATCAAGATAAAAAGTTATTCCATGCACATCTAAATTTTAGGGTCGTGTGTTCTATTCCTCTGATAAATTATCAGAGAAAATTTTCTTTTTAAATTGTTGAACTGGAATATTTGAAGTTCAATATCTATTAAACAAGTAGAAATGTGTGCCTTGATTAGAATTTCTGCGACAATTCCTTTAATTTTGATACTTAATTACTTAAAATTTTTCCTGATATCGAAATAAAAAACATGATAAAATACATTTACTTAGTCATGGTTTCAGTCCTTTGACAGCCTTTCTCGACAAATGCTCATTAACTAAAACTTGTCTAAACGCCTCATCCTAACATATAGCAAATAAATATAATCAATAATAAATTGTCTATTTTGTCATGATTTCTTCACAGTGCTTATTTTTCATTTGAAGTTATTTAAAACAATAAGGAATTTTCAAAACCCACGAATGAATAAATGATGATGTTGTCGCATCGGCATTATAACGGAAAAGGGGCATGTAGTAGTTCTGAGGGTAAAGATGCCTCAATACCCGAGGGCAGAAATTTGACTTACAGCTCATATGAAGATGGCACTCACACAATCGCTGGAACAACTCCTTTTTACAGGGGAGATTTTTCACAAACCTCACAAATAAAATACAGTGTGAAGAACAGCCATATCCGAACCAGGGTTCGAACCCAGGATACCCAGATCACGGAAAATACGCGATACCTCCAGGCGAAGGCGCCAGTCCATAAGGGAATTAAAGACAAAAATGCATTTTTTGATTGCAATTTCAGGAAATCTGAGTAAACGTGAAAGCTTTCTGGTCTACTTTTTAAAAATAAAACAGTACATTTTAAAGTAGCATAAAACGTGGATATGATAACCAATTCCCTAAAAAGGTTTTAACTGGTCCCTAAAACCAAATATGAGAAAAAAATGACGATAGACAATTTATCATTGAATGGAAACTAACGATTTAAATATTCGCTTAGTTAAGATTGAAAGTTTAGTTTATATGTCAAAACTTGCATTCATATTAATGTTGTTATATATTATTCTAATATGCTGAGTAGGAAATCTCATGTTTTGATCAAAGCTTGTTCGACCAACCATAATTCTTTCTTCTCCTAACTAAATTTAACTATATTTAAATTTAAAAATTACATTTAAAAATATCATTTAAATAAATGGATTGTATACATTTATTTAAATGATGTAATATGTGTGTAGATAAATATATATAAATGTGACTCTATAAATAACTATAGACTATATAAATGTGAAGCTCTAATTGTGACCCAATAATTATTTTCAAAACAATTTAGTTTGATTGAATCAATGAATATAATGCTGACAATACCAAAAAGTTAAAATTTTAACAGTTCTACATTTCTATTAATTATGCTTAATAAAATATATTTTTACAAAGTCTGTTGCATTTTAGACATTTTTTAAAGAAAGCCTACTCTTCGTCATGAAAGTTTTGAATATCACTATTTTAAACTGTTTAAATGATCGTCTAGAGAAAGATCCATCAGTTAACGGACAACACTTGATCAAGGAGATTGCTGATTGCCCTAAAATAATGAAAGCCTTAATAGCTTCAACTCTGTCAGATTTAGTAGAAAAAGAATTTTTTTAATACAAGAGTGTGAAGAATAGTTTGCTAAGTATTACTCATAAAACCCAGAAACTATTTGAAAAATCAGACCGCAATTTTTTCAGAAATACATTTCTCTGATATATATATATATATATATATATATATATATATATATATATATATAACAAAATTTAATAACTTGTATTTCACACACACAAAAAAAATGTAGGCAATATGTTTATATTAGAAACTTTCAACTGCTTTTTAAAAATGATCTTTTTCTTCTACTTTTTTCCTTTTTTTAATCAACAGAAAATTTCTTTTCTATTTTCCTCCTATATCATACGAAACTACTTTTCTTAGAAAGGAGAAAACCATTTTGACCGAACGCAATTACCATTAAAAGACCATCTTTAATAAGTCACTTAAAAATCTCTCCGAAGATCGCCCACTTAAATAGCCTTTTTCTCTACGGAAGCTTCAACAGGAGGGAAGTAAATGATTGTAAACCATCCTCCAATAAACTCTTATCATTCGTATGAAGGGTTGAGCCTAGAGGACGATTAAAATTCAACAAGTGGCAGAAAGACAAATGATTCGGAATAAAAATCAGTTGTAAGTAGCGTGTCGATTCTACCCATTATCCTATTCTTAATCAAGCTCTCGAGCTGTATACTTAAGGTACATTGGGGGGATCTTCGAATCCTACACACGAGCACGAAAATGATTTGGTAGCAAACGTGTGGCTTGGTTGTCCAATTACCTTGTCAAATCAACTCTCTCCCAGAAGACCTTACCGGCAATCTCACAATTGTTTGTTAGCAATGAAATCTTAAACATAGCTCTGTCATTTGGGGATTGCTGTGGCGTATCAGCAGGTATTACGGGACTTCAACACTCGTGTATTTTGTCAAAGATTATGGAGTCGTATGTCACCTCAGGTGAAAAGACTCGCAGTAATTTACCTTTGAGCTCAATTTGTCTCCATTACCTGGCTCGTTCCTTATCCTCAATTGAATGTGGTTGGTGTGCGATAAATCGTTTTTTCTTTCTTTCTTTCGCTCTTCGTTTTGATCGTTTTTCCTGATGGGTTTTTTCGTGCATCGCATCACAATACAAAGTATCTTTTATTGCCAAGAAGAAGCGAGAATTTCTCGCACCTGGAAATTAAAAAAAAAGAAAAAGGTGTTAACTATAGTTCTTCGTCCGTTAGCTGTAGTTTATTTATCGGTGAAACTGGTTAGTTAGTGGAGTTTCAGTTAAGAAAACGTTTATGAAATTATATAGAACATGAAATTAAGTCATATTGAAAATAACTAAGAGTGATGTATCGTAAAAATTCAATGGAATTTCTTCTTCACTTTTAGATTTGATCGCTTTACCTGGTAGATTTCGCATCCTCATACTAAATATTTTTTATTTCCATAGAAAAGTTGGAATTCCACACACCGGCTCAAGAGCAGAAAAAAAAAAAGATTCTAACTGTTAGTCATTTGTGAGTTGCTGTTATTTGGTGTGACTGATTAGTTAAGAGAATTTAAATTAAAAAATGATTGATGAAATTATATACGCCATAAAATTATATCATAATGGAAATAACGATCTATGAATTACTCCAGAAAATTTTAATGAATTCCATATTTTAGATAGAAACAAAAGGCGCTTATTATTATTATTATTTTACATAATTGTCATTTGTTATTTGTTTTATTTCGAATTTTCAACCCTTAAAACATTTAAAATTCCAACCATAACTTTAAACGCTTTTCTGTAAAGTTATACGTTTTTTACAGATTTAAATCCTGATATGAAATTATATTTTTGTTAAGATTAATAGCGATATTTTTATAATTATCTTTAGTATAAAAGTTGTGTCTACTACAGTTTTCTAGTTGCAATAAAGGATTTTTACTAAAATTCATAATAAACGAAGTTTTTTGTTTGTTTGTATATTTGCACATAATGAATAAGATTTTGGTTCGAATACTCGGTTTTTGTTTGGAAAAAAAAATTGCATGGAGAATTTAAAGATTATAATTCATATGTTCTTTTCTAACACTGACATTTTCAATATTTCTTTTTAAATACACAAATGAAAAGATATATAGATCTGAAATTAAAAGACATATCTAACAGACATACATATGCAACACCTCCTCTTTTTGTCCAAGTCAATCCAATGTAACTTTCAACAATAAAAATAAAATAAATAAATAGATGGTAAAACGTCAGTTTTCTGAGAGAAATTTCTAAAATGAAATAGAAAAGATTCACAAAACAGATCTGAATAAATTTATACTTTTCTTCAAGAGTACTAGAGACAAATATTTGTTATTAACAGCTTGATAAAAAAAAACTGTAGCTCATTAAGATAATCAAATAAGTATAGAAAATGATTTTTCTTTTAATTGTTTATATCTTGGGGATTATTCCTTCATATAGCTACCTTCAATGAAATCATCATTTGGTTAAACCATCAAAATTTTCTTTCATGTTTGCATATGAAAATCAATTTTGATAAAAAGTGAAATTTAACAGTCTTAACAAATATTCTCTAAATAAGTTTCTAATGTATTTATCACCACAGCATAAAAACTGATTGGGCTTGTTGGGCCATAAGATATAGCTGACTCATTACATAATTAAAATTATAAAAAAATATTGACACAAATTATAAAATTATTATCAAAATTACTTGTTTATAAAGTTGTTAAAAATGAAGTTTTTAATTTGAAGTAAGAATGTCTCACTTAACCACAGAGATCAAAACAGTTAAATAGACCGATTAAAGAGTAAGTGTTTCAAAACTCGATCATGTCTGCTCTTTGAGTTTATTATCAGCTGTGTTCTAGGGCTGCAGTGGCTTGGTAATAAGGTCTTAGTTTCAAAACCCGATTCCACTGAAGAACTCCCATGTAAGCGGCTCTGATGCACGTTAAATCTGGAGGGACCAAAGGTGCTCCCGTTGATGTGATGTGAAATTTTGAAAAGGGTGGCCAACTCAAGTGTTGTCATCGTCAACTGATCGTGCTTAAAATCATGAGGTCCGTCCCGAAATAGCTGTAGTATTGCTTTAAAACGGGACGTAATATGACTAAATTAAACTAACCCAACAACGTTCTGTTAGGAACACATTAACCCAGTAGAATGCTATAGTATGAAATTGCTAATACAACCCATTTTAGTTTATATGCATATATAGATACTTACGAGAAGAAAATCAGTATTTTCCAAAATTAATGAATGACATCTTATTCAATGAAAATGAATTTCAGTGTTTCATTACTTAACACAAGAACAAATTCAACATCAAACAGAGAATGACGGGCCATTATAAAAAAAACGTAGAAAATGTGTCATTAATTAAGGTCAACCAGTTGAATTTGTTCTATAGGCCATACTTTGCAGATTATTTTGTATTTATAAAGCAAGTATAAATTGTCGCTGAGCTACGAATAAAAAAAAGCAAAAGATTTCATGTGAAGCATGTGATTCACATTCGCAGAAAGAACAAGTTAGCTATGTGATACACTTGCTTCACACGGTAATTAACATGCTAAACTTAAAATTACTTATAAAGAGAAACAAAATTTGCGACAATATTTATTTTATAAAATAATGGCTTAAAAATTATTCCACACACATTAGTTTAAAAAAAAAGGAAATGATTTTTTTTTTACTTATTTTGATTACAGAAATGTATATACTAGTATTTTTAATTAATTTATTTATCATTACTTTTATTTAATTTTTATATTTGATTTATTAATTTAATTTCACAATCGAAAATACTTTATCTTTTCACTTCAAAGAGTATGAAAACAGAATATTCTCTGCACTTGAGAAATTAATACAATAAGCTCATTCTACGTGATGTTTATTCATATGAAGTTTCAATGTCTACATAAGTTTATAACAAAATGCTTGTTTAAAACTAAATTACATGCTACTTTTTTATTTAAAAATTTTAAAAGCCTTCAGAAATATGAAAGTTTCAGACTCCAGTTTCTATATTCTTAACTCTTTTCAATTTAAAATAAAAATTTATTTCCTTTATTCTCTCGTAGAAACCGCCATTTACATAAAAGTAAATAACTCATTTATTTAACTCTGGAAGCAATCTCTTTTACTTTATCTTGGGTGAGTAGTCATGTTGAAAAATATCATAATGATCGGTAACGTGGTTTGGAAAAATACCAGCTTTGTTCTAATAGTAGTCATTTCCGAATTCAGCAATGGCATTCCTCTTTTCATGGGAGCCGAAAGAAAGGGGGGAAAATGGTAGGAAACAACTTCAGTCTTTTGGGCTTTAAGAGTTAAAAAGCTGTTATTATTTCTCGGAATGAATTCGTTCAGGAATAAAAAGAGTAAAAAAAAAAAAAAAGCACAGTCTCATAGAAATTATTGAAGCATCTACTCATTAGGCATCGAACTCTTTCATGTAAATAACTACCGTAAGACCATTAGAAGAGAAAGAGACTGTGAAAACCACACTATAAACTATGAATTTATATTTTTAGATTTGTAACTTGACCTAGTTATTTAAAAATTCAGAAAAAAATTTTAGTCGAATTTTGTTTTTGGTCATACGTGATGACTTGACGCATTCAGATTTGAATTAATGTTATATTTATTAATTTTTCAATGTTATAGAAAAACGAATTATATCTAATAAGAATATAAATTTGAAAGAAAAGAAAGCAGACAGAATTAAACATTCAGTTGCCTAATTTAAGATTCATATAGGCTAGAAAACATATTCCCTACAGCATCAAGCAATATCTGCGAGATAATATGTTTATTTATTATTTTACTTCTTACTATTATAACACATAATACAATATTCTATAATATACTATTATAGCATATAATTAGCAAGTTGTTTCTTTTCAAGGTATTGTTACTTATCTGTAAACCTTTTAAAATCTAAATGAAGATTTTAAAAAGGCAGCAAGAGGATTTATTTCTGTGAAGTAATGAAATTTGCATCTGATTTGTATTAATAATAATTCAATAACGATATGTTGTGAAAAACGTTTATTAATGAGGTCAAGATTATTACCATGTTTGATATATCCAATAGGATTTCTTATGTGCATAAGACACCTATTTACATTAAAAACACATATAATATATTGTATTTGGTCATATAAATCACGAAAGATTTACTAGATTATGCATACAAAATGTTACATTACATTAAAACGAGTTGACATCTTTTTAACGGAACTTGATTTTCCTGTGTTTTTATATATTACGATGAGCAAGAAATAAATTTAAGATCAGTAAGTCTGCTAATTGCTTTCATTTATTAAGAGCAGTTTATACATATAATTCGCCATCTTTCTAGTTGCCTGAGCAAAGAAGACTTAGGATAAACTCAGAATAATACACCAGGAATTTGTGACAACTTCGCTCTTATTTAGTGCCATTTAAAAGATTAGTTGAAGAATTCACTTAAAATGATTTTTCTGTTAAATATCTGTGAACAGTTAATTATTTTCCCTTTCGTATAACCTAAATGGGTCGAGGAGAGGGAGCAGTTTCACTGGAAGCATAAATAATGTGAGGATTCCTAAATCGCATGCGATTTAACAAAATTTCTGTACATCACTTTTCCATGGGCATTGTTAAAGTTCATAAGAAAAATTTCGTTTGAGTGTTTAAAGTAAGGAAACAAATTCTTTAATCTTTTTAATTACCTTTTTTCTTTAGTAAATTAAAATTATTTTCAATCAGTAACACAAACTAAATACATTCCCTTAAGGTATCCAGTCATCTTTCATGCTACGAGGGAAGACTGATATAACCAACCAATGCATGGTAAACATACTACAGAGCATTTGAAATAAGAGTCACAATTCAACAGACAATCTCAACTATCCACGATGTGATTCTTGAATTAATAACAGATTGAAATTGTTTGGGATGCACTTCGATCGACTTGACCATTCTCCGGATAAATCGATTTTCCTTTTCACTTGTTTCCCGTGGTCTATAAATACCCAGAATTCGTGTATTATTCTTTTCATAAACCATTCCTGTCTACAATTGTATTTTAGTTGCTTAGTTATTTTGCGGGATTTGAAGAAAGAAATATTCTCTCACAATTCTAAAATCCTACTATCTTTCTTTCAATTTCATTGAATATTGCCTCTATTTCCTTTGAAATAGAAGTGAAACGCGAGGTGGTTTATTATGCATTCATCTTAGCGCAACGGAGTTCACATAGGATGCTTCGTTGTCACAGTAATCACTAGTAATCAGATGCACAGATTCGATTCTTATTTTTAAACAGTACAAATACATTTCATATTTTCCATGCTGACTTATACTATCCAGTAAATGCCTGTCCTACAGAAACTCCATTTATTCATTCAATCTATTATTGCGGTGGGAATGCAAATTCGATAAAGACAGATAACTTAATTATATTCTTCTAAAGTTTTCAAAAAATTGCTGGGTGATCATAAAGTATTTTCCCAATTACAAAAAAAATTATTATAAAGGAAAGATTAATTATAAAATTGTACAATTTTTACTTTAGAATAATCATATTCGTAATTTTTTTTAGTCCAAGAGATAGCACAATTAATGCGAAAACAGTGATTTCACATTCGATTGTTGTCAAAATGTTGTCAATAAAGAAAAAAGCTCAACGTGTTCTTTGGTTCCATGAATTCAAAACAGCCATTATTGTTCAATGTTACTTTAAGGGCTACATGAAGGACAAAGTGTTTGCAATCTCAGTTGACACATTCAAAGTTAGTATCTCAAATTCTGCTTCTAGTGTGTTAGGTGAAATGAACAATATTTTTCAAGAATCGGGCTATCACTTTTATATTCTTCGAGAAACACAGTAAAATTTACTGACATGAGTATTTTTATTAAAAACTTTATAAACGTCTTTACAATATAACGAAACAATCATATGCAACATTATAAGTTTTTTACAATAAATTTATTTGTAATTCGAGAAAGATATTGTATTTTGCAAGTTTTAGCTTACCGTCATCCCCCAATTCCGTCAAATGAACTTTGCTGCTACTTTGAAAAATGTTGATGAGAGATAAATAAATTGAAATTCAGTCGAAACTCCATAAATTTGATGAAATCCTTTTAAGTAAAGAAGGTTTTCAGAACTATTTTTAGAAGTTCGATCAATCTGCTACCTGGTTTAGTTAAATATACACCTCGTTTTTAAACAACAGGAATGCTATTTCAAAACAAATTTCGATATAACTTTGAAGAAGTCGACATATTAGTTGATTATCCCCATATCCCCTGATAATAATAACATAAAAAACTTACTGAAAGAGGGCACTTAGGCGCAAGGGTAAATAAATATGAAAGTATCCGTGTATATAATGAATCGCCGGTGAAATCAGGACTCGAAACCGCATCCTTGCCTTCAACTCACAACAACCCCTGAACAATCTGAAATAAAAGTCAGCAAGAGAATTCAGTGAAACTCCTATTTTTCCACTTGGATCACACAAAAGAGGACTACCCTATTTTTAATTAATTCATTTTAATAGACATCTTATACTTACATATGTTGGGTACAAATCATTGATTAGAGCTAAAATCCCCCTCTCTTCAAAGTTATAAGTAACATCTTTAATTCCAAATCCAGAGTTCTTAATTCCTGATTCCGTTTCGTTGCCTATAATCAAACTATTGCCCGTCATTAGGAAATACCGGCCTCTCTCATGCCGGCCTGACGTAACTCCACTCACACTACAGAAATTTGGACTCTGAAAATTTTTGTCCGTCATGGAAATCTTAACTGCCAATTCTATCACTTTGATAATAGTTTTTCTCTCTTATATTAATTTTAATATTTAAGAATCGATAAAAATAAGTTTTATATATGTATGCAAACAAGTTCCCATATATGAGTCTATTACTCCTCCTAAGGTGCTCTTAGAAAAAGGAAAATAAGTAGTAATGAACCCCAGTTCCTTGATACTCGACAATGAAATGCTAAAATACTGAAGCATGTTTTCGAATACTAATTGCGAAAACTGCAGATATTTTAATATTTCAATTTGGCATCTAAAGTAAAAATTAACATTGATATTTTTGATGATTTTGTAATCATAGCATCTGACTTTTTCCCACCAAGAAAGCGTTTTAATTAAAAATCAGTATTGAAAAAAAGTATCACAAAAAGTATTTTCTAAAGTAAAAGTGAATTTAAAATAATTTTGACATTCGAGTTCCATTATTTAATTTGTGTGTGAAATAAAAGACAAGGAAGCAAAAACTTTTATTTTGGTTAGCCTATCATTTCCAAAATTCAAATTATATCCAATTTCTTGATGGTATGTAATTTTCTTCTTGTCGCTTCATCAATTTTAAGTTCCATGCTTCTGGAAAGAAAGATGTCTTTTTATACTCTCGAATAAAAAACAAAGAAAATACTTTATACCAGCCCATCCATAGAAATATTCGAAAGAAATATAATGTTTATGACGGAATTAAAAATAGGAAGAAAATGAGAAATAGAAACTTGAATATCTGTCCTTAATTATTTTTCTCTCGCATAAATTCCAAAGTCTTATTTGCAGGCAAACACGCTTTTCTTTTTCTTCATCACGCTTGGTGTAATCCTTCTGTTAATTTATTTCCTTTTTAGCTGGCAGCTATATTTCTTGTCTTAGCACCCTCACTTGGAAACGGTTTTTTTTTCCTTCTTTTTTTCATATATATATTTATTTTCCAAAAGAAAAAGTCCAAAGGATAATTTACTTCGACAAAAAAATAGAAGTAAAATAAATCCAAAGGAAGATACAAAAAAGTCGATTATTTTTAGTGAAAATGACAAATGGCGATCGTTCATCAGTTTCATCTTTCTTCAGCATTCTTTCCATTTCCAATGAATTTAAAGGCTTTTCAACATGATCAATGGGCATATGATCAAGTAGCAGCTTTTTAGGAATCATTTCACTTTCCTAAAGAACGGGTAGAGATCTTTTTGTTCTTAGAAGATTTACTTTCACTTCAATTTATTGCACTGGATTTCCTATTTTCTTGATCCCTGTTTAGCCGAAATGGGGATCGTCAACATATTGAGCATTGATTCAGAGCTTTCATTCAAAACAATCTCGGTTAATTCGGTCCTTTTTAAAAAAAGTCAGATCAAAGTATTTTTATTTCATTAGCCATTTGGGTTAATTAAAATTTTAATTGCAGATTGTACAAAAAAAAATGCTTTTGACATTTTTGCCTTAGGAGTCGTATAAAAGTTTCTAATTCTTCATTCGACCTTGTAAATGCACTTTTTCAAATAATCAAATTCACTTATAAGTGACTACATTGGAATCACAATGTTTTGCGAAAATATCAATTACTTTTCTTAATATTCAATACTCTTAGTTTCTAAATAATCTTCATCATAAAATCGTTTGGATTTCGTTTCGAAGTTCTTTTTTTGACAAGTTGTATTAATTTTTATATTTGCATAATGCACGTTTCAATGTTATTTTACATCTTTAAATGTTTTTTTCTCACATTCTAAATTTTTGTAGCAATTTCTTTTAGAAAATACTCCTAAATTAAAATTGTATGTTCGGTTTTTTTTTTTGTTGTTGTTGTTGTTCAAGTATGGTATAATAGTTTTTCAATATGCTCTGCTTCTCCTAAATTAAACAATAAATAATCTGCTCATTTAGAAATAGTCGATAATTGTTTTAACTTTTCACAATGCGGATAAAATTATAAATTTCATTTTATCTATCATATTTAAAAAAGGGATAAAAATATAGCTTAATTTTTTTTATTCAGGAACTAGATAATATAGTTTTTAAACTGTTAGCAAAATTTTGAATAAATAACTTGATAAACTTCTAAGCTAGAATGTCTTTTGTTTTAACCCTATTTTCAGCCAGAATTTATTTTTTCAGTTTAACTCATTTATTTTGGTATCAAAGATGTTCTTTCAGTTGGTTTTGAGCATTCCATTCATTAGCGGTCCAGTTTTAAAAAGTTTGCTTTTCCTTTCCTGTCTCACTTAGTGTAAGCGAATTTTATTACTGTATTTTTCAGGAAGCACACTGAATAAAAATGAATTACTATTATGAAAGTGTGCAATGCTCCTCACAAATATAGGATAAATGTTTATAAATAAGAAAAAAAAATTGAGTTTGATTTAAAAATACTTGAAAAAAGAATCTTAAAGACGGCAGTAAAAACTTTGTTCATTGCTCTAAAAGGATTGTACGCATTTCACTTTAAATTTTTAACATATGAAAGATCAATACAAAATTTTTAAGGATAGAAAAATAGCTGTTAAGTGGAGATATATATTCTTAATTGAAATATTTTCACAAATAGATTCCTATCTTATCCGTTTATGTAGAACATCAGAAGTCATAGCTTTGAATTTGATAAATTATTGATGAGATGCTTTTAGAGGAGGATTTATTATGAATTATTCTAGTGTTGGAGCTTTTGAATGGTAAGTGATTTTGACCATTTTAAGGAAAGCAATGAAATATTATTTTTTTAAAGTTATTAATTATTTTAGATACTTGGGGAAGATATTTCTTTTAGGCTAATACTTTACTTGAATCTTTGAATTTTTGAATGTCTGAGTGGTTGCTCGTTACTGTTTCAGAATTCAGTTTTGTTTTGTTATGTTTGTGCATTTGTTTACCTGAAGCAGAAACTTATTTACCCTAAAAAACAAAGGAGTTTATTTGAAAGCAAGTAAAGGAAATAGCAAAACCAAATTTTAAGCTAATTAACTTCCTCTCTGTCCCAGATGCATAAAAAAAATCTTGCTATAAAAATGGTTTGAAGAAAGTATGAGATATATATTTTCCAACTGTTATAAAAATGCCGAAAAATAAATTATTCTTTCATCTATATGTTTTAATCTCTGAAGAAAATCTTTATTCCCTGAGACTATAGATCCTTTGTCTCTTATATTACTATTATATAAACTTACGTACAATTCTAAATGTATAAAAAGCCACTTAATTAAAGAATTTCAATAAATTAAAGAATGGTGATCAATCTGTCTGAAAATTACATATATGACTTTCACATTAAATACCGTCTAAAGGAATTCCTTCTCTCAAACGAAATTGCTATTTTTAATTTTTAAGAATAATAGAATAAAAGGTTTTGCTGTTATTCACCATATTAATGTCAAGATCCGGATTGAAAGATATTACTCCCTTCCCGCTCGCATACAATTATACAAAGTAAAGCTAAATATCAATTCTCTGAAGTAATTTTTAATAACATATACATATAAACATCAAAGCAATAACCACTGTTATGGGGCCTTAAAAGCATTACATCGTGATCTGTGATGCACCAATAGGAGTTGTTAACTGCTTTTATAGATTGTTGTGATATGATGCTACCTTTATCCAGTGTGGGAGAAGTTAAATTTATGTAATATAGGTGAGCAAATAGGAAAAAAAATCAATTATTTCTCATTTTTAAACATTGATTGCTATCATTTAAGACTAATTTTAAATAAACACTTAAGAAATAAAATTCTCAGTTTTTACTTAGAATTACTTATTTCCAACTCAAAAAGCAAAGTAATTTGAAAAAATAGTTCTCAAAGTATCACAAATAATATCCGCATGACAATGCATTTAATTCTTGCTATGAGATTTTACTGGAGAAGTACAAAGAAACATTTTATGATTAGTTAGCCTGTAAGTTGCCCCAAAGTTTCTCTAGTTAATATAGCTGAGTAGCATTCATGAAAGATAACGTTTCATTTCGGTTTCCCTTCTTACAGTGCTTCGATTAGTAGACAATGCAAACTTCAAAATTTTAAGAAAATAAACATAAAGCATTTAGAATTAAAAAAATAAGACACTCTTGAAATTTACTTTAAACTTTAGAAACCATTCGAAATACCCTATCTTTTGGCAAAATATAAAATAAAGAGCCACTATACTAAAATGCATGTGAGATTAGAAAAGTAATAATGATGACGAGTTATCCTCAATCGCTTTTGTGAAGAATAATCGCTCAGGAAGAACCACAGCAGCAACTTTTCAATGTATAATTAATTTTAATTTCCAGTAAAACAAAGTAATTTTCAGAGAAAAAAATTTCGAGATTCCTTAATTGTTTTTATAAAATAAATAAAGATTCAAAAATTACGAGATTTCCTAAAACAAACTAGAAAGAATGAGTTTAAATAATGCTCCAACTTCCATGTTATTTCCAATCCATTTTGAAATTTGTTACTGCTCCCTCAGTTCAGTTGCTGCTGATGAGGCCATGATGACGGATGATATTTAGTTGATGTCAAAAGAAGTTGCTCATCTGTTTTGGCATTTGTCTGTCGTTTTGTGTCACCAAAAATTTATTTCGGCTTTAAATGGTTTTTTCCTATCAAAGCAGAATTTATCTTGAATTTCTTTTAGAGAGAAGGAGTTGATATTTATTCAATAAACGAAATATCTGAAAAATGAATTTTTCTTTCCACCTATTTGCATAAATGTTTTTCCCCTCGCTTTTTCTGGGAAAGATTTATCACTTCAAGACTAAATTAGGGGCAATCTTTATCTCTTGGTTAAGGAAATTACTAGAATCTGGATCTTATAAATCAGTTTTTTTCTTTCTATTTTTTATCTTCTGATCTGGCAATGTGTTTTTTCCCCATCAGACGCTTCTTTCATTTAAAAAATGTTTTATGCATCAACCGAACGAAAAAAGGAAAATGATTGATTTTAAGAAAAATAAATGTTACTGAAAACTATAACTAAATAATTTCTATCCTTTTCACGCACAGAAAACCGAAATGAAATCTTTCATCTGAAAGTGTAAAACGATGGGGATTTTATATCGACTTTTGTATTTAAATTTCTTATGCAAATGACATTCTCAAAATGCACACTGGACTGCATGCGACTGAAAATTTTTATTTATTTTTTATAAATGCGGATGGAAGTTCAAGTAGCGTTATTAAAAGAAAGTGAAATAATCTGAGATAATTTGAAATCTGAAAGCTTTTATCGTGTATTGAAATGATATTAAGTCGTCTCATATTTCTTAGCATCCTACACAGAATTGCGCATTTGTTATACATTTACATGTTAATATGCAAATAGCTAATATGCAATTTATATAGCATTCCCTTTTTTTAAATTTCATTGATTCAGTTTCCGTTTTTTTTTTTTTCAATATCCCTTTACATTATTTAACCCTGTTAATATCCAGTGTCTTCTGTTGAGGAGAACTTCATTTCACTAATGTAATTAATTGCAACGGTTTCTTTTCTGCTTTAGCTAAGAAATCAGCATTCTCAAATTCTTAAACGAGCTGCAATTAATATACGCCACTCATTAGCGAGATTTAGAAGTCAATATATCGTCATTTTGAAATTTTTATTATTTTCAACTGCTTTATTTTTTAGATAATACAGAAAAATTGAAATCCATTTTGATTTATTAGTATTTTATCATATGTAAAAAAAGAAATGAAGAAAGATTAAAAAAAAAAATAGGAAAGAAATTTCCCCTTTCCGCATCTTAATCGTAATGTTTTTCATAATTTAAAACAATTCTATTGAAATCTTTGCTTTAAATCTGGATGCAAACGAGTTAAAAAGTGAAGCAATATATTTTGAGCGATTACATAAATAAACGTTATGACATAAATGAGTTCAATAATAAGCTATTAACAAAATTTAAGGAAATTCCATCTAGCTAATCGGAAGATATTTTTAAAAAATTTTTAATATTCCTGTAACTTAAATTCAGTCGAACGTTTTTGTTAAATGAAAAAACATAATCAAATTCAAGCAAATAAAGAAAAAAAATCCGATGTTTTTGTAACAATCGTTGTTGAATCAGTCTATATTATGGAGAATTTAAAGTTGTAAATATAGGAAATGTGTAATAATAATATTTCCGCAATAAAAAACTACTTTCTTCGTCATAACAATATTAATCATCACAAAACTGGCAGTAGTAGTTAATGTGACAGAAAATTTGTCATTTTATGAAAGTGTGTCAATATATGAAACCACAGTGGAGTTTTTCTTTATGTGTGTGTGGTTTTCAGTGTTGTGAGAATTATCGTAACTAAAGAAAGATTCAGGACATGAAACTGCTTTTTTGACCTTCAGCAGTTTTAAGTACAGACTGAGCTTTTGTAATGGGACAGAAAGGTGCAATTAAATATCAAAATAAATGTTTTGCTTTTTAGTATTCTAAGTTTTTTTCTTTCAGCGATAGGAAGATATGAGTGAAAGTTCCATCCTCCCCTTATCTTCTTGATAATGGTCCACCGCAAAATTGTGGTAAAACATTATTTTGAAATCGATTCCTTCGAAATACCTATGCCACTATCACCTCAACGATATCGAAAGCCTAAAGGTGAAAATAGTTTAACTGTCTATGAAAGTCTGCATTGAAATTGGAGCAAAATATATTTTTAAAAAATTGATACTTTTCTGAATTTTAGAATAACGAAATATACTTTTTGTATACACCAAGTTAATCCAATTTACATGCAAATTCTCAAAGAACTCAA
This sequence comes from Argiope trifasciata, assembly GCA_026543055.1. NCBI lineage: Eukaryota > Metazoa > Arthropoda > Arachnida > Araneae > Araneidae > Argiope > Argiope trifasciata. The sequence goes on from JAPMOQ010023642.1 coordinate 3,099,988, forward strand.
AAACATATTTTATGTTAAAACTATAGTTATGGTATAACATAAATTTACATTGAAGGAAATATACTCTCCTGAAATCGTATGCTTACAATAATATGACCCGTTTTGTGTACATCTCCCTCCTACAGAAAAAAGAGTCCAGTTATGAAATCCTGTGAGCCATTTGGGTTTCAGACCATGCCAAAAACGCTAAATTTCACTTTCTGTATTTACTCGAGGACATAAATCGCAGATAGTAAAATAGTCAACCCATTGCCAAATTTGACACATATCTTGATATGCATCTGTAATTCTAATAATATCATCACATGTCTAATTTCATTTATATGGCTTGTTGCCTAATTCAGTTATTATGTATACATATACATAGACGAGGGGACTGGTTGGCTTTTTTTAAGCAGATTTCGTTCAAAATTTGATTTAGACCGGCAGTTTTGAGGTAAAGATTGAATTTTATCCGTCTGAATCTGCTGCTTTCTCGAGTTATCAAACTCATTGACCTAAAAAAATTATTCTATAAATAGTTTTAATTTTTCCGATTTCAATAACGTTTAAAATATGAAGAATTATCAAAATCTTAAAATTCAGTTTTTTGAAAACTGCAATACTTTCTTTTGTATACTTTCTATGGAAGAAAGTAGAAATGTATGAATTGAAATTCAAAATAACTGACAGTCATGAAAATCATTTGCTATTTATATTAACTTCTAACGTCGGATATTCAATTTGTTCTAGCTGTAAAATGTGTTTTTTGCTGTTAATGCAGCTTTTCTCACTAGTGATCTCTCCGTTCTTACTTTTTTTACAGGTAGATTGCTAGGTGTGGGTTATATATAAATGTTCTTAGATGGATCATAAATGTGATCATAGATGGACTGATGTCATTAAGAAATTAATACAGTTCGGATTTAAGGAGGTTCAAAATATGGTGAATCATCAAATTCTCTAGATCCAGTATTTTTACAGTTACAATGCTTTCTTCCATATACTTGATTATCAGCAAGTAGAAGCGAATGAATCAAAATTAAAAATAACTGGCAATCATAAAAATCAACGTCGGATACTTAATATGTACTGCAGCATTGCTACTGTGCCCCATGGGACTTTCTTAAATACTTAGAGGGGGTCATGGGTCAGATCTAAATTCTCACCTTAGTTACCTGTTCATAGAAAAATCAACTATTCTAAAAATGGTTTTGTTCTTTCTGTTTCAGGAAAGTTTAAAATACACAAAATCTTTAAGATTTCTTGGACAGGTTTTTGATAATAGCAGTACATTCCTTCGTGTACTTCTATACAAAGTAACGAATGAATCTCGTAGAACATAAACATTTAGTAGAAATTAAACATAACTGATAAGCATATAATTCATTTGCAGTTGACAGCGTCTTCCAACATAGGTTCTTTACCTGCATGAGTTATCGGAATCATAGAATGAATTCTTGTCACTTATCCATGTCATATAGACAACAAGGAAAAGGAGACAGAGAGAAGAGAAGAGTGGGGAAGAGAATCCCCTGTAAAACACAAGTTGATGAATTTCTTTCGATTCAAAGCGTGAATGTAAGAGGGGGGGGGCATAGTTGAATCGTAGAAAGGCGGGACCAGCACATCCAAAGCTGACCAGTGAAAACTGCATTCCGATTTCCCTCCCCTCAGGCGTATCTACAACTTGCACAAAGAACAAAAACTAAAAACAGAAAGAAAACCATGAGATTGCTTTTGGGTCAATTCTATAGTCACTAAAATAAAGAAAAATCTTCAGAGTAAAAAGAAAAATGTTGAGCTCTTATGCAATTAACGTATACACATACAGGTGTATGGAAATAGGGAGGCTTTATTGAATAACCCTGTCTTTTTGTTCATCTCAGAATTTAATAATAATATATTGGGTTGTTCGGAAAGTCATTTCGTATTTTTTTGTCAAAATGAAAAGAAATTTTCGTTTAATGAATAAATTATTTATTAAATTATAAAATTGC